>CM040243.1:131045123-131537765 GCA_022545495.1 Chrysanthemum lavandulifolium
TATCTTCTCATCGAGTAGCGGAAGCTTTTGTTGATTCATGATATTGGCGGCAGTAGCGAAGAATGGAGTGTAAATATCGAGTCATTGATGCACTAATCATGATTTCTTTTGAGATGAATGTGATAAGTGAGCATGCGGCTATGGATTGATCGCTTCATTACGATCACCGCAAACGTCGGTGTACCGCATACAACAGCTAGCAATAAATCGCACGAAAGTGTCTTTGATCACTTTTGTTGAGTTGAGGTACACGACCACGGTTCCCGTTGATCGATACATGTCTTGCTGTGATCGTATAATTCAAGAATTTCCTTGTGAGGTTTCGCGGTGCTCTAGCTTCTGCTCTCAAACCGAACATCTCAAAGAAGACAACACGGAGTGAGTGAACCAAATAATTTTAAGTCCACCGATTGATGAAAAGAGATTTGAAAACAATCGTGTATTGCTCAATAGAAATTGTTTTTGCAATACAAAAGGTTTTATTGAAAATCAATTATCAATCATAAAAACACCTTTGGTTTGAAAAATGAGTACACGGTCGATGTGCTAAAGAAAAGAGTAGTTAAGCACAAAGACCGGTTTTCAATGGTATTCGTCAATCCATAACTCGAACTGTGATTGATTCAAGAGATTGAATCGCCCCATTGTTTACATTCGGTTGTCACATGGTTGATCTATATAATAGATCTCACATGCCACCTACCAGAGCTTGTTTGATGTTGGCTCCCCATCTTCATTGTGAATATGTAAACACATCACTCGGATGTTCCGCAATACCACAAGGATAATCGTGGGACTCGAGATATAATCTCTTTTCCACATTATGTGAAATGTAGAGTCTTCATTTGAAAGTGTCCTAATGAGATTTATTGATGATCTCGTGGCTCTAGACTCAATTTGTGCATATTTGGATCCCGTGTTGGGAGACTGGAGAGGGTCTCCTTCTTCAATATCAACAATCTCTAAGAAAAGTCGATAGATAATGTCGGTTCCCGTGATAATGAAACAAGTCCTTTTAAGAGGAACTTGAGTGGTTTGGAAAGTTGAAGTGCGATCGTCCTTGGGTCCATGACGCCTTGTCTTCAATACCGATGTTACCATCGAGAGCATATGAGTTGAACCCGGTTTACGCCCTAAGGTTGAATAAATGGAGGGCTATTTGTTTTCACCCTTTCTCATTCAAATCTTTTAATTCTTCAACCCTTCATGCTTACCGAGACTTCATAGCAAGAACCTTGTTGGGTTTATTCCAAGACTAGCTCGATCGAGTCTCGCACTCTTCCCATATCTCATTTTCTCCTTTTATCATCATACCTAAGAACTCTACACTAACTAGTGGATAGTCCTGGGTAGATCCCTCCTGGCTCGACGGATCATGGGAAAAAAACCTAACCTTATCATCCTTATATCACCATACATAAAGTAAAGTTGGTCGACCTATTTGGTATTGTTCATCCGCCATTGGAACCAATTGAAAACCATTTGAAAATCAATTCGATACTTGTGATATATTATCAAAGCATTTTGTACCGACTTGTTTTTGATATTTTAGAACGAGAACTCCCCTCAACATGTGCATCAAGTATTTGAAAATGTTTTGCACACGGAGGCAAGAGAAAGAATTAACTTCTTTGATTACCATTTTCTAAAGATATCAACATCACTTCCCACATCAAATCAAGTAGATAGAGCATATCCGGAAGGATGAGGTTTCCATTAATTTGCTCCCCTCAATATGTGCCTCGAGGTTTGAAAAAAGTTTTGCACATACTAGAGGAACCTTCACATTGAGATAAGTTGATCACATTTCAAATCATTGGTTTAAGATAGATGCTCCCCTCAACATGTGCATGGAAAATTTGAAATCGTTTGTCACATGTGGGAAGGATAGCATGTACATCCTTATAAAACCATTTACCAATTATCGCTTTAAATTCAATTTAAATCACACATTCTCCCAGATCACAATTATCAAATCATTTGAGATTTGTGATCTCTTATTGATTTAAATTGATTTTGAAAGATTTTAAGGGAAATGTGACTTGATTATGGAAGCGATTTAACGATAAGGATCGAATTTTAAGACTTTAAACTCCATTGATAAAACATGCATGTGCATTTTTGAAAACAATTTAATGCCAAATAACTTTTAATTTAATTGAAATCATTCTCCCCTCAATCAATGACATAGGTTGTTGATTGAGAGATAGAGATTTTGACAAATAAGTCCCGATGATTATCAAAAATAGAGACCGAGTTATTTTTTCAAAGCATTTAGTTTTCAAAGCAGATAAATGTTTATAGAATCGAGCATGGAATTTTGTAAGCATGATAAAACATGGCTCGTTCTTTCTTTTAAAAACGGGTTATTTCTAAAATGACAATAAACCATTGGTTCTCTTTCTCCTAAATATATATATATATATATATATATATATATATATATATATATATATATATATATATATATCTATATATATATATATATATATATATATATATATATATATATATATATATATATATATATATATTACAAAGATATCTAAAGACCCGTGTTATTCTTTGAATGACAAGACAAAGATCGAGATATTATCGAATCGAGAAAGACATGACAAAATGACAATACTTTTGAAGATTTTTCAATTTTTCAAAATTTTTTTTTGCTTTTCGAATAAATATTTACAAGAGATAGATGAAGATAGACCTTTACTCCTCGTCTTCCTCCCGAAGGCGTTTGAGTGTTCGGTTGAAGGCTTTTCAAGCCTAGTCGTGGAAGTATGAACTCAAAGCGTTCTCTTGGAAGAGCTTTGGTGAAGATGTACGCTAACCGATATTCATACCTCACAAAATAGAGTTCCACCACACCTTTTTCCACTTGTTCCCGATGAAATGATGTCGAATGTCGATATGCTTTGCTCTTGAGTGTTGAACGTTGTTGCATGAGAGAGCAATAGCACTTTATTATCACAATGCAGAGGGATTTTGTTGAATTCAAAGCCAAAGTCGGATAATTGAGATCTCATCCATAAGATTTGAGCACAACAAGATGACATGGCTATGTATTCACCTCCGTAGAGGAAATAGAAGTACTCATTTGCTTCTTTGAAGACTAGATCACAAGCTTATCACCCAAAACCGAGCACCTCCGGATGTACTTGACGAGTATCTTGACACCTGCATGATCAAGATCGTGATAGGTCGTTAGTGACATACTGGTGTCCTTGGTACCAAAGACCCATGTTGATGGTTCCTTGGAGATACCGAAAGACCCGTTTAATCGCTTCAAGGTGCTTTTAGTAGGCTTAGCTTGGTATCTAGCACACATGCAAACAATGAACAAGATGTCTCGGTCTACTAGGCGTGAGGTACATCGGGGATCCAATCATACTACGATATTTTGTTTGGTCAATTATGATCCCCGAGTGGTCCTCATCTAGTTTGGTTCGATCAATCATGGGAGTGTCAATGGGTCACTTGAATCAAATCCAAATTTCAATAAGATCTCGGTTGCATATTTAGATTGATTTATGAAAATGCCTCAGGGACTTTGCGAAATTTGTAATCCCAAGAAAATGACATTTGTCCCATCATTGACATTTGAAATTTTGAACTCATTTCATTGAAAACGATCACATTCCATTGGGTGCATCCGAGGCAAAATAATATCATCAACATAAATTTGAACATGAATTAAATGTTTGCACGACTTCACGGTGAACAATGTTGGATCAATTGCTCCTTTGCAAAATCCGGTTGATAGAAGAAACTTTGTGATGTATCATACCATGCCCTTGGAGCTTGCTTTAAACCGTAAAGAGCCTTCTTCAAACGATAAACGTGAGTAGGATGTTCTTGATTCACAAATCCTTGGGTTGGTGGCGTGAGCGACTTCTTTAAGATCTCCGCTCGTAAATGCCGTCTTCACATCCATCGATAGACTACCATGTTCTTACTAGCGACGTTAGCGAGAAAGATTACGATTGCCTCGATTCAAGCAACTGGAGCAAAGATTATTCAAAGTCAATACCCTCCTCTTGACGGTATCCTTTAGCAACTAATCGAGCCTTGTTCTTCAACACATCACCATGCTCATCAAGTTTCACTTTGAAGATCCATTTAAGAGCAATAATCATAGCACGCTCGAGCGGTACTAACTCCCATACATCAAGTCGATCAAACTCATGAATTTCATCTTGCATGGCATTGAACCACTATCTTCATTCATGGCGGTTTAACATCTTTTGGTTCGATCTTAGATAGTACGGAGTTGAAGAAGCACCATAAGGCATCGGTTGCAAGTTGTTTCCGTGTTGATACAGGCGAGAGGATTTCCAATTATGTTATCTAGTGGATGATCGTGAGTCCATTTTCTAAGGTGTTCATGTGGCGCTTGTTGAGGGTGAGGTAGCAGAGTCGATGTCTCCCAAGAAGATGGTTCGATGATGATTCGAGAGCAAATATGTTTTCAAATGGAGCATCTTCGAGAGTAGCAAAGGATTAACTTCATCATTGAGGCGAAAATAGTTCCATGATGTACATTTGTAGAATGATAGTTTGTTGATGAGATCAAGGATCGTGTTGGTGCTTCTTGACTTAAAGATATTGAGGCGAGGATTGACTTCATTCTCGGGAATATGAGCGACCTTTGTTGTAGGAATCGACACCTCATTAGTACTTGGATCATAAAATTCATCAAACATAGGATCAAACAATTTCTTTAAGTCATCTTCGATGGAGGTACATATGGAGTTTCTTGAGAAGAGTTTGGAACAAGGATGATCCAATGGGACTTTTTTGAAGTGTGGGTCTGAATCGAGTTGTCCAGAGCCATTTGACCGGTCGACTCATCAAACGTAACGTGAATTGTTTCCATGATATTTCGGGTTCTTTTGTTGTAGATTCGGTATCCCTTTTGTTTGATGCATACCCTACAAAACTCCAATGTGCGCTTTAGCTCTAAGTTTGCCTAAGTCTTGACCCTCATTAGTTGGATAACACAATGCACCAAACACATGAAGGAAAGAGAGATTAGGTTTTCTCATGTGGACAAGTTCATATGGAGTTTTTCCATGAGCAATGTGAATCGTGGAGCGATTTTGTGTGTAGCATGCGATGGCAATTGCTTCACCCGTAGAAACATTAGAACCTTTGAGTAAATCGGCATTGTTCTAGCGGCTTTAACAAGAGTTCGATTTAGTCTTTCAACTACACCGCTTACATTGAGGAGTTCGTGGAACACTTCTTTGATGGTCGATTCCAACGCTTTCATAGAATTCACTAAGTTGTTTGTTGACAAACTCGGTTCCATTGTCTGCTCGATAATTCGACGGTTTTGTTAAGTCGAACTCGCACTGTTTGATGAGTTTGATGATGATATCGAGTTTCATCCTTTGTCCTTAAGAACTTGACCTGGTGAATCTAGAGTAATCATCAACCACAACTAACACATATTTCTTCCCAAAGATATTCTCGCACCTCATTGGTCCACATAAATCCATATGAATCATATGAAGAACTTCTGACAGAGTTAGTAGGTTTGGGTTTATGGGCATTCTTTGCTTTTTCCCAATTGACATCTTGAACATAGATGATCCTTTTCGTACTTGAGTCTAGGTAAACCTACAACTAAGTCCTTTCGGTGAGATCATTGATGGTGCCAAGTTCGGTGATTGAGACGACGATGCCATAACCATGACTTTGTTTTAGAAGCCTTTGAAAGCAAGCAAATTGGAGAAGACTTCATCATATCATCGATGGAGATGGTGTATAGATTTGAACCACGTGAACCTCTTAAAAGTTCCTTACCATCAAGTTCTCTAACGAAGCGGTATGTTTTCAAGGCTACTTCTAGATCGAATCGCAGAATTGACCAACAGAGAACAAGTTGTGACCAAGACCTTCTACATAGTAAACTCGGAGATAACACTTTTGCCAACAACATAGTCTCCATAACCCATAATAGCACCAAAGTGATCATTCCCGAATCTAACGGCCCAGATGAATTTGCTCACGAAGTTCATGAGCCGTGATCGGTCGCCAATCATATGCTTGGAACAAATGAGTCCGGTACCACGAACGATTTGAGCGATCTGCGGTTGAACACGAGACAAGAATGGATAATCGGATAATTGGGATCCCCATGCAAGAATGGGTTCCATTTGGTTAGTAACAATGGTTGGAACACCCACATCGTAAATAGAAGCATTTATATCGGAAAATGAGGCAATGGAATCATTGTGAATAGATGCGAGATTAGTGTCTCAGATAGCCTGCTCACGCGTGATCACTTCTTAAGGAATAGTTCTACCAAGTAGGCATCCATTTTCTAGTGGGCATTATCGATTAGTCTTATGACCAACGGTATCCAATAATAGCCTATTTTATTGAATGTTCTTCCCGTGGGTTTCCACTGCTTTCTAATTTTCTTTCGTTTTTGCCTTTTAGCCTTCTTAGCATGAATTTTAGCATTTACAATATTAATGGACAATTAACATCATTAGCGTAACATTAACACCACATTCATGATTAGAGATGTAATTCAAGGACATCAATACAAGGTATGCAAATAGTATCGAATTGAATTAATTACAAGATGCCTATGGCTAATACTAGAATCAACACGATTCGCTTTATTCGATTCAAACTTAAAGTTCCTAGATTGTTCTTCTACTCTTTTCGATGCATTCTTAGCTTGAGAGGTCCTATCATTCCTTGTATTGTCTTGAGACTTTGACCGCTCCCTTTAATGTCACCGATTACTCTGTAGATGGAATGGGAACATTAGTTGGTTTTACTACTCTTTGCATCACTTGTTTAGATGTGCCGATCCGAACTACATGCGAGCACACTAAGGTTCACTTTCTTGAAAATAGAAGTACCGACATTTGAACTCCTAGAAGGCACACTTGAGTTCTCTTTCTTAGTATTGATGGATCCGAATCAACTACTTAAAGGCACACCACGGTTCACATTCAAAACATTGGGAATCGAATGAATATCATACTTGGCATTAGGCATCGAGCATGGAATCAAAGGATTAACTCTCTCACCTAATGACTTTGGGCATATTGTGATCAAGCATTCTAAGATTTCTTGAGATCGTTTGGCATATAAGCATGCATGTCCAATTGCATTATCATGAGGTTTCTCTAACTTATCCTCTTCAACAATCTCACGCAGACATTCTAGGCAATCCTTAAGGGATGAGAAGTATGTTTGAGCAACAAGTTTGTTGTTCACGAGATGAGGAGGACATATTTCACGACAAATCATATTTATTACAAGAGTGAACCTTTGATACACCATTCTCCCCATTGGTCATAGGCATTTTCCCTTTTACCCGACTCTTCGATTCTCAATTTCCTTTTGCAATGAAGCTATTTGTTCGTTATTTTTATTACGAGTGATCTTTATTGATTCAAATAACTCATTGAAATGACGTT
The DNA here is from genome assembly GCA_022545495.1 of Chrysanthemum lavandulifolium. NCBI lineage: Eukaryota > Viridiplantae > Streptophyta > Magnoliopsida > Asterales > Asteraceae > Chrysanthemum > Chrysanthemum lavandulifolium. The sequence continues at coordinate 131,052,569 of CM040243.1, forward strand.
TAACCTTTTCATTTTCTTCTAGAAAACTTTCATTTTCTTTTGTAATGCATTTACTAGGTTTTGAAGATGAAACGTTTGAGAATACTGAGAGTCTAAAGGAGGAGGCATTTGGGAGCCTGTCATATTGTTCGTTTGACCCTTTAATTGAGAGATTTGGGCTTTCAATTTTCTGATCGTGTTGCAATGAGCTTGAATCTGTTCATCACGTTTGTTAATTTGAAAAACTGCATCAAACTCTGGAGCATCTGAGGATGTCTTGATATTTGAAGTTTTGACATTTTCTTTAAGATGTTGATATTTTAGTTGTAAGTTAAAATGCTCAACCTCTAATTTAGAAAAATGTTTAACCAAATTGTCGTGATCATCCAGTTCAATTTTCTCGTTTAGTTTAGAATTAGTTTTTTCAAGCTCAATGACACGATCATGGGAGACTTTCAGGGCAACAGATAGTTCATGAAATTGGGAAGCATTAATAGAGCAATTTGAAGCGTTGAAAACACATCTTGAGCAACACATTCGAGAATAAGAGTCTCATTTAATGTATGCAAGTTCTTTCTCTCAATCTCATTATATTTTAGTGCACGCATAGTCACTAACTTCCACAATCATTGCATCAAATTCCTTTTCCATTCCTTAATATCGCTTTCTATCCCCTTTTAAGACTCTCAAAGTGATCTTTAGAAGTTTAAAGAAAGGCATGACCTCGATTAAATAACATTCTTTCATTTGTTCAAAACCCTTTCTCCTTCGCTTATACCAATGGGTGTGATCCTTTTCTTGCAAGTTTTCTCAAAATCAACAAATAGTTGAAATATAACGTATTGGCTAATTAAGGTCTTGCTTTTAGTGGCAATTGTTCTAGGAACAAGATGCATTGGTGTAGTAGGAGGATACACACGCTCGCTCTAGGCATTTTCCAAAGGGAGGGTTTGTTTCAACAATATTTTCACTTTACCTTATCTAAATCCATTTTCCGTAAGACTTGTTAGGAGTCAACAATGTCGAGGCTTAAGCTTGTTCAAGGAAATCAGCTTTTCCTTCTTGTAGTCATGAGGAGTGATAATTATTTTTTTCTTTGCATTTAGGATCATTTAGTTTCTTATTCATCTTCTCCTAGTGATTTCATCTAGTTTCTTATCATCCTCTGTGCACTCAACGCAACTAGGTTTTTGTCTAGGTTTAAGAATCTCATTGCCATCATAGATCACACTTTGAGTCGCTTTTGCTATCTTCCGCACTCGGGGTTGGGTTTATTTATAATGGGAACACTATGCTTATCGCTAGAACTCTATGCTTAGTGATCATGTGAGCATTCTGAATGGTGTTTCCTTGTATGTACAACTTGCTTTCAAGTTTGTTTTTCAAGGTTTTCGATTAGAAAAATCTCTCAAGAGTTTTGATTCCTTTGCATTAAATTCTTGCTTAAGCATTTTCACATTTTCTTGAAGTTCTTGTTTTGCTTAATTTGTTTTAGAAAGCTTTTCTTGCAAGGAATTTAATTCTTGTTTCAATACTTCTTCTCTAAAATTACTTTTTCTAATGATTGTACACACTTGGTCATCCATTTCACCTTCACGAGTGGTCAACTCAAATTTTGCGTTGTTCATAAATAGCAACACGTTCTTTATAGGCATTTAGTTCAAATTACGGAATCATCGAGGCACATGCGGTGTATTCATCAAAAACATAGTCATTGTTGACCGCAGAAGATGCATCACTTGGTACAACTTCACTTTCACTTTGTTTCACGTATTGATCATATGGGACAATATCGATATTACCCATATTTTCAACATTTGATTCAATAGTTTCATTGATTGTACTTTGTCATGCATCTGCTGCACATCGACATCATTGTATAGTTTTAATACCTCGAGATGAGTTTGTCTTTGGATGGGCCACTTGTGGTGAAGAAGAGACCTTGGGAGAAACCATTGGAGAAATGCTAGCCATAAAATTGTGTGTGCAGAGGGTCCATCATCCACATCGAGTCGTATGCATCACAATCGGCGACTTGAAAGGCATTCGATGATTGTGACCTATCTCCGAATAGGTTTGCTCATCCACATCTCGCATCATAGGTCTTTGCATTGCCCTCGGCTAGAAGCAAACAATTCCTCTTCATCAGCGGCACCATTATCCCGAGCTTGTACAAGCGACATCTTATCTCTGAAATGTCGGCGATTCATGGGCGCTTTGGAGATGTGCGGTTCCTTGCAATGTGTCCTCACCACCACAGTTATAACATTTGATCGTCTTAGCTTGACCTTGATTACCATTCGTTCCTCGATTACGATTACCAACATAACCTCTACCACTCCACCTCTTCCCCGATCATACTGCCTATCCCGAATCCCGTTGCACTACGATCCTCCCATCTTTAACAAGAGCTTGATTGTGTGGGTTAGATGATGTTCGAGGTTGTTGTTGGTTTGTGGGAGAGAATTCATGTTTTGACTAATCGGAAGAGCAAGTTGATTAATGAAGTTACCCACGTGTGCATCGGCATCGCTTGTTTGAACATAGGATCGGAATGAGTTTGTGATTACCATTACCCAAGGTTATGACTTGTGAGGCTTTGGTTGTGATTCCGATGTTTGAGTAGAAGGCGGTTGAGTCATTAGACGAGCTTGACTCTCCCTGGTTGGATTTAAACGATTAAGAATCATTTTTTCAAACATAGCATGTCTCTCATTACGAAGGAGGAAGGCATAGAGTTGCTCATAGTTTGTATTCTTCAATCCTTTAGTGAGCTTCACAGAGGTGACAAACTTGTGCCATTCGGGATTCATGTTGTTCACAAATTTTGAGTTCAAATTAATGTTAGGCATAGTCATTCGATGTTCCTCATATCATTCACCAACTTATGAAATCTCACATAGTACTCATAGACACTCTCATCCGGTTTCATCTTGAAGTGTTCAAATTAGTCATAGAGTTGTGATTCTCTGCCTTCCATAGTTAATTCATAACCCGAGAGAAGCATCTTGACATTATCCCATATTGCCTTTGCATCGGTGTTGTGATTGATCGACTTGTAGATGTCTTTAGGAAGACCTTGAAGAACAATGTTTGAAGCCACGATATCTGCATCAAATCTCTTTTCTCCTTATCATCAAGCTCATCATACATTTTAGGTATGTCCATTCCGTAAATAGGAGTTCCATCTTCATTAGTATCAAGTATATCTCTAGTCGTCTCAACTCGACACGGTCCTTCATCAATGGATTTGAGAATGTTGACACCATTTTCCTTTCCAAGGCGAGACAATCGATTCGTTGAGCCCAAGAATCGTTATCGATTCTGTCAAGCATGGGTGGACGAGTATCTCGAACCAAATGCTTGAACATCCTCGGCAATAGTGGAGATGATAGTAGGAGCGTTGGTAGACATGTTAACAGATTATACGGATTTTATAACTCTATGATTAAACCGGAAATAGATTCTTTCACGTGATTTTACTAAATCAAGAGAAAACCGTAAACAATCACCCAAGTCGCTAGAAAATAATGCACCAAGTCGCTAACACCTAATTAGCTACACCCCAAGTCGCTAAAGTCCCAAGTCGCTAGACAAATGCAAGTCGATAAGTAGTAACTCACTAAGCCTCAAGTCGCTAACAAAATTTTGGCGAGAATTGCCACTCAGTCGCTAAAGATTCAAGTCGCTAAAGAGCAACTCGCTGCACCAAGTCGCTACCACTGTCGCTACCCGTAGTGGAGAGTCCACTACTTGTCTTTGTTAATCGCTAGGTCTAAGTCGCTAGCTCCAAAACTGTAACTCGCTACAAAATTGTGAAGCAACTCGCTACGAAGAAAGAGGTCCGTATATCAAGTCGCTAGCAAGAAAAACCACATAAACATCACTTTTCAATCCAAAAACAATCCAACCAAGATGATTCAAGCTTACCAAATGAAAACCTAAACACTTGTGATGATTCTAAACATAAAAGTACTACCAAAATCCAAGCTTTAACACAAGAAATCAACCAAATGATGCACAAACCACTAAACTTTTTCAAACTCAAAAACCACCTAAAAACCACTAAAAATCCAAAGATGTGCAAGATATGATCTAACCATGGCTCTTGATACCAATTGTAGGATATTAGTTTTCACGTACACATCAAACCATAACACAAAGTGGCGTATAAATGGAATTCTAGAGAGAAAGTTAGAGGTTTAGGGAACTTAGTGAGAAAGTGAAAGATATTATTATTATGAGCTCCAACTCTACCTTGGGAGGTAGAGAGTATTTATAGTCTTACATAAACGCCACACATCGGGTCATGGATCGGGCATACAATGGGTAAAGACCGTCTGTCCTCCACGGTGTTACTTAACTAAATACTACTTAACTTAAAAGAACTACGACTACGAGCTTTCTAACGATTACATATACTTGAGGTGACCGACTCTTTAATACCTGGAATTTCTAATTGCTAACATTATCATCATCAGTGACTCTTTCATCTTTATCATGATCGTAATCTCCTTCATCATATATTTCCACATCTTCACCATGCTTTTCTTCTTGCGGCTGTTAAAGTTGTTGTTGTGGTTGCTTCATTTCAACAGTTTTAGTGACAATGACACCCTGATCCTTACCGGGTTGATTAACCGGATCGGATGGGGTAAGAGATGTTTGCAATGGATCTTCCATAAGTGGAGGTCTACTACTTGACCCTCCTGCCCCACCGGGTTGATTAACCGGAAAATATTGAAGCATGGTATTCCATCCTTTTCTGCTTTAATGTCTTACGAAATTGTATTACCTCATCCATTGAATCTTACTCATTGAGCATGAGTTTTGAATGGATGTTGCGAAGGATGTCCACAACAATTTTGCAAGATGATTATGAGCATATGAAGTTGTTGAAGATGACACGGAGATAGTTCTTGTCAATTGTTTAGTCGTATCCGACTTGGAATGTGTTTGCCATCGAGAGCTCACCGGGGCATTGATGTTTGCTTGATTTGCAGCCATTTCATGATCTCGAAAGACATTAGACAAAAAGCGGACATATGGAAACACAATGTGTTTGTTTTAGTCGATTTATTATCTAATTCCTTGTTTGATGGTAACATGTTTATGTTAGTTACAAGTCCTAACTCACATTATTCCAATTGATTGAAGTTGATGTGATAAGTTACGTGAACATGTTAATTTTGAGATTTCAAAGTTCAATTTTTCACTTAACACACAACATATTAACTTTTGTAAGCTTATACGGAACATCAAGTATTTGTGACTTATGCGTAACATTTAACAAGTAACATATGCGTAATAGGCCAAAATGTAGTGAACAGAGGGTTAAGAGTAACAAGGATCCTTATGCGTAAGAAAGGAGCTTATGCGTAGGAGTAAGCTAAAGCGTAAGACCAAGCTTATGCGTAAGAGTTTCTTCTGGCGTAAGACAAGTTCAAAGGCTTTAGGCTTAAGCGTAGGAATAAGCAAGATGTTACGCGTAAAGTTTACTCGTCACGAGTAAAGCTTATGCGTAGCAAGCCTTGTTCTGAATATCTTTCCAAGATACGCGTAATCCATTGTAGACCTCTTATGCGTAAGAGTTACGCGTAGATTTCTCTTAGGCGTTACCTTTACGCATAAAAGTATTCTTTAAGCGTAACGGTTTGAACACCTGAAGATTCTGACATTACGAATAACTAACATGTTAACTATAAACATGAAAACTTGATTGCAGTTAATTCCAAACATCTTTTAGATCACAAAACAAGCATAAGAACATACCAGATACACACAGAAAGACTTAGGCGTAAAATTACTTAAACCCTAAACCCTTAATCTACGTGTAAGGGATATAGCTACAGAAATCAATCAAGAATGTTTATGGAGTGTCCTAGATGTCATATTAGTGCAGTGGAACAAGATTTAATACATTTCCACCACGTAATCGAAAGATTCATGGGAGATGAACCCTAAAACCTAAAACTTAATCTTACAGTTTAGATGTTTACGGGCTAATTTAAAGGTTCAAAGCATGCATATAAACTTATTCTAACACTTTCTTGACTACCTAATAACATATCACGAATAGAAAAACCCTAGATGAGCGTAAGAACCCTAGAATTCAAATTAATGAATTTTAAGATTCGAGGATGGTTATGGACGATTGAGAAAGGTTTTAACATAACTCATTTCAATCCAAACACTTATATGCATAAACACCCGCCTCGTTCGAGTGAACAATTTTCCAAAATCGGTTTAAAGAGTTTTAACCGTTGGATTTGAAAGAATTTTAGAAACCCTTGTTTATCATCTTGATCAAAACAGTTTAGAACTTATAGATTATGAAAAGCTTGAGCGGATTTTGAAGATTTGATTTGGGCGTTTGATCTTGGTTGTTTTAGGAGTAAATGATTTTGTTAACATTGATTTGCCAAGTTGACACATTCAGTCCCTCAACCTTAAAGAGGTTCCAACCAAGATCCTTTAACTTCCGTTTAGGTTAGGCAGAACACATGTAAGGCAAGAAGCTTAACGATACTCCCCTCGACTTTTGAAATCTCAATTTTAAAAACATTTGAGTCAGGAGAGTATTTGACAAGAAATGTATCCACCATTTTATAAGAAACAACATATATTAGGTAACATGCAAGTACAAGGTTTTATGAAGCGCAAAATATTTACTTTCTCCCCTCAACACTTGTTCGGAAAATAATGAAAGGTTTGATAGAACAACGTGTTGATCAAGATTTGTACTTGCCATGTTAAAAGAAATATAGATAGAAGAATATTTTTGTTGTTTTATCAGATTTTATAATTTTGTATTATGTTTTGAAAATATTTACAAAAGAGATTTTGGTGTTTGATGGTTTTAAGACATTTTAAGAGTTCATCCAAGTCCTCTTGAGTCAAACACCGCATACCAATCCGGTGGACCAACTCATTAAACCTAGCGGGAGGCAAGGCTTTGGTGAGTAGATCTCGCCAATTGGTATTCTCGCACTCCACCAGTATAATTCAAGCTGCACTGCTCCACATGGTCCTTGATGAAATGATAACGAAGATCGATGTGCTTTGATTTGAATCTTTGAACGGAGTTGCACGAGATCGCAATAGCACTCGATTGTCGCGATACATCGGGATTACATCAAATCGTAACCATAGTCTTTGAGTTGTGTTCTCATCCGGATGACTTGAGCTCAACACGCGATATGGCTACATATTACGCTTGGTTGATGACGATGTGTACAATCCTGCTTCTTTGATTGCCGGGACACCAGTTTATCACCAAGAAATTGTAGTGCTCTGAAGTACTTTTTCGTGAATCTAAACATCTGCGTGATCGGCATCTCGGCGATTAGTTCAAAACCGAGAATCCTTCGGATACGGATCCCCAAGTTAATGGTTCCCTTGATGTATCGGAGGATTCGTTTAGCCTCGAGAGGTGGGTTTCGATTGGTCGCGATCGATAACGGAGCATAGATAAAAGGCAAATACAATATCGTCTGCGCTGCTAGTTAGATACATGAGAGACCCAATAATACTTCGGTATTTGGTAGGGTCTACTAATTTCCCATGTAAATCATTGGTGTGGCATAAGTGTCACGTGTTTTCATTCAAATTTGTTTAACAATTCAAGGGCATATTTGGGTGACTCAAGAAAATACCACGGGTGATTGATGAACTTGCGGTCCTAGAAAGAACGTAAGTTCACCCATCATGGACATTTCAAAATTTTCTTCATTAGTTTTGCAAAAGCGATTGAGTACTTTTTATGTGTAGACCCAAAATGATGTCATCCACGTAAATTTGAACAATTAAGATATGTGCCCGTGATATTGTATAAAAAGAGTAGGGTCGACCGAACCTTTGATGAAATTATTAGCAATGAGGAAAGATGATAGCTTATCGTACCATGCCCGAGGAGCTTGTTTGAGACCATAAAGAGCTTTGTTCAGTTTGTAGACATGGTTCGGGAACTCGGGATCAACGAATCCTTCGGTTGGTGACATAAACCGTTTCTTTCAATTGTCCGTTGAGAAACGCCGTTTTGACATCCATCGAAAGACCGTCATATTCATATGAGCCGCGAACGCGAAATATCCGAATGACCTCAAGACGAGCAACCGAGCAAAAGATTCTTCAAAGTCTATTCCTCTTCCTAACGATAACCCTTAGCAACTAGGCGTGACTTGTTTCGGATTACGTTGCCTTCAACATCAATTTGTTTTTCCAAATCCATTTGAGACCAATGACGTAGACCCTCTGTTGGTCTTTCAACCGCCCCATACTTCTAGGCGTTTGAATTGGTTGAGTTCTTCTTGCATGGATTCAATCTAGTTGTCTTTTGTCATTGCGTCTTTAATGTTTTTAGGCTCGATTGGCAAGCGGTGAGTGCATAAATGCAATGTTCACCATCTGTGTGAAGACGTTGTCTCGTAACGATCGGTTGATTCGGTGCCAATAATATTTGCCGAGGATGGTCTTTTGTCCATCGATGTGTAGAGGTTGATGTTGGTATACATTGTGCGATTCTAAGGATTCAAATGGTTTGTTGATGATTCCGCGACATCGGTGCAGCAGATGTCATTAGCAAACGGTTAAAGAACATTTGGATCAAAATCTGCGGTGGGGTACTTCATTAAGAATATCATCGGTAGGTTCATCATTGTTGGAAGCGGTTTGTTCAAGCTGTTGTGGTGGAGTCAATGGTGGTGCTTCTTCAACGATAGTTGTTGTAGCAGTGTATCGGTATAAGAGTATTATCGGGTTATGCGGTGAGCAATGGATACACCGAGCACGTTCATCAATATAAATCACCGAGCAGAGGAGCAAATAACCTTTCCATTTGTTGACGAGTGACCGGGGCTTTGTTCGGTGATGATGGGGTTGAGGAAGTTTAAGCGGTTGTGACCGGGTTCCAAGTCGTTATACTCGAAAGCCATTGTGAAGAAGTTTCATAATCGCCTTCCCCAATGACAATTGTCTTTAGCGATTTAAAACTTTGTGAAGTCTACATTTCCTCTAACTTTGAAGGTTTCAATATGCGTGAATTTGTAGATGAGCGATAAACCACACAAAGAAAATCGACTAATTGCGGAAGATCCGTTCGGGGTAAAATGCGTAAATCAACAAGATCTTCTCACGGATGTAGACGCATCACACCAAACAAACCACGAAGAGATGAATGATACGACTTTCCCACGAATGTTGTGGTCTTTGAATACAAATCACCTATGAATATGTAATAACTTTCGATACCAAGACCGTGTGTGAGGCATCATAACATCAAATTTGGGTAACTTCACACAAGATCACCCGTGAAATTGAGGCGATAACACCAAAGTGAGGCGTTTGAGCCACGGATCGTCTTATTTCTTCCTCTAATTGAAGAAATTCAAGAAGGCATTGGGTTTCGCAAAGAAGCATGTAGAACAACAAGGAAGCAATGAACACCTACACACTCTCCCCTCGATGTTTTCAATGATTCGAATCATACACCACGTATGTTAATGATGAATTGAAGACAATGAAACCATGTATAAGGAGACAATGAAACCATGTATGTCAATTGATCGAACAAGTGTGAAGTACCAAAAATATTTCGAGAGAGTCAATTCTTGATAAAACTTCTCTGTTCATAATGTTGATCATCATCGTGACATTGTTGTAGAAGCGGTTTGATCTTACATTATAGAAGATTCGGTTGTTGTTGTAGATTCTGTGTATCTGAAATTAGAGTAGTATCGGTTGTGCGTGAAACATTCGATACATCGAAGCACGACTTTGGCGAGAATCTTTAACCCGGAGGAGCAAGCAATGTTTCCAATTCATGACGATTAAGTACAATGGTGGAACAAATGATGGATCATGATATTTTTCACGGTGAGAAACGGGTCCTCTGTTTGTTTTGCGGTGAGAGCCATTGTCATTGTACCTGCATAGAAAAATAGAAGGGGCAAGAAAGAGAAAAACATGGATCCCCAAGTGTAACGGGTTCCGATGTTAGAAGCATAAAGATGTAGTGTCAATTATCTTCTTGACACCGAACATGCTATTTTGATGATTTCCTTTCCCGCCTCGTGGATGGGTGTTGTGGGTATCCCACTTGTTTTGGTGCAACTACTTAGTATCTTGCTGTAGGAATCCACCTAAGACTAACGCTTTTGAAAATCCTACCGTTGGTATCCATCTAAGGTTAGATCTAGGGGATGTTGAAACTTCTTTTGGGAAGAGTCTCATTCTATATGGATCCACCTATTAGGTTTCGACGGTTTACATTTAGATCAGCGGGTTTATTTCTAACTGTTTGTTGAGTTAACAGGTTTTGGTTTGCTACTACGGTAGTGTTTAGTAATACACTCGAAGGTGATACACTAGGTCGTGAACCTAAGATTCCATCCTTTTGAAGAAGTGCCCTTTTCCTAGCCTTTTCTAGATCATAGTTCTTGTATCGTCATTTGAATCATATGAATGTTTAATTTTAATGCTCGGTTTAGACACGTTGTTCGAACTAATCCTAGATTTGCCAGAGCGACCACAAGTTGAGGTTTAACGAAGCAGTATAATGAAACAGGTTTAACGAAACATGTTTAATAGAAATGAAGCATTATTCTTAGGCAAGGAATGTGGAGTGGTGGTTTTATCAAATGATTATTCTCAACAACTTGGGAGGAAACCGTGGTTTTGAAGATTTTGAGCGTTGATTTAAATGCGCTTGGTTGTCTAACTCGATTTTTTTTTGAAAGGTTGTAGAGGCGATTTCCCAAGATAGTTGGTTTTGCAAAATTAGTATCCACACTCTTGTCGGTGAATCTTCTCGGTTTGTTTAGTAAAGCAACATGTGCAAGCCCTTTGCTTGAAGTTGAGCCTTTAAATGCTCATTTTCTTTAACTAATGTATCCATACGATTACTTTGTTCATTCAAAGATTTACTTTTGGCTCACGAGTTTAAAACATTGTTTTGCGCTTTAAGTTCAAGAGAAATGCAATGAGCCTCAAGTTTTGAAAAATCTTTTGAAACGAGAAATGGTCTTTTGAGAAGAATGATTTGATTCTAGAGTTTGATTTGACGTTTCAGTTGAATTGTTAACAAGTAAGGGCTCGAGACATGAGATAGTTATCGGACATTGTGCAACACATCGTCAACCTCTCCTTCATTACTAAATTCAGGTTGCTCGGTATGTTGTGTCGCATTTGCGATCGAGAATATGATCAACGATGATTGTACCTCGACCATACATTACGTATCGTTGTCATTGTCATAGGTGGGTAAGATATCTTCCTCAACCATTTGTTCTTCGTCACGGTTGGGCTCGGTGTCGTAGTTAAGTATGATATCTTCTCCGGATCTGCTGTTGTCATCCTGCTTTTCAATGCTACAACCTCATTGTCCGCATTCACGAGCGGTTGCGATGAATCACAACATTCTCAACGTCCATTTGAGCATTCCTTTCATGTACATCAACTCTTTCACCTTGCACGATGCGGGATATCGGAATTTGATGATGTCGACGCTTCAATGCGAGCGAGCCATGTATCCTTCTTTCAATGCCACAAATGGATCTTTATGATCGAATCCATTTCACTCCCTGAGAAGAATCAAAGAGAAGAAAGGTGCAAAGTCGATATAGCACATGAAGGTCGATATAGTGGTTGCAATTTCCTCAAAATAATTTTGAAAAATTTTGACTCTCAAAATTTGAAATTCACTATAAAATTCAATTCTAAGGTTGAAAGAAAAATTTTGAGTTATGACAATTTTGACGCAAAATTTTACCCTAAAATTTGAATTTGGGCCCAAAAATTTGAATTTTGACCAAAATTTTCACAGTTAAACCAAAATTTGAATCTCGTAAAAATTGAGCGTTTAATCTCCCTAAAATTAAATTTTACTCAATTTTTTTTGATAACTTGTGTTGATGGATCTTTGTAGTCGAATGAACCTTTGTTGATGAAGTATCCTTAGGCGTAGAAATCACAATTGCCAAGTAGCACTTATGCGTAAAAACACCAAAGTTACGCGTAATGACCAAGAGTTCTGCGTGGGTTTAGCTTACGCGTGGCGGGAAAACACTAAAGTTAGGCGTAAAACAAGAAGTTAGGCGTGAAAACTTAGGCGTAGGATTACCTTATGCGTAAGACTAACCTTAGGCGTAAGATAAATCTTGTGCGTAGGATTTTCTCTGCGTAAGCTTTTATGCTTATGCGTAATTTTAGGGTTTTGCCCAAATGATCTTTACACTATCACGGTGCAAAAGATATCCAAAGTCGACGTGTTTTCGTGCTTATCCAAGCAAGAAACCACGGAGTAAACCACTGGCGAAGATCAAACCAAGGGTGAGTTACGCGTAGAACTAGGGTTTTGATACGCGTAGTTCTACTCGTAAAGTGACTTTTTCCCAAAGATGTTTCTAAACCAGATTTTGTGATGAAATAGCTTCAATATCACCAAAATAACACAAAAGTGTGAAACTTGATGATCCAAAGCGTCTAAAACAGGTTATCGTGAGAATGAAACCCTCGTTAAAACCAAGTTCAAAAGCGTTTATCCACGCGTAAAGTTTGAAACTTTTGCCAAAAGCAGTTATTTTAACACCTTAAAACGTTGAAAGGACAAGAATCTTGGATTAAAAGTGTAAAAACGTGTTTTTAACCAAAGTATCTCGTATTCTTCTGCGTGGGACCAAAACCCACTTCAAAAGCAATACGATTCACCCAACTAGTAGGCGATTGATACCACTGTTAGGTCACTAGTTTTACAACACAAGCATCAAGAGAAGAAATAGAGAGGAGAAGATTGGTTGAACCCTTATCCAAACACACGAAATAATGAGAGAAAGGTTAAAGCAAAGAGTGAAATAGAAAAGAGAACAACCAACCCTCAAGTGAGGGTTATACAAGAGTATTTATAGGAGGAAGCTAGGCAACACTCCAGTTCCCATCCTTTCCTTTATGGGCTTGGGCCTAAGCTCATGGGCCTTCTACATAAGCTTAAGGCTAATAACAAACATAAAGGCCATAATTAAGCTAACTATTACATGTGAATTACTAACACTTGATTTAGGTCTAGGAGTGATTCCAACAGTAAGTCGTATCGCTAATATTCTCTAATGTTGCGTATCTCTAATGCTAATCTAGGGGTCCTTTTATAGGCATAAGGAGTACCCTAGTCGGTTTACAATTATAATCCTTGTATGACAAGTAATACTAATTCTAAACTAAGAATATTCTAGAATTACAAAGCTTTCCATAAACAATATAGCTTTGCAGTACTTTGACGCGAGCAGTACTTTGACTTTCATTAAGCAGTACTTTGACTTTCTTCAGCACTTTGACTTTCTTCAGTACTTTGTCTTTTATATCCCAACAGGGTGGAGAGATAGAATTAGGATTTGCGGGTAGTTAGGCTAGGTGCTTAGCGGGTTTAGGTTGTTTTGGGTGTTTGGGTTTTAGGCATCTCTTTCTTGCCTTGCCCTTGCGTTCTTGGTTTTGAGGCCTCGTTACGCTTTGCCGTAACTTTAGGCCCGTCGTTGTTTATGTTTCTTTGTATTGCTCTCTTAGGTTTGCATGCTCCTTGCGTTTTGGTTTTGGTGCCTAGTGTGTTCTGCCTTGGCTTTAGGCCCCGTGTGTTGCCTTGCTCTGCTATGTGTTGCTCCCTTAGGTTGACCTGCTTTTCTTTGTGCCTTGGTTCTTTGTTTTTGGTTGCGCTTTGCTTCTGTGCTTTTGCGCGGTTTCCTTTTTTGATTCTGCTCTGTTTGCTTGTTTTTCCTGCTTTCTTTTGCCTATGTTTTTGCTTATTGTTTTTGTTAATACAAATAAGCCATAAAAACGTTTATTTATATTTTACGATATTCTAATGTTTTGTCGATAACAAACGTAAAATCATTTTAATGAAACAAATAAAATACGTAAAATGTTTGAGCCAATAGTTTACTAACACACTTTTACGAAACATATTAAAACTATATCAAATCATGTTTAGTATATAAGTTATATAAAACCAAAGACATTTTTATATAAACACTAACAAGTAATATTGTTTACATCTTATAGAAATGCATATGTATAACAACTAGTGTTTACATAATATAGAAATGTATATATACTTTGTATATATTGTAATGGGTAAAGTAATGGGTAAAAACCAAAGTCCATGACCCATGACCCATAACCCATGATCCATTGACTAGGTACAATGAATGTTGTTGGGTAAAATTCAAAGTCCATAACCCATACCCATGGAGCATGATTCATAACCCATGACGCATTGCACGACATCATGCATGAAGTCATGTTGGATATTATCCATGATCCATGACCCAAGATCCATAATCCGATGACTAGGTGCATTGCATCCTGTTGGGTATCCATAATCCATTACCCATAACCCATGGTTCATAACCCATAACCCATAACCCGGTTTGCAACCCGAAATCCGGACTAAACTGACCCAGTAGCCGGATCCCTGGGTTTGCACTAGTCGGATCCCTTTGGGAAACGATCTGTGGGAACCGTGGGACAGTAGAAAAGTTTTGTCTATAAATAGTGAGTCATTTCTCTCTTGCTCACTACCACTTCACATATACTTTCTCCTAGTATTCTAACATCTTTAACCTCTTATCCAAAGGATCATTCTATGTAGTTTTATGTTTGTGTGATTCTCTAGGTTCTTCTTAAAGGCGAAATCACCACCTCTTGAAGACGTGCAAGCTCAAGTCACGAGTTGCTAAGCTTCGTCATCACCAAGACCACTGAAGTGCATCTTGTTGATAACTCTTTCCTCCTTGCATAGAAGTGTTGTGTTGAAGGTATTAGTGAACGGTGCCGAAGGGTCGTGTTGAAGGCATTAGTGAAAGGTGCCAATGGTGTACATTCGATATGATGCATCGATGTACAAGTTAGATAGGTTGGGTTAAAGGATGGTGATATCCTTCTAGTGTTGTAACAAGGAGTGTGTCTCCTTTGGGGTAGTTGTGTTGTGGTGTAGTGTTTCATAGTAGTTCCTCATTTGTAATGGAACTTGGTATCTAGCCTTGTGCCAGATAAAGTGTAGGCGACGTTGTGATAGGTTTGGTTCTACCTCGTGGAAGAACTCGGTGTCTAGCCTTGTACCGGATAAAGAGTAGGCGACGTTGTGAAGGCTTCTCCGCCACATTAAGGAGCTTGTGTTGTGTAGTGCTACGAACTCGAGGTGGGTTACTCGGGAGTGGAGTAAGTCGAGGAAGGTGTCCTTGTAGCCAAACCACTATAAATACTCGTGTTGTGGTTTTGTGTTCCTTTACTCTTTATTCTTGCATTACTTACTTATATGCTTATCTATCAATATCCAACGCACCCATTAAATAGATTGACATAAGTCGATCTAAATAGTTTAAAACGGAGTTTTAATCGGTAAAACTATTCAACCCCCTCCCCTTCTAGTTTTCCACAGTTTTATCTCTGTTGTAAAAATCGGTCCAGGCGGCCGATTAATTTCCGCATAATCGTTGATCGCTCACTAAGCGCCTTGATTTATCATAATCGGCCTATTTAATCGGTTTGGTCAAAGATCGCTTAAAAGTCGGTCAACAAACCGATTAATCGTACAAAATCGAACAAAATTGGTCTAATTGGATTAATCGAACAAAATTGCTTAAAAATTGGTCAACAAAATTGCTTAAAAATCAGAAAAAATCGCTTAAAAATCGGTCAACAAACCGATTAATCGGTTAAAGATCGCTTAAAAATGGTTAACAAACCGAGTAATAGCTATATTTGACTTTAAACTTTGAAGAATTATGTATTATATTTATATTTAAACACTTGAAATATTTGAACTTTGATGCACTATGCTTATCTCATACATATAATATAATATAATATATAAAATTAAAATTTTGTGCATAAAAATTTCGATCCGATTAATCTCGGTTAACCAATTAATCGCTATGCCCTACCCGACCACCTCACTAGCGCCTAGCGATTTTTACAACCTTGGTTTTTATGTCTCGTGCTCTTATTTTTTTCCTATCTCACTCGCACACACGCACATCGGAGGTGCCTCCGTTGGGCAGACAGTTAGGTCTCTACCGGTTTACACCTGGAGTAGGGGTAAGATTTGTTCGTTTTACTGCCCTATACCCCGCTTCGGTAGGATTGGGTTTGTTGTTGTTGTAACATCAAACTCATACATATAAATACACAATAAAAGCTACTATTATTATGAAACGTACTACACAATATGATTTGATTATTAACAACAAGATATGACTCGTGACAACTTAATATAACCATTTAAGATCCATCAGGACCATTAAGACTTATGGCCCAATTATTAACATACCCATTATAGCTTATGAAATATTACAAGTTTACAACCCAACATAACTTTTATGATCCGTTATGACTTATATATGCCCTATAGTTTCCGTCATGGCGTCATTAATCAGTTGTTAAAATATCGCTAATCAGTCTCTAATTAACAACCTATGGATTAATAATATGTTGGTGAATCCGGATGACAGTCATATTTCTAGTAGTGACATGCATGCCATTTATGTTCAGACATGTACACATGTATACATACCTAGGGGTGGCAATTTCTGACCCGACACGAAACCCGACCTGAAACCGACACGAAAATTAACAGATTCGGGTTGTGCTAAATAGATTTCGGGTTGTTTGGTTCGACCTATCTAACCCGTTTATTAAACATGTCAGGTTTGGGTTGGGAATAAAATAAGTGGGTTGACCCGCCAACCCGTTTAAGATTTTTTTTCATAAACTCAAAATTATTTATATTTTATTATGCGGTTTAAATGTGTTAAGCAATCGACCCGACAACCTGCTTAACTCGTGTAATGCTTAAATTTTGTATATAAAAGGGTTAAATATGTCAACACGAAATCCGCTTAACCGATTTAACCCATTTAACATATTCAACCCACAGAACACTATTTAACCCGCTAACCCAAGTACATATACGGGTTAAATGGGTTAGATTCAGGTTATGTCTAAATAGGTTAGGGTTGACATAGCTGACCTGATGATTTAAATGAGTCAGGTTTGGGTTGAGATTTTCTGACCCACCAACCTGACAACCCGAACCCGCCAACCCGAACCCGACCCAAATTGCCACCCCTATACATACCAAATGTATAAACTCAGGTTGCACATTATATCAGGTGTAGTGGTTACCAAAGTGTGAAAGTGCTTCACCACGCATGGTCGTCCTTTCTTATGTTGGTACAGTCATCACACGCATAATAGGTTGATTTTTTAGTTGTTTTAGTGGTCATCACCACCGCTTGGGAAGAAACAAACACACCAACACCAACAGTCAAAACTATTTGTTGGTACAGTATTTCTTTCTTTTTTAATATTTTTTAAAATCATTCGTTTTTTACCTTCTATTTACATGAAGTTGTTAAATAAAATTTTTCTTTAAAACTATGTAATATCTTTTATACTTATATAGTTACGATTAGGGCTAAGGGTCGGTCCAAAACCGACCGAACCGACAAAACCGAAAACCAAAATTCATAAAAAACTTAAACCAAAACCGAACCGAATATGGTCGGTTCGGTTCGGTTCGGTTTACGTGTGTTTGTGCATGTTTTTGTCGGTTTTGGGTCGGACCGAACCAAACCGAACCGACCCGAAACCGAAAATCGTAAAAAACCAAAACCGAAACCGAACTGAAAGGTTGTCGGATCGGTTCGGTTTTTGTCGGTTCGATCAGTTTTGTCGGTCCGGTTCGGTTTTGAACCTTCCATGCTCAGCCCTAGTTACGATATCCCTACACGCCTGAATGCTTACATAAACTTTTCATTATGTATTAATATTGATTAATATTTTGTAAAATAAAAAATGGGCGCAATATTTGACTTAGTTAACTGACATAGTGTTGAAGTTGTTGTTGTTTAAATTTAACTATTGATACTATGTTCTAAACATTATGCGTGTTTAATAGCATGTAATTACCATTGAAAAATGTTTTTCCACATAATTTTATAAATTTTAAAGAAGAATTACATGCGTCGTTGTTATACTCTTGTATTTATTTTCATCTCACAGTAACCCCTAGGCTCGTGCATTCATTTTGATATTATATTCTTGATAATATTTATTTTACCCGTATTTAACTTTTAAATTCTTGTACGCCCGAGTTAAACTTATCAAGAGGAATAGCATGAGTCGTTATTGCATGCCATTATTTAAAAAAATAATAATACTTTTGTTGGATTAATCTCATAAAGAGGAATAACATGATTCGTTCGTATATGTACATTCTCGTGTATTCAATTACATATCACAGTAACTCGTGCTTTGTTTTTCATATTTATAATTTTGTACATACACGTTTATTTAATATATAATAATAATAATATTTATTAATAACAACTTATATGTTTGTTAAAACATATAAAGTCTAAAGGGTATTAATAAAATTTATAAAGTTATTACTGATCACATACGATATTCTAAAAGTTGGTACTATGGGGGAAGAATTGTAGGAAGCAAAAAATGGATAAATTAATTTTATTAAGTACCTAAAATTTTATTAATGGACTTTTTTTTTTTTTTTTTTTTTTTAAATTCACACATGTGGTTTTTTATATATATTTATTTTCTTTGGATGAAACTAGATGAATTTGACTAAATAGAAAACAATTTTGACTTTTATTGGTCACTTAAAAAACTCGATTAAAAAGTTGAGCTCTCCCGTTAGTTAATAGAATAATTCATTTTTCCATTTTTTTTATCTTCTTTAATTAGATAAAAGATTATAATTTACTCATATATGTCCAAATACTTGTCTAATTTTATTCACATTTTTAAATTATTTTTCTTGGTATACTTTTTAACTACTAAAAAAAGTCTCAAAACACTAATTTAGACACAACACTTAAAAAAAGTCGGCAACATAATCAAACACCTAATTCCACATTTCGTATAAAAAATACACCACTAATCATTTATAACCCCAATACTTCTGTCTACCAGTCACCACAACACATAAGTTAACCAATGTAAGAGCAAAGGGTACTATGGCATGTCATTGTGTCAGTTCAGCGCTACATCAACTTTTCACTTTTCACATTCATCCACAAAAAACACCACTCCGTCATAACTTAGCCTTCCAAGACATTTTTTTTTATTTAATTTATTTATTTATTTCGTTTTTCAAATAAACAAACAACAATTTCATTCATAAATTAAAATTACAAATTACAATACGACAAAGAAACAAATTACGAAAATTAAATAAAGCACGAAAATATGAAAATACAACACGAGACATAAATTAATCAGCATTTTCATCTGGTTCATGTTGTGCCCAAAGATGTTCAATTAGATCTCGTTTAAGATTTTGTGAAAGGTTTTATCACACATTTCTTTTGCCTTTTTCCGATGCAATTCACATCTCTCGAACCATTCTTGTTGAATATGTGGCTGCAGATTAACATACAATTCGTTGTAATCGTTTATGTTGAACGTTTGGTCCTTCAAAATCATGTTATGCAATATGATGCACGTGTACATGATTTTTCTTAGCTTGTTTATATGCCAAGCACGCACCTTGCGTTTGCATTGCCTGCTGCAACTGACATGCTTGCGTCATAAAGAAGAAATCGGTTTCATCATCGATGTCGGAGAACGTAGCATATTATTCGTCGGAATTCATGTTTTTGATTTTAAGAATTTGTGTTGTGGTAGAAAGAAAATAGGCTTTAGTGTGTTTTTTGTAATGTGTATTTATAGACTTAAAAAAAAAAAAAAAAAAAAAAAAAAAAAAAAAAAGTGCTAGTCGTTAGGTCCCAACGGTTGAAAAATCAAACACTTTTGTGTTTTAACGCCTCGCCAGTAGACTGGCTTGGCAAATGACGAAAGCGGGTCGTGGCGTGGTAGCGGATCGATGGCGGCGCCATTGGAGCTGCAACATGAGAATGGCGAGGCTCTTGCACTACGGTACCCTTTGCTCTAAGAGTGAAAGGTATCATGTAGAGGTGGCAATTTAAGACCCAATGGTTAAATTTGGGTCTAGTTGGGTAAATTTTTTTAATGAGATGAGTCTAAATGGATTTAGTTTATTTGAATACATGGGTATAGTTGGGTATAGTTTATTTTAATTAATTAATATCGATGGGTTACAGTTGGATTAATAATATACTGCATGGGTCAAGACAATATTTATACGTGGTTTAAGTTGATTGTTAACTAAAATTATAAAATCACTCACAATCTAATTTTATCATTTTCGCTCATTTTATATCGTTTTGTTCGTTTTGACATTTTTACGTTTTGCGTTTTGTAAAGTTTTTTCGTTTTATACATTTTACACGTTTTCATCCAGTTTTTATCCGTTCTTACACGTTTTCGTCCGTTTTTTTACGTTTTTTTACGTTTTTGTCCATTTTTTACGTTTTCGCCCGTTTTTTCACGTTTCCGTCTATTTTTTTTACCATTTTGTCCGTTTTACGTTTCGTGCTTTTTACGTTTTCGTCCGTTTTTGACGATTTTATCGCTTTTGCGTTTTCGTCGGTTTTCGTTTTGTCCTTTTACACGTTTTCCCCGTTTTTACGTTTCGTCATTTTTTACACGTTTTAAATGCTTTTTACGTTTTGTCCGTTTTACGTTTTCGTCCGTTTTTTTACATTTTGTCCGTTTTACGTTTTAAATCTGTTGTGTTACGTTTTGCTGTTTTCGTCCATTTTTACGGTTTTACTCGTTTTAAATGCTTTTTACGTTTTAGCCCGTATTTTAACTTTCTTTTACGTTTTTGTCCGTTTACGTTTTCGTCGTTTTTAGGTTTTGTCCGTTTTACGTTTTGTCGGGTTTTACGTTTTACGTTTTCGTCGATTTCTTTTACTTTTTCTTATGTTTTTGTCCGTTTTCACATGTTTTCGTCCATTTTTTTACGTTTTTGTCCGTTTTTACACTTTTTACACGTTTTCGTCTGTTTTGTTACGTTTTTTATAATGTTTTTTGTCTGTGTTGAACGTTTTCGTCATTTTCTTACGTTTTTGTCCGTTTTACATGTTTTCGTCCGGTTTTTTATGTTTTTATCCGTTTTTTCACGTTTTCGTCCGTTTTTTTATGTTTTTGTCCGTTTTTACAAGTTTTCGTCCATTTTTTTTTACGTTGTTGTCCATTTTTACATGGTTTCAAACGCAAACAAGCGAACGAAATTGAAAAAAACAGATGAAAAAGTGTAAAAATGGACAAAACGCAAGCGAAAAAACGTGAAAAACGGTAAACGTAAAAACTGACACGAAACGTATAAAACCGAAAATGTAAAAATGGAATTGAATACTTTTGTCTTTGTTTACAATAATTAATTATTATTTTCCATGATGAAACAAAAAAAACTAAGAAACCCAAAAACCCGATTCGACTCTTACCAATTTATACCCATACCCATCTGGACCGTCCTTCTAAGTGACCCATCTGACCCGTACCCATATAGACCGATCACCCATCTAAGACCCAAGACCCAACTCAACCCAACCCAACCCAACCATTTCACACCTCTAGTATTATGGCTGGTAATACCTCTTCACTTGGGCGCACGTGATCATCACTGAACATACCCACTTAAAATCACCCATTCACAACTAAACTCAACCTCTTGACAGCCCACCCACTTAAACTACACGCACTCATTCAAACACAAAACACAATTTAAAAAAAAAAAAAAAAAAAAAAAATTGTCTTTATTTGTGTCGTGGGAATGGCGAGATACCAAGTGGCGAGCCACCTTGGTACGGTGGCTAAAGGTGGCGAAATCCGGCAAGCCATCCACCTAGGATTGACGAGTTTGTTTCGTTGTGATACCCTACGCTCTAACACCAATTTATATCAGTGCATTGTGTTTGACCGTATAATGATTAGTGCTTTGTCTATTAATTTAAGAGCAATGGTAATCTTTTCATAAAAACTTGATACTCTTGCCTTTATTCACATAATCATGATATTTGAAAAAATGATTAAGGATTAAATGAGACAGAATTAGTGAAGATACACATGTGAAAATTTTATAAAGGTACGAGGATGTGTTGGAGATTTTATAGGAGTTATCATTTACGGAGTATTATTCAATTTAATGCTTGTCTATTTTGTTAAATTAAGTGTCACGTATGAAAGGATTTATCATTTACACGTTTGGCCCTATGTTTCTTACAAATATGAATTTTAGTCTACAAGTCGTTTTTATTACACCAGATGATCCCAATTTTGAAACTATGCACGCTTTTGGTCCTTATTTTGGATGGGCGTTAGTTAAGTCCGTTAAGTATTTTGCGCCGTTAGTCCTTCGTTAATAATTTTTGCACCGTTAGTCCTTATTTTTAAAATATAGTTTTCCCAGTTAGTCCTTAGTTGATAATAGTTATCGCCGTTTTTTCGTTTTGTCCGTTTTATCCGTTTTCGTTCATTTTATCCGTTTTTCCCTTTTTTGTTTTAAATCCGTTTTTACGTTTTATCCCTTTTAAATCTGTTTTTATATGTTTTAATACATTTTTCGTTTTTCTGCTTTTTATCCGCTTTTGTCGGTTTTTATCCGTTTTATTGTTTTTACGTTTAATCCGTTTTAAATCGTTTTTACGTTTCGCGCATTTTACGTTTTATCTGCATTTTTATGCGTTTTCGTTCGTTGTTTATTCGTTTCGCTTTTTTTTTCACAAAAATTTCAAAAAAAAAATTACAAATTTGAAAAAAAATTCCAAAAATTTTGAAAAAATAAATTGGGAAAAAATATTTTCGAAAAAAATAAAAAATTTGAATAAAAATTAAAAAATTGAACAAAAATATTGAAAAAAAACGGACATTTTTTAAAGATTTAAAAAAATATTTGAAAATTTTTTTCAAAATTTTTTGAAACTTTGATTCAAATTTTTTTTAAATTTGAATAATTTTTTTTTTTTCAAATTTTTTTTGAAATATTTTTTCCAAATTTTTTTTTTTGGAAATTTTTTTCTTTTGGAAAAATTTTCAATATGTTGAAATAGTACAAAACGAAAGAAAACGGACAAAAACGGATGACAGCGTAAAGAACTTGCGAAAAGATTAAAAAGCGAGCAGCGGATAAAAGCAGAACAAAAGCGCAAAAACGCAAAAACGGATAAAAAGCGAGCAAAAGGAAAAAACATACAAAACGTAAAACAGCGGGCGGCGGAAAAAAAAACGGACAAAACGTAAAAAACAAGCGAAACAAATAAACAACGAGCGAAAATGGATAAAAAGACAAAAGCGTAAAAATGGGCGGCGTAAAAAGCGGACGGCGGATTAAGGCGTAAAAAGCGATTCGGCGGATAAAAAGCCGACAAAAGCGGATAAAAGCAGACAAAAGCAGACAAAAGCGTAAAAAACTGGACGAAAACATATAAAAGCAGACGAAAAGGGATAAAAGCGTAAAAAGCGGATTTAAAACGAAAGAAAAAAGGGAAACGGATAAAAGCGAGCAAAACGGATAAAAGCGGACAAAAGCGTAAAAAGCGGGCGATAACTATTATTAACGGAGGGACTAACGGGAAAACTATATTTTAAAAATAAGGACTAACGGTGCAAAATTATTAACGAAGGACTAACAAGCCAAAATACTTAACGGACTTAACTAACGCTCATCAAAATAGGGACCAAAAGCGTGCATAGTTTCAAAATTAGATCTTCTTGGTGTAATAAAAGCGACTTAGGGACTAAAGTTGTTATTTTGGGCAAACCATAGGGACCAAACGTGTAATTTTTTCTTTTTTTAATTTAACTAGCGAGAATCTGCATGCGTTCTGCATGCCATACAATTAAAATATTCAATGAAATTTTTTAGATTTATATTTTGAATCTGATAGATATCTGAGACGACGATAATTTTAATTTTGAATCTTGTTGTCACGATAACAAAACTTTTCATATAAAATTGTAGATTATCCACGTGATTTTGTGATAATAATGAGTTGTTATTAGATATATTATAAAGGTATGAGATAAAATTAGTTGACAATAACCCGTAGTCATAAGTTATCATTAAATAATAACACAATAACAACTTTTAAAAATCACTTACATTATACTAAGAAAATTTAGTTATCAAAAATAATGTTTGTTAAATTTGTCCCACATAGATGAATGATACAAGTAAAAGATTACTTATAAAAATAAAGTAAAATAAATATTCATAAATCATATGGGTTACTTTAAAGAATATAATTATTAATATTCAAATATATATATATATATATATATATATATATATATATATATATATATATATATATATATAAGTTTTATATAAAATATATATATATACATATCTTTTATTAAAAGGCACTTGATTCTAAACTTTGCGATTTTATAATATTTTTGAACATTGTATTTTAGTATGCGTTTTAAAGCTACATTGATTTAATAATATCGTTTTCGTTTGATTTAGAACCAAGTATTTTTGAACATTGTATTTTAGTATGCATTTTTTTGAACATTGTATTTTAGTATGCATTTTTAAACTCTATTGATTTTTAAACTCTATTGATTTTTATAAAACAAAGTTTTTAGTTTTTACGGTAAGTTTTATTAAAAATATTACAAAAGGCGCATATCTTGATTCTCGAGGCACTCTTGCGATTTAATAATATTTTTTGAACATTGTATTTTAGTATGTATTTTTAAACTCTATTGATTTAACAATATCGTTTTCGTTTGACTTAGAACCAAGGATGACCAAGAACATGGTTTAAGGTATTTTAAGTATCATAGTAATATATAATGCACAAATTGTGTTTAAGTTAGTTGTACATTGTGGTGAAATAATTGTATATTTTGATGTTGGGGTGAATTAAATTGTGTATTAATTGTATATTTTGAATAGTGTTTTTTTAGTTTTATTTGTGTTTTAAATACTTGTAAATAATGCTTCCTTACTTGTATTTGCTTAAAAATCTATTTTAGGAAATCTTAAAAAATTAATTAGGAGGGAAGTGTCTTCCTCCATTATAAATAGTATATATACTTGCCTATTTTGTTAAATTATATTTCCGTAGAGAGATGTATATAACAAGTTTCCCGAATAGAATTTTATGATGCAATCGTAAAATGTTTAGTTATTTTTTTACTTTTGTTATACTTTTGAGTTTGTATAGAGGTGGATTCAAGCCTCGGAGATTAATCCGCTAGAAAAGTCAGAAACCATGATTATATTAAAAAAAAATAAGTGTAAGTTTTGTGGCGGTGAGAACTTAAATATGAAATACTGTACTTTTTAGTCATGCTTAAAATGCTCTTTCAACATACATATTATGCAAAAATCATAAACGTTGATATATCGGCTTATTTATTACAAATTATCCTATATAATATAGAGCGAGCGGGTGAGTTTTGCACAAGCTTGAGTTACCCACGTGGTTGTAGACGATTGGACGAGCATTTAATGAATCTGACATAATTAATGCAACAACACTTCCTAAGACACCACGTTTGATGTATCAATAGTGTGTCGGTTACAATTTTTTCCCCCAATTCTAGAGGTTTCTTCACCCTTCTCCTCTCCACCTTCACCCTCATAAACATACACACACAGACAAACACGAAACACCCGACTCTTCTCTCCTGATCAAACAACCACACGAATCATCGACAACATCAGTTCATCATCAACAGATCTGAACACACGTGCATCAACTTAAACCTTGGACGCTACTACTGTAACACCCCAACCCGGCAAGGGTAGAAGTGTCACATTCTGGTGTCATATCAGAACATACAAATGAAATCTTTACAAACGAAAACCTTAAAAGTGAAGTATCAAAACATACACACAATTGACTGACTAGAAAATACAATATCCAGAATGAATTAAAATCCCAAAACAAAAGTTGTTCAAAATAAGTCCCAAAGTAATAAGGTGCTAGGGTTGGTCCACTCGGATACTCTAACTCTCGGCCATCTTCAAACCTAAAACCCGCAGCAGAAAGAAATGCGGTGAGCTTAAAAAGCCAGTGAGCGGATATAACAAAGCGAAAGCTAAATAAAATCAAAATGCAAAATGAAACAAAGGAGCGGATAACAAAGTCGCGGCGAAATGAGAACAATGAGTCAATGAAGATCTGCGAACACAATTATATAGATATCCAAAGCACGGATAACAAGGAGAGCGAAGCAAAGCAAAACATCGATGACATATAAACAAGCACATACAAACCGGACATACAAGAATCAAACATAAGCAAGCATAGCGGGCGTTGCATCCACACAACATATATGTCATACAATCAAATCGAAATCGAAGACATACAAGCCAAGCAGATATCTACAGAAAACGGAATCAATTAAATAAATAAGTGAGCATGACAATTCACACGTGTCAAAACCCTTAGTTGAAAACATAACCAAGATATCATAACAATGAAGTACTAACAATGATCAACACATGGCGATCCACGTAATAAGTAGGAATATAGTATAAGCGATATAATTAAATGTATTAAAGACATAGCGAGCAACTAAACAAATTAACAA
This sequence comes from Chrysanthemum lavandulifolium, assembly GCA_022545495.1. Taxonomy (NCBI): domain Eukaryota; kingdom Viridiplantae; phylum Streptophyta; class Magnoliopsida; order Asterales; family Asteraceae; genus Chrysanthemum; species Chrysanthemum lavandulifolium. Next base: position 131,079,026 of record CM040243.1, read on the forward strand.
GCGGGCGTCACAAGTGAACCATTTACCTAATCAAACCGTAGCATAGGCAAATGTAAACATGGCGGGTAAACAATAGCGAGATAAGGACACAACGAATAGTCATAGTCCACGGAATTAAGCGAGCAAGTACACATAATAAGCAGACAAAACTAACGATTACACATTAGCATGGTCACCGGACAATTGAGGGGTCACATAACGGTGAGATCACATATCATCGAGATGAAAGCAGTAGCTCGAGATAACCGTATATTAATCATATCGCAGCAGAGTAATCGGTAGTCACATAACACATGAAAAGCATAATCAAATCCAATAACATATAATAACCCGTGCGTGAATGGAGCGATAGTGCGAAATAACGGAATGAAAGTGTGACGGATCAATGAAAAGGAGTATCTATATCTTGGTAAGAGTGAGTCATATAAAGTCTTGAGTAATGAACAATTAATCTGATTATGGTGCGTTGGGAAATCTGAGAAAGTACGGTATAGGCATATCAAAAGTGTAAGGGTTGTCGAAAATCTACCACGAGCCGAAACATATCATATCATATCATATCATAGCCATTGTATTCGGAGGGTGACCTCGAATACCATATATAATAGGAGGAGACCTCGATAACCAATGGAGTAGCTAGCTCCCGGGTGTGAAGGCGCGTATTGCACACGACATCATTCACCGGACAAATCATATCATATAAGATAACGTAACGGATCTAGGATGCATCCATACGCCCCTACCTCATATACAAAATATGATCCACCACGAGGACATGGCGAGAACATCACTCTCGCCCTAGAGTCATGCCGGGTGCATCAACGACACGACCATGTTACCTTCATGGCTAGGGAAACATATTTGGCTCGGGTATCAAGCGAAGGGTCAAAGCATAATCATATCATAAGGATTCATATCAAAGTTCATATCAAAGTTCCATAACATAAGTTTATAATCAAAAGTTCATATCAATGGCTCATAATCGGAAAGGTTCGTAGTCATAAGGTTCACAATCAAAGGTTCATAATCGAAAGGTTCATAATCGAGTTCATAACAAAGGGTGCATAGCGAGTCATAGGGAAGCCCTAAATAGAGGCTCGAGCAAAGTATAACAGTTCAAAGCTAATATCGAAAGATGTAAACAAATCATGAGAAACCTTAAGAAAAGGTCGAATATCATACCTTAGCAACGTAATGAAAACAAGCGGAAAAGTAACACCGGAAAGCAACGTCGTATCTTCGTCAGCGAATCTACACGAATTGATATCATATATTACTTATATACTCATTTTATAAGCTTCATGCATGTATAAGTGTTTTACTTATTGATATAATCTTTTTATCTTTCATTTTCTTAACTTCATATCTGGACCAAATTTAGCGATTTTTATAAAATACTTACTTAGCTCAAATAAAATCAAGGAAATTCCCAGGGGTTCCCATATGAGTTAAAGACTCTCCAAAAATTGGGGATTTTATTTCCGGTCAAATGGCCTATGGAAAATCATAAGTCCGACACCTTGAAAAGTGGTCGAAAATACACCTTAAAAGTTTACGCTTATTGGACCTATTTAGACACCTTGGAAAAATTTCCAAAACTCCCAGAAATTCATTTATATCCTAAATGTCACTCCTGTAAAAGGAGAGCTCCCAATTCTTTATGGTTTGAAAATTAAAAATCAAACAATCCAACTAAATTTCAGACCCGTTTTCTCAGCTTTGACACTTGATCTTGTAAAATTTAAAAATACGATTTAGACAACTCCAAATTCGACCAAACCACTTGGAAAACTTAAATAAGACATAAAATAAACTTTTCCAACAAAAACCCAGATTATTGCACTTATAAATATCGATCTATAACCCACACAATTTCGACATATGATGCTGTCCAGTTTTAGGGTTCATATTAGGCCATTAATACAAGTTTATATCAATCTTTTGTGTGCTCCTCATCATGTCGAGACACGACTCAACCAAAAATCAGAATTATGCACCCCATTACATATCAAAACGAGACTTACACCTTGATTAAATTCGACACTCTTACTACTAAATATATACTAATGTTTTAATTTTATTTAAGCTTGATAATGATAAAAGAAACATGCATAATGAGATGCTTACAAATCAGATTCAAGACCAACTTTATGTACTTATAGCCTTTTTACATACAATGGGTTTTATTTTCATGATTTCATGTAACCTTTCATTAGATTTCACATAGTTTAGTCTAGTTTTAATATTCCATGTAGTCTTCTCACTTGATTAACTTAGTTTAGTCTTAAAGTTCTATGAGACATGCTACAATGTACCAAAAGTAAACGCATGGCTGTACATAGCCACGACCAAAATCGAAAACAACAACGAAGGCGAGGTCGTGTGATACCTTTGAGCGTGAGACAAAGGAGAAGAACCAAGGTCAAAACAACAAACCAAAGCACCCTCTTGGGCTTTCTATCCACGGCAAAGACAACCATGTTAACCAACGAAAGTCATCCGTCGAGAACCCACTTAGCGACCCTCTTGAACCATCGATCACAAAGACCTTGAACCAAGATCACGAACCAATACCCACGACCAATCTCCTTATCACGACCTCTTTATCTTGTCTTGTAGTCGAATGGAAGAGGATAGAAAATCTTGCCGTCACTTTTAGGGTGGAGAGGGAGTTAGGGTTTATGGTGTAGCGTTAAAAAAAAGAGAGGGGGAATACCGGTTGTGTTTAACCGAACCAAAAGAAAGAAAACATGGGCCAAGAACCAACTTAGTTGGGCCTCAATTAGGTTGTAATGTGTATATAAGACTCGGCCCATGTACATGAGTTTTAACGTTTACAAAATTAATCTTTTGTGATCTCGTACGCACGTGTTCTCCAATTATTCGTAAGGTAAGTTAAATTTTATATTTTGATGTGCAGTGACATATTATACGTATTTTATACATATTACATTTGAGGGCAAAAATAGTCTTTTCACGCGTTTACGATTTTTAGGGTTTTACAACTCTTCCCCCCTAAGAGAAAATTTCCGTCCTCGAAAATTGAAGTTGCAGAGGTATACAGAGACGTACAAGTTTAAGGTAGACATAGCAATCCATAGTTTCACACATATCATAACGATTTCGGTCCAAAGCGTACAAAACTTACACGTAACAGATGTCGGTGAGAATCTCACAAAGAGGTACAGAAATCCAATCGAACATGAGGAGTGACAAATAACGGAGACAAGTCATATTCCATTCACGTACCAACCCCAGGAATTTCCCAAGATGTCGTATGATTTCAATAAGTTCAAATTATATGATCTCGGTATTATCACGTTGATCAGGCGTCATAATACTTGCATCACATAACAAGTCCTTATTGTCATCATATTCTGCCTCGGGTCATGACAAACCACATAACCAATATCACATCAAAACAGATAACGTACAGATAACAAGTAACATACCAAAACAGGCCAGATCACATACATACAACATATACTACATCAATCAACTTACCATATCATAATGAAAGAAGGCCATCAACTTGCACAAAACGGCTCCACATGACTCATTACTGACTATCCGAAATAAAGCTGAGATATCACCAAAATGCTAAATAATAAAACTTCACGATTCAAACCGAGTTGTGAACGAATCAAGGAAAAGCAATACCGATCAAAATCATTTAACAAAATATCAAACCGCCTCAAAACGCATGACAAACGAATCGGATTAACACAAGTCGCACCCAAATCATATGCAGTAGATGAACCTTCTCAGCCACCGGTTGAATCTTGTCTCCGTCTTTTGCGTCTTTGGTTGATCCGTCCAGCTTCCTCCAACAAAGATCCCGATGTCTCCAAGACACGGCGATCGGTGCGGCCGCTTCATGAACCTCTCCGGCTCGGGGATTGTTGCGACAACGCAGGTCGGCACCATCTTCTTGGCTCCACGGTAGTCTCCATCTAACGATCGACAAACGGATGTGCGAAGACAAAATAACAAAATTCGATGCGAAAGAGGAAGGCCAATCGGTGAAGACAAGCGAATATCAAAGTTAAATCGAGCGACTATCAAACGAATCGGAGAAGATCGAGCAGACGGAAGCCTAATGTCTACCCATTCCTCGCGGGTCAATCCTAAGGTCAACAAGGCGAAACACGGCTCGATACCATAATTGTAACACCCCAACCCGACAAGGGTAGAAGTGTCACATACGGTGTCATATCGTAACATACAAATGAAATCTTTACAAACGGAAACCTTAAAAGTGAAGTATCAAAACATACACACAATTGAATGACAAGAAAATACAATATCCAAAATGAATTAAAATCCCAAAACAAAAGTTGTTCAAAATAAGTCCCAAAGTAATAAGGTGCTAGGGTTGGTCCACTCAGATACTCTAACTCTCAGCCCATCGAAGCCCATCTTCAAACCTAAAACCTGCTGCAGGAAAGAAATGTGGCTGAGCTTAAAAAGCCCAGTGAGCAGATATAACAAAGCGAAGCTAAATAAAATCAAAATGCAAAATGAAACAAAGGAGCGGATAACAAAGTCGCGTGAAATGAGAACAATGAGTCAATGAAGATCCTGCAGAACACAATTATATAGATATCCAAAGCACGGATAACAAGGAGAACGAAGCAAAGCAAAACATCGATGACATATAAACAAGCACATACAAACCGGACATACAAGAATCGAAACATAAGCAAGCATAGCGGCGTTGCATCCACACAACATATATGTCATACAATCAAATCAGAAATCGGAAGACATACAAGCCAAACAGATATCTACAGAAAAGCAGAATCAATTAAATAAATAAGTGAGCATGACAATTCACACAGTCAAAACCCTTAGTTGAAAACATAACCATATCATAACAATGAAGTACTAACGATCGAACACATGGCAGTCACACGTAATAAGTAGAAATATAGTATAAACGATATAATTAAATGATTATGTAATTGCAATAGTAATCTGAATTAGTTGTAATGTGAATAAATTCTTAATATGCAATCATTATAATTTAAACATCACTTCTTTCGAGGGATGGGAAAGAGCTACGACCTGTAGACTTGCTATTATTCAATTGTATCTATGGTAAGGAGGCTTGTTTAGATGTGACTAAGATCTCTCCTTTTGCGATTATTGATGCAACTTAGTGGGCTCCGGGGGTAGCCTTACATAATGTTGTGGAAAAGAAGAAAAAGAAATATGTCTCCCAATGTGAAGACAGCGGTTACAAGTTCATACCATTTGCTTTTTCTACGTTCGAGGAGCTTGACGCGGAGGCTTTGGATACACTTTCACGCATCAAGACTATTGCTGTTAACCACTCAACTAATGTCAAGAGTGGTGCTTTTATTTTTCATAGACTAAGTTTTTTATCCAGAAAGGGGTGGGAGCCCAACTAGTGTCTCGGCTTCCCACCAATTTTTTGTAAATCCTTTTGGTTTTTTAATGAAGTGATGTTTATAATAATTAAAAATAAATAAAATAATAATAATAATAATAATAATAATAATAATAATAATAATAATAATAATAATAATAATAATAATAATAATAATAATAATAATAATAATAATAATAATAATAATAATAAAAAAAATGAGAAGGATGTTGTGACCTTCTTGAAGCGTGTCAAGAAGTTCTCGATGACCCAAGATATTGAGCACGTGTTGCTTCTCATATCTTTAGTAGGGTTAGCTTTTCTATAGCTAGAGGGTGGGAGCCCGGTTAGTAGATCGACTTCCCACTAACTTCTTGTAAATCCTTTGAGTTTCTAATAAAAGTGATGTTGATAATAATAATAATAATAATAATAATAATAATAATAATAATAATAATAATAATAATAATAATAATGCTTATAAAATAAAATAAAATAATAATAATAATAAAGTGATGCTTATAATAAAATAATAATAATAATAATAATAATAATAATAAGACTAAAATACACCGTTGGTCCCTAAACTTGTTGTTGTGCATCGCGATGGGACAAACTTGGGTTTTTTCATCGTTCGGAGTCCCTTTTCCAAGTTTCATACTCTTAACTGGTCATTTGACCATATTTCCGTTAGTCAAGGATGTCAGTTGCTGTTTGATTTGTCTTTAGTCCAAGGGCACAATTGTCATTTCCTTATTTTAATTAAAATTTCTTAATTATTGCCACATGTAATGTAACCTCTTCCTCCCATAAACACATAGTCGTATTATTTTTCGTCCCGAACTTTCGTTACAAGAATTACGAATTCACAAACCCTAATTGCATGTCACAAAACCCCATTTATCAATCATAAAACCGAAACATGGACTTTACTCTATGGAAAGTAAGAAGACATCCGTGTTATCCAGGTTGATGATACCGTCTGTCGACTCGCTAAGAAGAAATCTGATCTTGTTTTTTATTATTATTATAGTCATTGGAATTTCTAATTGGGGTATTTATTGTTTGCCAATTAAGTTTTTAGAATGCCCTAAACATATATTGCATATTTCAGGTGGTAGATCAAATATGTTTAGCATGAGGGTTCATCACAATGGTTTCTTTAAATACTGGCCTGGTAGAATCTACGTTGGAGGTATGGAAAATTTAGTTGATTTGGTTGATGTTGATAGTGTGTCAGTCGAAGAGTTGGATGTTCTTGTTAATACAAATATCGTCATTAAACGTTATTTATATTTTTTTTATCTTTACCTAAGTTTTGTTAACAACAAAAGCAAATTTAATTCTTATAAAGCTTAAAGCTTGTCAAGTTTAATAGATATTAAAACAAGCTTTTCAAATAATATCTTCATCACTCAAGCATTTACATTTTGATTAATCATATTTTGATATGACTCTAAACCATAATGTATGTTAATATTTTTGGATCAAGAATGTTTTGGTTTCCTAAAACAAAACATTACATATGTATTTACATTTTAACATATTTCTAAAAATAGAAAAAAAAAACACATGACATCATGTAGTGCATCATTGAAATCCTTAGAAGATTTCACTAGATACTTTGTATAGATTTAGACTCTACATATCTTACACAATCTTGGATAGATATGGTTGACTTTGGTAAGATTTTGGTGATCTTGGTGTCAGACCCCGACGGCACCAATTATTAACACGGACGAAACCCTTTTGAGGGATCCGTGGTCCGTGGTGCCTGCTGAGTATTTTGGCTATAAATAGCAAAGCCAAACCAAGTTGTTTTTTTATCCCTTTCCATCATATTCACATACATTCCTTCTCTCTAACATTTCTAACTCAGTTTCATATCATATTAGTGATCTCTTTTGTAGCAAAGAAGATCAAGGCATATTCAAGCTTCAACAAGTTGTTGGAAGTCTTGTTTGTTTGTTGTTGTATGATCTTGTACTGATTCATACATCATTGTTATACCAAACCATCATAATCTTGTGAGTGTGAGTGGTTAGTATTTTAGTCCTTAAAATACATTGTGTGTGGGAGTGGTTGTACCCTTGAAAAGAACTCGACATTTAGCTTAGTGTCGTAAATAGTGTGTAAGCGAAGTGTAAAGGTTTCTCCGCCGGTGAAAGGAGCTTGTTGACTAGTGAAGTTAAACTCTCGAATGTGAGACTAGAGGAGTGGAGTAGGGCAAGGAAAAAGACTATAAACAACTTGTTGTGGTTTGATTGTTTTATTCCTTATCTACTCTTTATATATTGTTTGCATATTGATTTTCATTCACTAACATATCCAAGATCAATATCAATTGATCTTTCAATAAGTTTCAAAACAAACTTTTTAAGCGGTAAACTATTCAAGCCCCCTTCTAGTTTTCCACAATTGGTACCAGAGCCTCGTTGCTCAAGAATTTCTAAAATATATTGTATTTTATAAACTTGAAACGATCCATGGATTCCGAAAACTTTAAAGAAGGGCAATCTATACAAAGACCACCACTCTTTGAAACCAATGGATTTATCTATTGGAAAAACCGTTTTGAAACATATGTAAAATCAAAAGATATAGATCTTTGGTTTGTTATAGTTAAAGGAGACTTTAGCTCTACAACAAAAGATATTTCTCTTGATGATCAAAAGAAATTAATAGCTAAAAATAATGAAGCTAAAATGATGCTTTATAATGCTTTGCCTAGAAAAGAATATGAAAGAATTTTTATGTGTGAAACCGCTAAAGACATTTGGGAATCTTTGATTATTACACATCAAGGAAATTCACAAGTCAAGGATAACCAAATTGATCTTCTTGTTCAACAATATGAACAATTTGTTATCTCTGATGATGAAACCATTGATTGTGGCTTTGCTCGCTTTAAGACTATTATTACATCTCTTAAAGCATTTGATGAATCTTTTCGTAGTAATAACTTTGTCAGGAAATTTCTTAGAGCACTCCATCCGAAGTGGAGAGCTAAAGTGACGGCTATTGAGGAATCAAAAGATCTCTAAAAAATTTCATTAGACGAGCTAATCGGAAACCTCAAAGTGCACGAAATGGTGATGAAGAAAAATTCGAAAATCATCAAAGGAAAAAGAGAGAAGATCAAATCCGTTGCTCTAAAAGCAAGAACGGAATCAAGTGATGATGACGTATCTTGCTCCGGTAGTGAAGATGAGGAGTATGCCATGGCCGTTAGAGATTTCAAAAAGTTCTTTAGAAGAAGAGGAAAGTTTGTAAGACAACCTCGAGAAGAAAAGAAGCCATTCCGAAAAGATCAGGATGACAAAAAGGGTAAAGGTGAAAGAAAGTGTTTTAGATGCGGTGATGCTAGTCATCTAATAGGAGATTGTCCCAAGCCACCTAAAAGCAAAACTCAACGAGCTTTTGTAAGTGGTGCTTGGAGTGATAGTGAGGATGATGAAGAATCAAGCAAGGATGAGATCAACCTAATGGCACATGAATCAAACGAGGTACATTCCGACTCATCTTATTCCTCTATTGATGATCACACTTTGCAAAAACAATATAATCAATTGTGTGAGCTTAGTCTAAAAATCCTAACTAAAAATAAGTTTTTAAAGACTAAAAAAGAATTTTTAGAAAATGAAGTCTATGAGTTAAAAGAAAAAGCAAAACATTTAGAAAAGGGAAAAGCAAATGACGATGGTTGCAAATAATGTCAAGAGCTTAATCTTGAAATAGAAAAACTAAAGCTCACACAAGATGTTTTAATCGAACATAATTCTAAATTTAAAAGGTTTAACGAAAACATTGCTTGTGCCGATGAAATAGTTAGAATTCAAAAAACATCAGAAAACATGAATGGACTAGGATTTAATGAAGTGTTAATTACAAAGAGTCAAACCAAAACGGCCAAAAAAAACAAACAAGCATCAAAAGCTAACTGCGATCAGACGCACTGCACGGACCCAAAATAGGGTTCCGTCCTTTGTAAAACGGTACCGTGGGGACCGGCGCAGACGAATGTTTATGTCTGGACCGTAGTGAATTTGTCAAAGTAACAAAGAAAACCAAGGATAATGTTAAACTAAAACTTGTTGTTACATCAGGAGTAGGACTTGCTAGAAATGAATTTAGATCTAAAACTAACCAACAACGACATAAAACACCTATTGCCAAACGCCGCTTTCCTAAGAGCAACCACAACATACAACCCAACTATCAACATAACGGTTGGAATCAAAACTTCCCTAAACCATATCAAACTCCAGATTACAAGCCATGAAACCCTTACCCATCATTTCCATACATGAACCAAGCAAATGGTATGTTTAACCCAAACGGACCCATGAGATATTGGGGACCAAATGCTTGAGTTATTTGTGTCTTAGGTATGCTTGAAAGTTGGATTGGAATCTGGTGAATGGATAAAAGATAGTGGATGCTCATGACACATGACGGGCAACAAAAGCCTCTTCTCAACATACCAAGAGTATGACGGAGGTAATGTCACTTTTGGTAGCAATCTCAAAAGCAAAATCATTGGCAAAGGTACGATCATTCATAACTCCCTAACTATTGAAAATGTTGCTCATGTTGATAGGTTGGGATTTAATCTACTTAGTATTAGCCAATTATGTGATAAAAAGTATAAAGTACTATTTGAAGAAAATGGTAGTAAAATACTAAAGATGGTATCACCATAGCTAAAGGAGTTAGGAAAAATAACATATCGTCATGAAAATAGATAAAACATCTAATGACAAACTTTGTCTAACAACATTAGATGATAGCTCAAATCTTTGGCATAGGCGCCAGGTCACGCTAATATGAGACTCATCCAAAACCTATCTTGAAAGAGCTAGTTAGAATTTGCCAAAACTTAAATATGACCAACATTTTTGCGCTTGCAAAATTGGTAAACAAACTCATAGTAGTCATAAGGCTAAAAACATGGTGTCCACATCTAAGTGTCTAGAACTTTTGCATATGGACTTGTTTGGTCCATCCGCTATAAGAAGCTATGGAGGCAACTTATACACTTTGGTCATAGTAGATGATTACTCAAGGTTTACTTGGACGTTGTTTTTAAAAACTAAAAATGAAGCTTTTGATAAATTTGAAATTCTTAGCAAGAAAATTCAAAATCAACTAGGTGTTAACATTGTGTCGATTCGAACGGATCATGGTCGTGAATTTGACAATGAAACACAATTTGGAAACTTTTGTGATACAAATGGTATAACACACAACTTCTCGGCTCCTCGAACACCTCAATCAAATGGAGTTGTAGAACGTAAAAATAGGACCATTCAAGAACCGAGTAGAACAATGCTTAATGAACAAAACATTCCTCAAAAGTTTTGGTGTAACGCTTGACACTTCTACATATATTATAAATAGAGTCTTAATCGTCATTTCTTAAACAAAACACCATATGAATTATATAAAGGTAAAAGCCAACTTTAGGATATTTTAGAGTGTTTGGATGTAAATGTTTCATTCTTAATACTAAAGACTATCTCACCAAGTTTGACCCAAAGTCTTATGAAGGTGTATTTCTTGGTTACTCACAAACTAGTAAAGCTTACATTGTCTTAAACAAAGAAACAATGAGAGTCGAGGTATCGTTGAACATAACATTCGACGAAAGTCCACCTCCCTCTAAGACATCACCTTTGGTAGATGATGACTTAGTTGAAAGTCAACTTGTAGAAAGTCAAGAAATAATTGAAAATGACAAGGAAGATGAACCATTAAATAATGAAATTATAAACATCAAAGAATCTAAAAGTCAACCTTTAGAAAAGGTCATAGGACAACTAAATCAAAGAATGTTAAGATCACAAGCCCAAAATAAAAGTAATCATTTTTTATTTGTATCTACCATTGAACCGAAAAACATAAATGAAGCAATAAAAGATGAATCTTGGGTAATTGCTATGCAAGAAGAGTTAAACCAATTCGTTAGAAATGATGTTTGGAAATTAGTTCCAAAACCTAAAGATTAAACTATAATTGGAACGAAATGGGTTTTTCGAAATAAAATGGATGAAAATGATATAGTGTCTAGAAACAAAGCTAGGCTTGTCGCACAAGGTTATAATCAAAAAGAGGGGATTGATTATGATGAAATTTATGCACCGGTAGCTAGGCTCGATTCTATTAGAATCTTACTTTCATATGCATGTGCTTATGACTTTAAATTATTTCAAATGGATGTTAAGAGTGCATTTCTAAATGGGTTTATTAACGAAGAAGTATATGTTGCTCAACCTCCCGGTTTTACCGACTTTGAGAAACCACATCATGTCTTGAAACTCAAGAAGGCATTATACGGTCTTAAGCAAGCACCAAAAGCTTGGTACGATAGACTTAAGACTTTTCTTGTTGAAAACAAATACACCATGGGATTAGTAGATAATACTCTTTTTACCAAGAAAAAGGAATCACACATTATCATTTGTTGGGTTATGAAAGTGCTGAACAGTTAAAGTGCTGAAGATTAATAAAGTACTGCAGAATGACAAAGAACTGGAAAAAGTCAAAGAGTCAATCTTGCTAAATGATAAAGTCAAAGCATCGCACACGAAGTCAAAGTCTTGCAAGATCAAAGAACTGTTTTATTTATTTATAGAAAGTCTTGTAATTCTAGAATATTCTATATTAGATTACTTGTCGTACAAGGATACAATTTGTAAACCGACTAGGGTTATCCTTGAGCCTATAAAAGGACCCCTAGATTGGCATTAGAGGTACGAATTTATGAGTCTTAGAGTTAACATTTTAGAGAAGATCGATATTCTTAGAGTTGTTGAAGTATCTGCATAATAAGCAGATTTAGAGTTAATAATAAAAGTTATTCTTCTTAAATTTGTTAAGTAAATTCCGCATACTTAATAAAGATTATTCAGTGTTTCATTGTTAATAACTTAGGATTTATCCGAGGTTGTTAAACCTTAAACAAGCTATTTAAGTTAGTTTGGTTAGAGTACATCGATCCAACAAGTGGTATCGAGTTTGTGTGGAAACTCGACTAAGAAGAAACCCTAAAACCTAAAGATGTCGAAAGATGTCGGTTCCACCACCATCCATCACCTCAATGAGGATTCAATCATCAAAAGGGAGAATATGACTTATGGTGTATGAAGATGAGGCGAGACATTGCCATTCTGAGACCATGCTCTATGGAATGTAATTGTCAATGGTAATGAAGTAGTTCCAAACACATGAGATTCTGGACAACCTAAACCTCCCAAAGCGGTCTTACCGGCTACCTTAAGAAATCAAGAGAAAGACTCTCAACATTCTTCTTGTGCGCCATTCTTGATGGACATCTACGAAATTCCATGATGCTAAAGATGCAAAGCAACTACGGGTGCTCTCAAGACTAGATTTGGAGGAATGAAGCTTCTAAGAAGATGCATGTAAATATACTAAAGCAACAGTTTGAAACTTTCACAGTTGGTGAAAGAGAGTCTTGATCTTGCATATGATAGGTTTCAAAATCTCCTCAACATGTTGGAGTTATACAAGGCGAAGTATCGGTTGAAGATGCTAATCTAAAGTTTCTAAGGAGTTTGCCATCCACATGGCATGTGATTGCTACAATGATCGAGGAGGACAACCTGTTTGGATGTCATGGACTTTGATGATCTCTACAACCATCCGAAGGTGTATGAGCATGAGATGAATGGTCAAACAAGTTCTAAGTCTCACAGTATTGCTTTTCTATCATCTAAAAGAGGCGATACTTCCACCAAAAGTATTGCTTCTCTACTCAAAATCTTGTGACTCAAAGTCTTGTCTCGTATGCTACTCCCATCCATGCTTAGCAAACCCCACCACCTACTACTATGCACTCGGATGAAGTTGTGTGCTCCTTCTTTGCACAACAAGCTAGTTTACATCGTCACTTATGAAGAAGATCTCTCCCAGTTGAAGAGGATGCTTTAGAAGAAATTGATATCGGTGGCAAGTTGCTATGATCACGCAAGGATCAAAAGTATATGAAGAAAGCAGGAAAGAGCATTGATTTCAAACCAAAGCAGGAATCACTTTTGACAAATCCAAAATTGAATGCTTCAATTGTCAAAAGATGGACACTTTTCAAGGGAGTGCGGGTTTGCTAAGTATCAAGCAAGCAGGATGATCCGAGAAACCAAAGCTTGAGCTAAAAGAAATCCCATTCTTGAAACAAAGGCTTTGGTTGCTCAAGAGAATTTGTCGAAGTTGACCGGAGTGAAGAGTTTGATGATGAACCGGTGACTTATTGTATGGTAGCGATGAAGAAGTAGTTGCGAGAATCGGTGGAAGAATTGGAATCGGAGCACTACTTTTGATGAGGAACTGAACATCTTTGCTTTGGAATCCGAGAGATTGTCTAGGAGGATTTGATTGGAGCTTGGGTGTGAAGATGATCTGTTCTACTTGCAATGGTAGCTACTTCACCAAGTTCACCCCTATCTCGAGGTATGCTCAAATTGTCATGATTTCTATCCAAAAGCGCTAAATAGTTATGTGATTGAAAGAGATAATTGTGTTAAGGCTAGGTGCGAGGTAGCGAGGTTATCAAATAACCTTAGAGTCAATGGAAGCCAAAATATTAACACATGAAAATAATGAAATGGCTTGGGTGAAAAGTATGAACAATAGGATTACCGTTAAAACTAAGTGAATGGAAACTAAACTATAAAATTGTTTGAAATTGAGAAATTGACTAAGGAAAGAGATGATTTGTTAGCAAAGTTTGATGCTGGAAAGAATCAGTGCATCACATGTTACTTATGTTCAAAAACAAAGAAGAGCATATATTAGAACGGCTTAGGTTTTGGTATGAACTTTGATAACATAGAAGAACATCCACCTAGTGATAAGGATGAAGGTGATTTTGAGGATGTAACCACTAGTGATGATGAACTCATTAATTATGTAGACACATCTAGTAATGAGGATTCAATTAGTGAATCACCTCCCGAGTATAAGAAAGACAGAGGTTATCATCTTTGTTCCACATCTCGTTGGTAGTCATCAACTCATAAGACACGATGTTTCACGTTTTGGTGTAGACAATTTAGAATTTAGGAAAAAGCTTATTGGTCAATCTAGGTGCGAAACCCCAAAAGAAACTGTTGAAACAAATTTTCAAAGTCAAGCGGTACCTTCTACTCAAAGTCTTGCTCCACAAGCGATACCTTTAAGAAAATCTTTTCAAAACAATCTTGCTAAACCTTTTGGGATAATTTTGGTCAAAACAGTTTAATCATTCACCTAGAAGGCATAATAGTTTTGGTCATAGACATAGAAGAAGTCACTTTGGGAGTATGGGTGAAAAGCTGTTTTGTGTGTTATAGTCCTAATCATTCTAATCAAGGATTGTGAACATCACTCGAATACCTTAGGAAATTTCCAAAGCACAGTGCCGCCAACCGAAACCTAGAGAGAACAAACCGATCTAGAATAATTCTAATAGGGTCAATCACGGTAACTTCTCACCATATCATAGGTACCTCACCAAAGAAGACCTTTTCAAAGCCACGGTGACCTTCACAAGCGGTACCTTCTCAAAGTACCGCTCGGTCAAACCAAGGTCTGTGAATACCACTGGAACAGGAATCCTAGGAGATCTCATTATTATCAACCTAGAAGGTACTACAATTCACATGGGGATCTAGATCACGGGAACCAAGTGTTAAAACTAATGGGTTAAGAGAGAAATCTTCGCGAGGGACAAACAAGACTTTCAACAAAAAGTGAATCGATGTTTTATAATACAAGAAAAAGAGAATGAATTTTCAAAGAGAGTTCTTGTTGAAAATCCGAGAAAGTTTTGAAAATCCACATGCTAAAAATCAAAAGATAATTACGGATCATGTTTTAAAAATAGTGAAAATTACATACTCAAAGAATTTGAGTTTGTAACTCCACAAGGGGAACACAAGTCGATAATGGCTTGGGTTCCTAAAAGATACTAACTCACTAAATCTTTGTGCGGGCAACCCGGAAGAGGAGCTTAAAGATCATTTGATTATAGATAGTGGTTGCTCGGAAGTATGACAGAGACAAGGAGATTACATGCGATTTTAGATCTATTAGTGGAGGAAGAGTTGCATTTGGGAATGATCCCAATGGAGGAAGAATTCTTGGAAATGAACCATCAAAGCGGGCGTATAGATTTTGAGAATGTTAGATATGTGAAGGAGCTCAAGTTCAACTTATTGTCGGTCTCTCAAATTTGTGATAAAAGCACCATGTGTTATTCAACGACACGAATGTCTCATCCTTTCCTCGAATTCAAGCTCATTGTTGATAACTTGGTAGTACTCAGTACCAAGAACCAATGATGTGTATAGTCTAGAAATGAAGAGTCTTCATTCTTATGGAAGAGCCACATGTTTAGTGGCAAAAGCAACAATGAAGAAGCACATCGGTGGCATAGAAGATTGGGCCATGTAAATTTCAAGAATATCAACAAACTTGTCAAAGGCAATTTAGTTAGAGGTTTACCTTCAAAGACTTACAAGAATGATCACTCATGCTTAGCATGCAAGAAGGGTAAACAACACAAAGCTTCATGCAAGAAGCTTGAGGAGAGAACAATTAGAGAACCATTGGAGCTGTTACATATGGATCTATTTGGACCTGTCTCTGTGGCAAGTTTAAACAAGAAAAAGTATTGCTTGATTGTTACATATGATTGCAGTAGATTTAGTTGGGTATTTTTCTTAGGATTTAAAGATAATACTTTTGATGCTATGAAGCCAGTAACTACACCTATTAAATCAATCAACTCATTGGGCAAAGATGAAGATGGACAACCTGTTGAAGTTAAGTTATACAGATCAATGATTGGTTGTCTTATGTATCTCACTGCATCAAGGCCTGATATAATGTTTGTTGTGTGTTTATGTGCAAGATATCAAGTTTCACCAAAGATCTCTCATATGAATGCATTTAAAAGGATTTTTAGTTATTTGAAACAACAACCTAAGTTGGGGTTGTGGTATCCTAAGGATTCACCTTTTCACTTGGAAGCTTTTTCAGATAGTGATTATGCAGGTGATAACTATGATAGAAGATCAACAAATGGAGGATGCCAATATCTTGGAAGAAGATTAGTCTCACGGCAATGTAAGAACAGACAATTGCGAAGAACATCCTCTACTAAAGCTGAATATGTGGCTGCTGCAAGTTGTTGTGGACAAGTTTTGTGGATGCATAATCAACTCTTGGATTATAGGTTCAACTTCAAGAATACTCCTATCAATATTGATAATGAGAGTACTATTTGTATTATGAAGAATCCAGTTTACCATTCCAAGACCAAGCACATTCAGATTAGGCATCACTTTATCAGAGATTGTTATGAGCACAGACTCATAAATGTGGTCAAAGTTCACACGGATGATAATGTAGCTGACTTACTCACCAAAGGCTTTGATGTTTCAAGATTCAATCACTTGGTGGTGAGCATTTGCATGATTAACTACTAAGCTACATTTAAAGGGATAACTATTGAGTATTAGTATAGTCCTGTGCATTGCTTGAGGGGAGGATATTTATGTATACTTAGCTTATATAGAGGAATTTGGAAAAGTACTATTTTTTATGAAAGTCTTGCTTGGAAAGTCTTGCTTGGGAAAAATCTTGCACACGTGGAAAATCTTGTTTGTCTTATTAAAATCTTGTTCCAATGGTAATATTGAGGGTAATTACTACTAACGGTAACTTTGTTATTATGGGTTGTGATTTTCAAATCTCACCTATAAATAACTAGTCTCGATTTTCCTCTCATCTTGATATTCTCATATCTTTTCCATATTTCTCTCCACCTCTTTATTAATCGATTATATCTCTTATTGTGCTCTCATAATCAACAATGGCGAATCGTAATCTTGTTTCCAAGCACAACATGGTGGCAAATTTAGACAAGGCGAATTTAATGAGGCTTTTCATGATATAATTGATTATCTTCTTGGGTCGCCAATCGGTTATGCTCTTTTAGTAGAGCCGGATATAATTGAACCACGGATTCAAGAATTTTGGGCTAATGCTAGGGATAATATGGAGAATGATGAATTTTATGTTCGATCAACGATTCTTTGGAAGAACTGTGAAGATTACTGAAGCCTCTATTCGAGAAGACTTATTGTTTAATGATGAAGAAGTGGCTATTCATTTGATAAACAAGGATTTGGGATACATTTAGGGACATTGGCTATGAAGGGTCCTTATGAAACAAACATTCGTGAAGCCCTTATTTTGTCCTCATTGGAAATTTTGGTTCATGTGTTGCTTCCATTGCATAAGTGCTAAAAGTACCTCTTGGGAGCAATTTGGGTCAAATATAGCATCTGCTATTGTGGGGTTAGCTACTAATCGTATTTTCAATTTTCAAGGCTAATTCTTGATGGAATGCTCTCACATCTCACATGGTTCCAAATGGTTAATGTACCCAAGGTTTATACAAGTTTTATTGAACAAGCAACTTGTCGATGTACCTAAACCTACAAGTTTACTACCGTTGTGGTACAACAAGCAAAGATTTTTACGTTTATGGAGAGGAAAAGTGATTTATTCATTTGGAAGACACACTCCATTAATCGCTTCAATGATGGAGGTTGTTCGGGCTATTCGTGATGAAGTGCAGAAAGTAATGAAGAAGAAAGTATTGCTTCTCCACAAGGTACCGCTTCTCGGTCTTGCATCACTAAATCTTGAATCACAACATACTGCATCACAAGGTACTGCTTCCCAGAGTACTGAAGTTCAAGAGCATATTGCAGTTACATCTCCATAATCTTCACAAGTTTCTGTACATGCTTCTGATCAAGAAGCACACTCACCATCTGAAGGAGATGCAGTCTCTATGGAGCCTGAGGATCAAGTTCTCAACAACTATGCTTTAACAAGGGAATTGACAAGGTTGAAGAAATCATTTGAAGATCAGGCTACTGAGATTAAGAGATTAAAGCTTAAATTTAGAAGACTCAAAATTTTTTTCTGGCCATTGGTTCACCATCATCGTCTATGGGTCAAATCACAAAGGAAGCAAGGACGACCTGTTAGGGAATTTAAGAGGAAAACCAAAGGCAAAAAGGTTCATAAACCATCTTACATCCAATTGGGAGGAATTTAGAAGAAAAAATTTGAAAGAAGATCTTTGTTAAGGAGAAAGAACCTCAAGGTCTTGAAGAGCATGTTATCATTGAAAGTCTTGAAGAAGAAAGGATCAAGATCAAGGTCTTGAACAACAAAGTCTTGCTTTTCATGGAACTTTCGGACAAGAGTTAATTACTCCAAGAGTATTAGATTTTGAAGAGGAAGCTGGTCCTTCAATTATTATTCATGAAGAACAAGTGGTCCTTCAACAACCGCCATACCGTAAGAAGTCGATACACTCAAACCTGTAAGAACGCAAGTGATGATGAAACTATTCTTGAAATATTGCATGATTTATCAAAGCCAAGGAGTGTTACTATTTACGAAGTTGCAGAGGAACAACCAAGAGCTTCTCAACCCGCAATAGATCCTAAAGATAAAGGAAAGAGTATTCTGGTAGAAACTAAGAAGAAAAAGCTAACTTTGGCGGATCTTAGAGCAATTGAAGTTGCTAGGAATGAGGTTGCAGACTAGAAAAGTACAAGAAGAACTTAATCTTTGAAGTAGTGGTGAAGTTACTAATGAAGAGGCAATGAATGAAGAAGCGACTAGGAAATTACAAGAAGAATTGAATCTTTGAAGATCTTTGAACCATTACAATCCTACTCCTCTGTTTCTTTTATACCTAGAAAACCAAATCTTGCTAAAGAAAGGAATGCAATGATGGCTTATTTGAAAAGTCGAGGATATAAAGGATTGCGTGTTAATTATGTTGATATGAAAAGATTATATGATCTTTGAGACGAGGCTTATAAGAAGGATGTTGCAAGTATCAAAGATTATAAAGATGAAGCTACTTGGATGAAGCGAGAAAGAAAGAAAAGTTTAAAAGAAAAGGAAAAGCGAAGTTGTAGATATACATTTTCAAAGAAAGAAAAGGTTGAGTTAAGATCTCAAACTAGGGATGAACTAAGAAATTATCTCGAATAGTATATTTTGAATATTCCAAGAAGATCTTGACATGAAGATGAACAAATCTCGATTTTTGCTTTTGAAGTTGTGGAATCTAAGGATGGAAGCTATTTGATGTTTCATAGAAGATGAAAGCTTTAGAGTGTTCAACAGATTATGGGATTTATTGCACATCATAGATAGAGTGGATCTATTCTATTTATATCATGTGGTGAAAGATTACTTTGAACATCATCCATCAGAAGGAATTGGTTTAGTTTTACTTGGAGATCTCACAACTGCATGGGAAACTGAAGAACAGAGCAGTGATGAAATTTGGAAGAATCAAGAGAATTGGGAAATTGTTAGCTGGAGATTCTTTGAAGAATCTGGTGTACATGTTCTAGAGCTAGAAAATGGAACAATGATTCACATGTTTGTAGATAGAAGATATCCTCTTACAGTTGAGCTTATGAGGAGGATGTTAGAGCATGGAATGGAAGTTGAAGAGGATAATGAAATTGCTTGTATGGTCATCAATTTGTTTATCAACTGGACTACTATGGCTGATGATGATGAATAACTGGTATGAATTTTCATTGAATAAATTATTTTGATAAAACAAGACTTTATTCAAAGTCTCGCGATCAAACAATACTTTAATCAAAGTCTCGCTTGCGACTTTTAACCGCTTAAATGATTTTTGAAGAAACCTTTGTTAAGTAACAAATATTTTGAAACAAAGGTTGAATAAATGGTTTTGAGATGGTAACATCAATAGGTTATCAATCCACCATGGTTACAAAAGGATTGACTAATCCATGAGCAAATGGCTCTGGTAAAGATATCTCAAATCCGTTTTTAGTTGACAACTTGCTAATAAGTTGGATGGTAATCAACTCACCATATCAGTAATGTGAAGAGTTGGCTAGCCCACAAGAAAATAGCTTGTGGTAAAGGCTGTGGAAAAACCAATATATGGTAATTAGTTCACCATGATAAAAGAACTAACTACTCCAGAAGGGTACAACTTTTGGTAAAGACAAAACAAATCTGTTGATAGCTGGTGATTTGCTAAAAATCATATGGTTATCAATGTACCATGATCTTACACATCAAAACATTCGGCTACTCCAAAGTTAATGGTTTTGGTAAAGAGATTAAAATCCATTAAATTTTCAATGATTCACCTCTCACAGGAGTTAACACATCTGGAAGTGATGAGAATAGTCTGCAACTTAAACTGAATTAATGTACAAATTGTCAAATGTTGCTGTGTTGCTTTGAAAAGATGGAGCTTCTTGGATGATGTTGTAAAGAATATTTCTAAAGATATTTTGAC
Source organism: Chrysanthemum lavandulifolium (assembly GCA_022545495.1). Lineage (NCBI taxonomy): Eukaryota > Viridiplantae > Streptophyta > Magnoliopsida > Asterales > Asteraceae > Chrysanthemum > Chrysanthemum lavandulifolium. The sequence goes on from CM040243.1 coordinate 131,099,809, forward strand.
CATGCACGAAACTACAAAGATACAATCCAATGACAAAGACACAATCTATCCTTAAAGATGAAGTCGATAAAGATAAATTCACAAAGGAACTTGAAGTCAAACAAGTAGAATTCAAGTTAGGGAGGATTGTTGGGATATGAAAGTCTTGAACAGTTAAAGTCTTGAAGATTAACAAAGTCTTTGAGAATGACAAAGAACTGGAAAAGTCAAAGAGTCAAAGTCTCGCTAAAGATAAAGTCAAAATCTTGCTAAAGTCAAAATCTTGCAAGATCAAAGAACTGTTTTATTTGTTTATAGAAAGTCTTGTAATTCTAGAATATTCTATATTAGATTACTTGTCGTACAAGGATACAATTTGTAAACCGATTAGGGTTATCCTTGAGCCTATAAAAGGACCCCTAGATTGGCATTAGAGGTACGAATTTACGAGTCTTAGAGTTAACGTTTTAGAGAAGATCGATATTCTTAGAGTTGTTGAAGTATCTGCATAATAAGCAGATTTAGAGTTAATAATAAAAGTTATTCTTCTTAGATTTGTTAAGTAAATTCCGCATACTTAATAAAGATTATTCAGTGTTTCATTGTTAATAACTTAGGATTTATCCGAGGTTGTTAAACCTTAAACAAGCTATTTAAGTTAGTTTGGTTAGAGTACATCGATCCAACATCATTGTTCACATATACGTTGATGACATCATATTCGGATCAACTTGTCAAGAGCTATGTGATGATTTCTCTAAAATCATGCACGATGAGTTTGAGATGAGTATGATGGGTGAGTTAAACTTCTTTCTAGGACTTCAAATTAAACAACTAGAAGATGGAATATTCTTTAACCAATCTAAATACATAAAAGATATGCTTAAGAAATTTGGTCTTGAAGACTCAAAACCAACTAAGACACCCATGTCTTCGGACACTAAACTTACCAAGGATGAGGAAGGTGAATCGGTAGATAACAGTAAATATAGAGGAATGATTGGTAGCCTAATCTATCTCACGGCTAGTAGACCTGACATTATGTTTAGTGTTTTTCTATGCGCTTTCTTTCAAGAAAATCCCAAGGTATCACACTTAGAAGCCTTGAAAATGATTTTTAGATACATTAAGGGAACGACATGTTTAGGATTATGGTATCCCAAAGGAACGGGTGTAGAAACTATAGTGTATGCCGACTCGGACCATATTGGTGACTATGTCGATAGAAAAAGTACAAGTGGTATTTGCACTTTTGTCGGACATTGTCTCACTTCATGGTTTGCTAAGAAACAAACGGCTCTAACTATCTCAACTACTGAAGCCGAATATGTCTCAGCCGAAAAAGCATGTCAACAAGCTCTTTGGATGAAGCAAGCTCTCGTGGATTACGGAATTCATCTCAATGATATCGTTATATTTTGCGACAACAAAGGAGCTATTGATCTCAGCAAAAATCCCGTCCAACATGCTCATATGAAGCATATTGAAATCTGTCATCACTTTCTTCGCGACAATGTTCAAAAAGGAAACATCTCAATTGAGAAAGTATCCTCCGAAGACAACATTGCCGACATTCTAACTAAGCCTATCAAACGAGAACCATTTAATCTTCTTAGACTTGGTTTAGGGCTAATGGAACCAAACATGTAGTTAAAACATAGTCTAAACCTTAGAACAAACAAAACAAAACAAATTAGTTTAATCCTGCTACTGTTCCCACGGCACCAAACGGCAACAAAGACGGAACCAATTATTTGGCGCCGTCTGGTCCGTGGTGACAACAGTAGCAAAAATACTACCTATAAAACATCTTCTTCCTCACAAACCACTTTACCAAAACGTTTCAACATCATACCTAACTCATTGTTGACACTTTCTCACCCACTAATCACTGAAGATAACATCATTGTAAGTATCCTAACTACATTTCATCTCTTAATTCTGAGTCTAGGATTCCAATTTATGCACAAAATCATTACATGGGGATTATGTATATTCTTGTACAAAACATGGATTCAATTGGCAAATTGCATAACTAGTCATTGAAATTAGGTACTACATTGTCACATTGCATAAACAAATCATGTTTCCCACTAATCAAAAGATAATGACTATAAGGCCTTATTCTAAATAACCAAACACCCCATGTCAAAAAATTTGAAAAACTTCTCACTTGTAGGAAAAAAAATTTCATTGTTAATACAAATAGAAACGTAAATTTTCATCACTTGCATAATGCTCTTGAATACTAAAGGTAATGCATAACTAATATGCATTCCCGGGTATATTCAAATGAAGCCACATTGAATTAGGAGCGTTTGGGTTATCTCATGCCTTTTGCCAAACACCCCCACTAAAAACCATTTTATGCATAAAATGAGTCGAGATAACCGCAACTCCAAATCGTTTTCATATAGACACACACTAGAACCAAAACGCTAAGTTTATTCTTATTTTTAACATGTAAATTCTTGCTCATTGGAATAACCATGGTAGCCGCAAGATTCTATGATCACAAGAATACTCTTAACTACATTCTCAAACACCACAAAACCAAGGGCCTCTCCAAAGAACAAGTCGAAATATTTAAGTGCCTAGAACAAAGATACTTCCATGAGGGTAGAACCATCCACTTATCCTTTGTCGACGGAACCAATCTCCATCAAGAAGTTGCCACCATTCACTTCGATTGTCTCCTTGACATCGATGAACCCATTTGCCTAGGTTTGTTTTAGAATTCTATGCTAGTGTTACGGCTTTCATTGATGATGATGATGAAATGGCTCTTAGGTTTAGGATCAATCAAAACGACTACTCCATCTCCTTAAGCCAATTTGCTCAAGTGTTAGGAATTCCCAACCAAGGTACATGTGTCTACTCGGATAAGTGGTCACTCACTATCCTTGATGCAATCAATGACCACTCTCTTCCCTATCAAACTCCTTTAGCGGATAAGGATGTCATCCGTGGGCACCTTTTTAACGAAAGGGCCGCTCCAACCCGTGTCACACAAAAGGGAAAGGAAGTAAACCGAGATCTATATGGTATGGAGCTCAATGAGCTTAAGCCCGAATTTAAGAAGTGGGAGGAACTTCTTAGAGCAAATGTCATTAGCACTATAGGAAATAGGGACCATATCAATGCTTGCCTTTGTCACATGCTCTACAACTTGTCCACCCGTGAACCATTCAATCTAGCCTACTACATTGCTAGGAGAATGATAGACATTCGAACTCAAGGATTGGTAGCTCTTCCTTACGGGATGCTCCTCACCCGTCTCTATAGAGCATTTGCACCCATTCCACCAAGCCCAAAAGTGTTGAAGCTTGACTATGCTCTCATCCCTCACATATTTGTGCCCTTGAGTGACGAGCGAGTGGCTAAGACTAAAGGCAAAAGAGGAAAACCTCCAACTCCTTCATCATCATCATCAAATAACTCCGAGGACGGTCTCCTAAATTATCGCCTTCCACCTCAAGAGTACTATGCATCTCTCCCCGAGATTGAGAATGAATCGGCGAAGTTCAAGCAAACCAAGGGGATGTTCAAGTGCCTTGGTAGGATGATGACTAAGATCTATAAGAAGTTGGATAAGTGAGGTTCATTTGAAGGAGTGTTTGGAACAAGACAATAAATATGGTGTACGATACAATTTGGTTGTTTTTTATTTGTAGGATGATAATATGACTTAAAACAATGTTGTATGCTAACCGGTTCATGCAGGGGGATAACACAAGTGTGTTATCAAATTTTACCCATTTTCACTTTTATGTGAAAATCGTTAGCCCTTGGTCAAAGTCTATGCTCCACTATGTTTGTATATGTGTTATCGACTTTTCCTAACTAGAAATAATTAATGTCACATGTTTTAAGCAAAATTTCAGGTTTTGGAAAAGTCCTCGACACCTAAAAAATGGGTCTGTGAACTTTTCTGGTGTCCACGGATCAGACGACACCAAAATTTTGGTACCGTCTGTTATGCATTTTGGTACCGCCGTACCTGTACAGGCGGACCAGGCGACACCATTTTAAGGGTTCCGCATGTGTAAACTTTTGGTGCCGTGGATCCTACATGTAATTTTCTAAATTTCACTTATTTCAACATTCTAAATTACCATACATTGCTTCTAGGTTAATCTTAACTAGTTCTTACCCATATTAGAACTAGTGTAACATAATTAGGCATATAGGATATCCATTTCCCACCAAAATTCAAAAATTTCAAAAATCCACCCAATGAGCCCTTTTTCATAAAGGAAGGAACCAAAAATTTGGTTCCTTGCAATCCGTGGGTAATCTGATTTTAAAGATCTCATAATCATTAGAACACATTTATTGCAAATCTTTGTCTCTTCACTCCATCCTTCTTGTATGGATTGACTTGGGTGATATGACTAGCATTAAACCCACTTCAAAATCATTAGGAACCTCATCTCTTCAATGGTTTAACATCAAATCAAACACATTTTTCCATAATTTTCAAATCCTATAAATTAAGAGCTTTTACCATGATCATCTTCACACCTTCTAAACTCTTATCATCTACTAGCAAAAACTTAAGCCAAAATGACTAAGTCTTCACCATCAACAAATCCTTGCAAAAGAACCGCCAGAATGAGCATAAGACCTTGTTGTTTCATCAACATAAGCTCCTCTTCCTAGTCATCTCCATTAACCATCTCATCTCCCATAAGAGATGAAACAACTCTCACTTTGGGTACTCCTACACCACCTCCACAATCACCTATCATTATCACTACTTCACCACCAACAAAGACTCCTATCTCACCACCAACGGCACCTATCCAAACATCAAAATCACCATCACCTCCAAAATCTCCAACACTCATCCCATTAGAGTTATTCTCTACACTACCTACATCTCCAAATCCATTTTTGGAAGACTTGGATGAATTGCCTCCTAGGCCCAATCATCCACCACCACTACCATCTTTTGGTACTATTGAGCAAATAGCACATGAGTCTCCACGTCCATCTTTTGACCCAAACGCCCCATTAGGGCCAAGACCTCTTCTTTTTCATCCCATCCACAAGGAAATCCATGGTCCTTTGTATGGGGATCAACCACTACCTACAACATCAATGCCCTCTCATATAGAGGACATTGAGGAATCCATGTGGGATGATCACCCCACCAAAGAAGAGATTGAAGCCGAGCTCAATCATCTCCTCCAATTTTCCAATATGGTGGATTCGCATCTTAGTGATGCCATGCAAATGCAAAGTGCTTTGCTGGCCTCCATAATCACCACTCCAAACACCAACACCAACAACTCCACCATTCCACCACCACAAAACCATGAACCATACTACCCTCCTAGATATGGTTGCTCCAATTGTGAGCGGACCGCCCAAATCACCAAAAGGACCCGGGTGATGGTCCATGAGCTTCAAGACGAAATGAGGTTCATCCTCAATCACATCCTAGAGCGCATCAATGCTCTTGCTCATCCACCACCTCAATAGGAGGGTCCGAGTTTATTCTCTTTAAGCATTTTTATTTTTCTACGCTTTTCTTTGTATTTTTTTTTAATTTTCTAGGATAACTTTTTAGGATTTTATTCTTGTACTAACACTTCATTGTGTTCCATTTTCATGATTTGATATCATGAAAAGTTTTAACAAATGAATGGTATTTCTTATATTGTTGTTGATTGTTACATGGTTTTTGGAAATGCTTGTGATGATGCTTATTACTAACAATTTTTTTGTAGCTTTTTCACAATCCATGTATCTTTCTCTTGGCACCCAATTTAGGGGGTGCATTGGTCAAGGGGGAGATAATGGCTCGGGCTCATTACATATTCCACCTCGCATCTTCTTTTTGTCGAGACAAAAAGGGGGAGAAATATATAGATCTTGGTTAAACTTGACATTTATAAAAAGTCAACTGCATACTTTGACTTTCTGAAAAGTCAACATCATACTTCAACTAATGAAGACTTTGACTTTCTAATGAGAAGTCAACTGCACACTTTGACTTTCTGAAAAGTCAACATCATGTCTAAATTGGACATACTTGCATTATCATTATTATCTTTCAAGTTCTAAAACTAATAACTCTTGTACAATCTTTACATCTTTTATAAAAATAAAATTTATATTTTGTCCTCAACAAAAAGGGGGAGATTGTTAATACAAATATCGTCATTAAACGTTGTTTATATTTTATGATCTTTACCTAAGTTTTGTTAACGACAAAAGTAAATTTAATTCTTATAAAGCTTAAAGCTTGTCAAGTTTAATAGATATTAAAACAAGCTTTTCAAATAATATCTTCATCACTCAAGCATTTACATTTTGATTAATCATATTTTGATATGACTCTAAACCATAATGTATGTTAATATTTTTAGATCAAGAATGTTTTGGTTTCCTAAAACAAAACATTATATATGTATTTACATTATAACATATTTCTAAAAATAGAAAAACAAACACATGACATCATGTAGTGCATCATTGAAATCCTTAGAAGATTTCACTAGATACTTTGTATAGATTTAGACTCTACATATCTTACACAATCTTGGATAGATATGGTGGACTTTGGTAAGATTTTGGTGATCTTGGTGTCAGACCCCGGCGGCACCAATTATTAACACGGACGGAACCCTTTTGAGGGATCTGTGGTCCGTGGTGCCTGCTGAGTATTTTGGCTATAAATATCAAAGCCAAACCAAGTTGTTTTTCATCCCTTTCCATCATATTCACATACATTCCTTCTCTCTAACATTTCTAACTCAGTTTCATATCATATTAGTGATCTCTTTTGTAGCAAAGAAGATCAAGGCATATTCAAGCTTCAACAAGTTGTTGAAAGTCTTGTTTGTTTGTTGTTGTATGATCTTGTGTTGATTCATACATCATTGTTATACCAAACCATCATAATCTTGTGAGTGTGAGTGGTTAGTATTTTAGTCCTTAAAATACATTGTGTGTGGGAGTGGTTGTACCCTTGAAAAGAACTCGACATTTAGCTTAGTGTCGGAAATAGTGTGTAAGCAAAGTGTAAAGGTTTCTCCACCGGTGAAAGGAGCTTGTTGACTAGTGAAGTTAAAATCTCGAGTGTGAGACTCGAGGAGTGGAGTAGGGCAAGGAAAAAGAGTCCTAGTAGACCGAACCACTATAAACAACTTGTTGTGGTTTGATTGTTTCTTTCCTTATCTACTCTTTATATATTGTTTGCATAATGATTATCATTCACTAACATATCCAAGATCAATATCAATTGATCTTTCAATAAGTTTCAAAACAAAGTTTTTTAAGCGGTAAACTATTCAACCCCCTTCTAGTTTTCCACAATTCTTATGTATTAATTAGGTTATGAGCTTGGTTCAAAAAAATTACTATTACTTTGTTAAGCCTGATAGTAATTTAGATGATGGTTTGTATAGCTTAAGTGAGAGTGATAATTTAGAAATATTGAAAGATCTTGTTGATGACCATAAGATGATAGAGGTTTATGTTGAAAATGGTAAGACAAAATTAGATGTTGATCAAATGTCACCAAAGTCAATTAGGACAGTTATTGTTGTTGTGGATGAAATAAAAAAAAGGCAACTCTTGCTATTGTTGCATATTGCTCAAATATATTGTTTTTAGAAAACATTGTTAATAAATCGGTGGTAGAGGATATATGTCAGGTTACACATCAACCTTTGGAATTCAATACTTTGGTACAATCTAGTCAGATGCCATAAACATAACCCTTGTTTTCATCTGTAGAGGTCTGTCAGATTGAAGATGTTGTAGGTGATGTCAACCAGCATATAGATAAACATGTTGAGCATATCCAAATAGATAGTCCTGAAGAGGTATGTCAAAATGATCAAGAGTTAGGTCATCATAAGGAGGAAATATGTAATCCTATGGAGCATATCCAAAAAGGTAAATCTATATAGGTATGTGAAATCGATGAAGCTTTAAGTGATGACAATGTGAGTGACACAAACAGTTATATGAGTGATGATGATATTGAGAACAATCGTGATGGAAGCACAGTTGTCGATGAGGCTAATACTTTTGAGGAGCCTGATTTTAATGTTAAATTTTTCAAAGTGACTGAGAATACAAAGTTACCATATATAGGTACCTCCAACCAGATACCAGATGATTTTTTAAAGAAAAGTGAGTTGGATCTGTTAGATTATAATGATTTTGCAAGTGGTTCTGAGAATGAGGGTGAGTATGTTTTTAGGAAGAAAAAAATGAGGGCATGCAAGAAACAAAAGTTAAGTGAGGCAACACAAATAGAGGACGAAATATATTTTTTCTGTGGTCAAACTTTTGTAACTTCAAAAGAAGTGAAATATAGGATTTACCTGCTTTCAATAAAGACTAGGAGGAAATTTCAACTCATTAAGAATGACAAACAGAGAATTAAGGTTAGGTGTCTTGGAAAAATACCTTTTTGTGGAATAACCGAATGTGTTGGGCTGGGAAAAGCCGCAAAGAGGAAAATTGGTCCAATAACTAGAGGCCTTGGAAGGGATGTATATTTGCGATCACTCAAGGAGCAACAAACAGATTGCCCATGGTTGTTGTATGTAGCCAAAAATACAGCTAAAGATGTATGGATTCTTCGAACTTTCAGGGATGAACACAAATGTTTGCAATCAAGAGAGATTAAAGCTTGTGACTACAAGTTTCTTTCGAAGAAAATTGTTGACCAAGTTCATGTCAATCCAGATATTCCAATCAAGGTCGTTCAAGATCACCAAGAAAGCAGTTTGAAGTTCATGTGTCTATGCAAAAGGAATTAAGGGCAAAAACAAGGCGAAAAATGATATTAGGGGTGATCATAAGCGACAATACACCCTTTACGAGACTATGTTGAAGAGTTGCGAGAAAACAAACCCGGATACAACAGCTTAGGATAAGTGTACAAACTGCAACAGATGCAACAAGTCCAACCAGAGTTTTCAAGAGAATGTATGTATGCTTAGGTGCTTTGAAGGAAGGATATAAAGCTTGTCAAAGAGAGTTGTTGGGGTTAGATTGTGCTTTTATGAGGGGTCCTTTTCCTTGCCATCTTCTTACCGCAGTCGGTATAGACATCAACAATGGAATATACCCTTTAGTTTACGCGGTTGCAGAAGCTGAAAGCAAAGACTAATGGATTTGGTTTCTTGAATGTCTAAGAGATGATCTTGACTTGCAACCAAACTCAAACTACACTTTTATCAGCGACAGGAAAAAGGTGATGTTACCATTTAGTTGATTAGATTCACTTGTATTTTCGATAAATGTAAGTTTTATTAGTAATGAATTGATGTTTATTTTTGTAGGGTATCATTCCAGCATTAGCAGCGGTATTCCCTAGTGTTGAACACATATATTGTTTGAAGCACATCCATGATAATATGAAATTGCAATGGAATGCTAAAGCATACAAGGAACATTTGTGGAGATGTGCAGCAGCAACAACCGTCCAACAATTTGAGGCGACCATCTTTGGCATTCAAGAGGTTTAGCGAACCTGCCCATGCTTGGTTAAGTAAGATACCACAAACCCATTGGTCAAGGTCGCATTTTCAGGTAACTAACCAAATCTATGTCTACGTGTAAATCTTTTGTTCTACGACATTGTTCAACACTGTTGTTTGTATAAATCAAACATGTTGTATAAATGTGTAGTGAGGGCTCATTCTGATGTCTTACTTAATAACATGTGTGAGGTGTTCAATGTGAAACTATTGGGAGGTAGGCACTAACCCATCATTATGGATTTGGAATACATTAGAGAATACTGTATGAAAAGAATAGTGAATGTTGTTGTTGGGAATTATGCTAAGTAGGAATTTGGCGATATTATCGCCGACGGATTCTTTGAAGAACATGGAATCAATGAAGAAGAGTTTCGCTAAAGTAGTGGAACCGTGTAGATGGTTTCATGAGATAGTTATTCGCGTATTCTATAGTATTTCTCTTGATATAGTCAATCGATATTAGTTTGTTAGGATATGCATGAGCTATTTTAGGTAGTGATATGCATTTATTTTTTATTATTGTCTATTTAGGGTTCCTTGTGTATAAAAGGAACTGATGTCTTTTGTATTGAACAACACTTGAGAAAAACATTCCAGAAAAACATCTTTAGAGAGAGTGAAAAAGATCCATAGAGGATCATTGTTTTATGAGAAAAACCTTGTTGGTAACTTTGATTGTGTTAATTATTCTTCCGATGTGCATTCAATCAATGTTATTCATACCCTAGTTGAGTCCGGATCTTGGATTCTACAATTGGTATCAGAGCGGGTGGCTCTCGATCTAGGGTTTATAAGGTTTTTCTCTAATTGGGGTTTATATCCTAATTCATCTTTAACAGTAGATTTGAAAAAGGCAGCAGTGAAAAAGCGGATCTGCAGAATTTTTATTATTGTCGACAGAAGCAGCCTTGAAGATAATTTAATTATAAGGTAATCGTTAATTCTATAGGATCTGTTTGTGTGATAAGATTAAGTGTGGTATGGTGTATGGAGGATATGGTAGGCATGATTTTGATTGGCTGTTGATCGAATGTTTGGGTCAAAAGTTGCGGCGCTAGTTTGTTTATATTTGTGGGACTTGTCACATGGCACCATCAATTAATACTCGTGAATTGTAAAATGTTTGTTGTTGCTGATCTCATGTGGTAAGGTTACCCTATGTGCAAACAAATTATGTGATTGGCCAAGATTGTTTGATCACGTGAGCTTTTTATACACAAACGAATTTATTCAATTAGGTAGTGTGTTCTCATTGATTGATAGGTGGGGTCAAGTACTGATTAAGTGCATTGTGATATCATTAGTTCTCGTACTGATGGGATTCACGTGGATACTCATATGTTACTGCTGATTGTCGTGGGTTTGTCTTGCTATTCCTACTGATCACATTAAGTATTCCCACTGATATTGTTGAATTGGTTTGACTGGTCCACTCGAGTTTATTTTTGCTGGTCGATATATTCTTGAGATTGCTGCTATCATATAACTTTACTACTGTTATCACATAAAATGGCAGAATTTGATAATAATAATAGGGATGAGGTTATGTTTCCTTATTTGATGGATGATGAGTACGAGGTCTGGGCTAAGAAGATGGAACACTGGATCATGAATAATGATATGAATATCTGGAAGGTGATCCAAAATGGCAACTATTTGAAAAGGACTGGATGTGATCGCGATGGAAAAATCTTTATTCATCCTCCAACAACTGCAGATGAACACATGGCTGTACAAAGAGAGTCAAAGGCCAGAACTACTTTGCTTAAATCTATTCCTGTTGATCATGTAGCAGATTTTCGTTATATGGATGATGCAAGTCGTATATGGAATGCAATCAAAGCAAGGTATGGTGGAAAGGCTGAGTTCAAGAAGATGCGCAAGGAAGCTTATACTATAGGTGATGCTGAAGAATTTGCATTTGTGGGTCTCTCTCAGGTACAAAATTGTTTGTTTGGTTGTAGTGAACGTTATAATGAACTTAAGGAAGCCTATGATATTTTGAAACCTAAATATAATGAATGCTATGTTGAAGTTGAAGCTTATAAACAGGCTTTAAAAACATTAGAAAGATAAAAGGTTTGGTTTCTGAAGAATCAAATAGCTTATGAGGAGAAAATTAGAGTGTTAGAAAGTAATTTAGAATGTACTAAAAATGACTTAAGGAGGACTGAGAAAGAAAAAGCAGGTGTAATTTCAGAAAATCTTGTGTTGAAAGAGAAATTAGATGAAGAAATAGCTAGACATAAACAATGGCAAAAATCGGTCTAAATCTAGCTAAAGAACTCTATAGTAGTCAATCCGAGACTTCAAAGAATAGGTTTGGGTTTTAAAAAGTATGTAGGATTAGAAGCTAGGTATGATGGGCGAAAACTACACCAAGAAGCTTAGCTAACTATGTCAAAGAAGGTGACCTACATGCGATGCGTGGATCTATTAGAGGAATACCTATGCTCATTGACCTTTCCTCACTCGCTTGACTTTGATGGATCACATCATTTATATGGAAAAAGTCAAGTGACTTGCCGGACCTTAGTAGCAAAACTAATGACTTTGTCTCTTGTTCTAAAGTGACAAGTCATCGACCTAAAGTCCACCGACTATGCCTCATGTGATTCAAGTGAAAAGTCCGACTCATCTAGGCATACACCCATGACCACACCCGAGTCCAAAGTAGTCACGATGAGCCCAAAATAAAGCCGCCACTTATTCTCATTAAATACAATTTTGCTTCTAGTTCTGTTTCTGATAAGTTTAAATGTAATAAACAAAGTTGTGTTAAGAATAAGTCTGTTAAGAAGAAATCTTGTTTTGTGTGTGGTAGTAAACTCCATCTTATTAAAGACTGTGATTATCATGAGAAAAGGATGGGTGTTTCCTATGGCCAAAAGACCTTAAGACCTACATGGACTAATGTTGCTAGTATTCCTCCATTTGTTCCCAAAGCTGCACATGTGAGAGCAGGTAAACCAGTTCCTACTGGTAAGCCAAAGGTGTATGCATCTGTTTATGCTGACAGGCTTAATAGGCCTTTTCCGCCTCTCGGTGGAGGATATTCTTCACCGCCACTCTTGGTTGGTGGAACAGTAATGCCAGACTTAGACCCTATAGACCTACTAGTTCTTATTTTCAATCATATACACCTTGTGCATCTCATATGAATATGGCACATGGTGGAGTTAGAGTGGCAACTGCTGTTAAGCCCTCAAAAGGTTATTCTTGGAAAACTCAAAGAAAAGGTTCATTATGGGTACCCAAGAACAATAGTCTTTGTCTGGTGCATTGATTGAGGGGAGGCATAAGCCTAAAGGGAGGCTTATTGTTGTATTTTTGTATTCTAACCATTTTTGCAGCTGTTGGATCCTCATACGCCTAAGGGGAGGCTTAGTGTTTCTGCTGACACTACAACTGTCTTTGGTTTCTGATGCTGCTTGATGGTATCTTTTACATGTTTTGTTTTTATTCTTTCTTTATTTTATATTGTGAAAAAAAAATCTGTCTTATTTTCGTTGTTTAGTAAAAAAAAATCTGTATTATTTTCGTTGTTTAGTGATTAAAAAAAATTGTTTTTGTTCTGTTTCTACTCTTTCTTGCAGGTTTTGGTGTTGGTTTATTACCACACAACTCATGGTTTTCATCTGACCATGTCTTACTGACACAAGAGTTGACTAGCCCACAGGATTATGGCTTGTGGTAAAGGTCATGAAATCCATAAATGGTAATCAACTCACCATGATGATGACGAAATTCCATCAAAGAGTTGGCTAGTCCAAAAGCAAACGGTTTTGGTAAAGACATATCAATTACATTGATAGTCGTAATAGTTTGCTCAAAATCATAGGGTCCGCATCTCACCCATGCTTCATTCTTTGAGAGTTGTATGGTCATCAATTCACCATGGTTCTTTGCCCTATTGGGTAACCAAAGGATTGGCTAGTCCTGAGCAAGCGGCTACGGTAAAGACATATCAAATCCGTTATATAGTTGCCGATTTGCTAATAAATCGATGGTTATCGATGTACCATAGTTTTCGAACTTAAACATTTGGCTACTCCAAGAGTGATGGCTATTGGTAAAGAGACATCAAATCCATTATTTTCAATGATTCACCTCTCACGTGGAGTTAACACACCGGATGTGATGAGAATAGTATGAAACTAAACCGGTTTGATGTACATTATGTCATTTGTTCTTTGCAAAGAATTGGAGCTTTAAAGATTTGTCATCATCGAGGTGTCCTTGTTTTGTTTCTTTGTTGTCGATGTTTGTGAACAATCCTCCAAGCGTTGAAGATCTATCAAGAAACCGGAACATAACCAAGTCAAATTCCAGTTTAGGGAGGATTGTTGGGAATTATGCTAAGTAGGAATTTCACGATATTATCGCCGACGGATTCTCAATAAGAACATGGAATCTGCAAGAAGAGTTTCACCAAGTAGTGGAACCGTGTAGATGGTTTCATGAGATAGTTATTCGCGTATTCTATAGTATTTCTCTTGATATAGTCGATCAAGATTAGTTTGTTAGGATATGCATGAGCTATTTTAGGTAGTGATATGCATTTATTTTTTATTATTGTCTATTTAGGGTTCTTTGTGTATAAAAGGAACTGATGTCTTTTGTATTGAACAACACTTGAGAAAAACATTCCAGAAAAACATCTTTAGAGAGAGTGAAAAAGATCCATAGAGGATCATTGTTTTATGAGAAAAACCTTGTTGGTAACTTTGATTGTGTTAATTATTCTTCCGCTGTGCATTCAATCAATGTTATTCATACCCTAGTTGAGTCCGAATCTTGGATTCTACAGTTGTGAATGTGATTCACAAGTGTGCCGGACCATTAACACCAAAGGCAACACTCATGTTAGACTTGATAAAGAAAGAGGCTTATAAGTACACCGTTTTACGGGTTGAAGGAGATAAGTATGAGGTCAGTGGATGGGGAGATAAGTGTTTTGTGAATGTTGAAGCTAGGGCTTGTACATGTAGAAGATGGGAGCTTACAGGTATGCCATGTAAACATGTTGTTGCTACCCACCGGTGTATGAGGTTCAATGGGATGCAAGTAGGATCATTGAATCATGGGTTCATCCATGTTACTTGCTTAAGACTTGGGAAGAAACTTACAAACACCACATCCGACCAATAAATGGTTATCAACATTGGAATAAGTCACAAGGGCCTACAACCATTCTTCCACCTAAACATCATAAACCATTAGGTAGGCCACGAAAGAAAAGAACTAGGGCTTTTATGAAAATGATAATAGTGACAAAACCAAGAACTTGTCAAAGTCTAGTAAGAGTGTGGTTTTGGTATATGTGGAAATCTTGGACACAACAAGAAAACATGTCTTGGGCAAGGAGGTGTAACAGAAGTCAAGGCAATACACAAAGTCTCAAAAAACATCATCCCAGCCAAAAGTTACAGCAAAGAAGAAGGCAAAGGTTACATGTCACAACTTTGAAGGAAATGAAAAACCTCAGTGTCAAACTGATGCTCAATCTGAATTTGATTTTCAACCAAGTGTGGTCCAGTCTCAATCTGGAAGTCAAGTTGATGCTGCTTCTGGTGGGTCTCCAAAACAATTTTGGACTAAGACCAAAATTATAGCAGCAAAGCTTTCTTCACCACAAAAAATGTTGGTTAAGCATATGAAAGCAAATGTTTTCCATCGAATATGTATTCCCCTAAACATTATTTGTTGTGTTTAAACAATGTCTGTTTCTGAACTTTGTAGACTACAAAAGTTTATGCATTTGGAAATATATTCATTTGCATTATGTATGAAATAATGTCATGTTAGTCTATGGGTTAAATTGTGTTTTTATTGTATTGATTTTCCACTTTACCGTGTATTTCTACGTATTGTTACTAGTTCATACGTATAGTAACTGTTGACTTTTACAAAGTCAATTACTGTTCACACATCCTTGAGACTTCATACGTCTATGATTCTTGGATATGTTTTTCTTGGATCTGTGTTTTGAGTTAGATACTGTTATTCTATTATCACAAACAGGAATGAAGGATAAAAAATGGATGAACAACACCATATCAAGTTTATGTTGATACTCAGAAATGGTGTCGGTTCACCCATCCTTGAGACTTCATACGTCTATGATTCTTGGATCTGTTTTTCTTAGATCTCTGTTTTGAGTTGGATACTGTTATTCTATTATCACAAACATGAATGAAGAATCAAAAATGGATGAACAACACCATATCAAGTTTATGTTGATACTCAAAAGTGGTGTCTGTTCATCCATCTTTGATACTTGTATATGTGTTATGAGTTTGATCATTTTACTAGTATTTGTGTGGCAAGTGATATATGAATTTTTGGGGCAAAGGACCTATTAGTAAAGGCAGCACAGTATAAGGACCAAAGCATAAAAGAAATATATTACCACTGTACAAGGACCAAACATTATAAACCAAAAGACCATTCTTAGTCAACCTACACTAAAACTTCTTAAACATAACTATCAACATTGGAGACTATCTACCACCTATTCAAAATACAAAAATCAGTACCTTTATAAACCCTATAGAAGAACCATAGAAAAACCAAGAAGATGACCATCCAAGACAAGACACAAAAGTTCCTGACACGTCAAACTTTCTCCTTCTCAACAAGGAGATCAGCCAAGGCTGCTTGGTGAGCAGCCTCTAGCTCGTTTGCCCGGTCACCAGCGTTGACCGCCTCCATAGTCTTAGAAATGAGGGCGGCTTCACATTCTTGTAATGCCGCCTCATTCCTGTAGATTGTCCTCTGCAAGTAGATGATCATATCCCTTGCTCTCCTTTGCATGGGTGGATGGTACCACCCAATGAACGGACATGTTGTAGGCTAAAATTGAAAATCAAAATGTTAGCATCTGTTTGCAGCATAAACACCAACTAAACCCACTTGTATAACATCACAATTACAATAAAACAAATATTACTATAATCAACACATTTTAAGGTAAACCACTACAGGCCAACTTTAAAATGAAATAAAATTAAGTGTCCCAACCTGTCTTGGACAAGCATAGAACCTCCTGCCTAGGTTCGTGTTGTTCCAGCAGGTTCCAATGACAACCCTTCTGTTGCATGAACACAACACCATTTTTCAGATTTTACCGTCGGTGAAGAAGATAAGATTTTAGTGGATAGGAAAGATAAATAATGAGTGGTGATAAACTTTCCCTTTTATTAGCAAGGTTTTATTGTAGCGCCCACGGTAAACAAGTGGACTGACACGGTAATATTAATTAATTGACATTGGTAAAATGATAATTGTGCCCTTGGACTAAAGACAAATCAAACGGCAACTGACGTCCTTAACTAACGGAAATATGGTCAAAGGACCAGTTAAGAGTATGAAACTTGGAAAAGGGACTCGGACGATGAAAAAGCCCAAGTTTGTCCCATCGCGATCTTGCGCAACAAGTTTAGGGACCAACTGTAACAAGTTTAGGGACCAACGGTGTATTTTAATAATCTAATAATAATAATAATTAATGATAAAAAGTGAATAACTAATAATAATAATAATAATAATAATAATAATAATAATAATAATAATAATAATAATAATAATAATAATAATAATAATAATAATAATAATAATAATAATAATAATAATAATAATAATAATAATAATAATAATCTCTCGGTTTTCTAATGAAGTGATGTTTTATAAAAGAAAATAATAATAATAAAAATAATAATGAAGTGATGTATTCAGAAAGGAGTGGGAGCCCAACTAGTGTCTCGCCTTCCCACCAACTTCTTGTAAAATCCCTTTGATTTTTTAACGAAGTGATGTTTTATAATAATAATAATCTCAAATGGCTTTATGGAAATCTCAAATGGAGGATCATACTTCTGACTGGCTTAGGGTGATCCCGATCTCTGGGTTAGGGCAAACTATGAATGTTAGGACCTACCGGTGTGTGTTATGCTATCGATTCGGTGTTCCTTTATTTTCTATTCAGATGTCGTGTCCAGCTTGTTCCAGGGTCTCTACCGAGGATATTTATGGGGACCATGTTGTTTCATGTGCTGGCATTATTGGTATTAAACATCGGCATAACGTGGTGCGTGATACCTTGGTTGACATCTGTTCTCGATCCGGGATTTCAGCTCGTAAAGAAGTTGACATCGGGCTTAGTGAAGAAGGGGACAAACCCTTACGTCCAGCTGATATGTTGCTCTACTCATGGGACGGAGGGCTTGATGTATGTGTTGATTTGACTGGGTCATCGCCCTTGACGCAAACATGTATGGTTGATTTTGTGCATGGTCATGCGGTGTCTGTAGCCGCACAACGTAAACGCGTCAAGTATGAGGCTAAGTGCGCGAATATCGGATATGGGTTTCTCCCCTTCTCATTCTCTTCTTTTGGGGAACTTGAGAAGGATGTTGTGACCTTATTGAAGCGAATCTGAAAGTTCTCGATGACCCAAGATATTGGAGCACGTGCTGCTTCTCATATCTTTAGTAGGATTAGCTTTTCTATAGCTAGAGGAGTGGGAGCCCAGTTAGTATCTCGGCTTCCCACTAACTTCTTGTAAATCCTTTGCATTTATATTAAAGTGATGTTCACATAAAATAATAATAATAATAATAATAATAATAATAATAATAATAATAATAATAATAATAATAATAATAATAATAATAATAATAATAATAATAATAATAATAATAATAATAATAATAATAATAAAGTGATGCCTATGATTTTCTAATAAAGTGATGCATAATAATTAAAAATAATAATAATAATAATAATAATAATAATAATAATAATAATAATAATAATAATAATAATAATAATAATAATATGATTGGTTTTGCTATTGCTAGAGGTGTGGGAGCCCATTGGTTTGAGGCTTCCCACTAATTTTTATAATCCTATGAGTTTTAATAAAAGTGTTGTTTTATTAAAAAATTAAAAATAAAATAATAATAATAATAATAATAATAATAATAATAATAATAATAATAATAATAATAATAATAATAATAATAATAATAATAATAATAATAATAATAATAATAATAATAATAATAATAATAAAAATTTTGAATTACAACGTAATTAAAAACTTTCATAATAATAATAAGACTAAAATACACCTTTGGTCTCTAAACTTGTTCATGTGCATCGCGATGGGACAAAGTTGGGCATTATCATCGCTGGAGGTCCAAAACTTGTGTTTTATACTCTAGACTAGTTCCTTGACCAGGATTGCCATAGTCAACATGAATTTTCTGGCTTTACTTCGAGTGTATAATAGACCATTCACAATTTTGACCCAACCTTCAACCCAGGGACCAAATGTGAGTATGCCTACTAGCCGTTTCTTCCCTGATACGCTAGCATTTAATTTCGCACGAACCAATACACCCACCCAACAAACAACTTTACCAATCATAATAACACCATTATCCAGAAACGATCAACTGAAAATTGAAATCCGAATCTAAATCCTCATTTCCAGAACTTAAAAGACCAACCCAACTTCCAATAATACCATGTCGATCGATCATATTAGCAACATGCCGGATATAGTGATCAGTAACATTTTGAATCAGTTGCCTTTGTTAGAAGCGGTGAGAACCTCTAGTTTAGCACAAAACTGGAGGTCTAAGTGGACTTTGCTCACCGATGTCATAGTTGATGAGGATTTCTTTTATTATTTAACATATGAGTTTGATGGGAGGCTTGTTACTAGACTCTTAAATCGGCTTATGGGTCCAATAAGAAAGTTTGTCTTCTCTGTAGAGCCAAGATCAGTGCTTGGAAGAGACGACTTTCATTATGAAGAGATTCATGATTGGCTCTTGTTTTTGGCTCAACATGGAATTGAGGAGTTGATAATTACAAACTGGTATGGTGATTGAGTTACGTTCGCAACCCAACTTTACTCTCGTAAGGAGTTGAAACATCTGGTACTTCATGTTTGTGCTATGGATACTTTGGAATATTTTCATGGCTTTCCAAGTCTACTGAGCTTAGAATTGATTCATGTCACTTTTCAAACCGGTACAGTTTGGGAGTTTATTTCTGGTGGTCCCTCATTTGAGTCTCTTAAATTGAATCGTCCTACTACAAACGAGATGAGACTATGGGATATTGTAAAAGTTAGGAATTTAAAGAAGTTAGATTTGTCATTCGGTCTTTATAATGTTGTGACGAAAATCACAATATCCGATATCTTTCACATGACAAGACTTCAAAATCTTGAGACCCTTACATTGGATTTTGATGATTGCACGGTAAGAACAATTTGAGTTTTACACTTATAATTTTACAATGTTAAAGAAATGTGCAACATTAATGAAATTTAATCTTTAAAACTTGTTGTAGTTGATACATGAAGCTAATTCTAGGATGAATGTGCCCTTTGTATCCCTGATTAACCTTAAGTTGTCCGATGTCGATTTTGGGAATAGTGTTATGGTATCGTTCATCATTGAAATGATTCGTGGATCTCAAAATTTGAAAATGCTGGATACCAGAGTAAGTGTAATGTTGTAATGCATATGTATCAAATAAACATTCCTAAATTGCCATGTTTGTGTATCTCAACACTATTTGATTTTTCAGGCTGCAAACACGCTTAGTGTTCTACCTTTGGAAAATTTTCCAATGTTGTAGACGGAAACACAATCAGCCATGACCAGCTACAGACTGTGGTGTTTCGAGCTTTTCCTAGAACAGAGCATGAATTAACTTTAATAAAGTTTATACTTGCGTGTTCCCGGTCGCTAAAGACAATCAATATCAAGCTCAACGATATGAGTCATGATGGGAATGAAAATATCAGGAAGAACTGGGAGTTGGCTAGGAAGCTGAGTTTTTGTATTTTGGTACAGTATTTGTTTATATGGTTTGCTTAAAATTAGCTTGTTCATATGTTGTTGTTTGTGCGTATTGTAGGTGATGCAAGTTTGACATTCGAAAGTCAAACTTTCATTTAGCATTTCAATTTGATTGTAGAAAGTAAAACTGCATTTCCAGTTTACTTTAGTTAGTCAATACTTGAAAATGGTGAATGGCTATTTTGTACGTAGTATTTGCATTTTGACTTTGTAAAGTCAAAATTGAAAAACCATTACTCAATATTTGACTTTGTAAAGTCAAAATTGCAAAACCATTACTCAATATTTGTTTTGGAGTTTATTGATATGTTTTAGAAGTTTGACTTAACAAAGTCAAACTTCTAATGGTTTTGGGTTGTTTAATCTTCAACTAAGTTGCAGTATACGTAACTTAGCAACTTGAGGGACCAATTGTGTATTTTAAAGTGATTATTGGGCGGGAAATTTAAGTATGACAATGGCAACCAAGACAAATTCAGGGACCGAGTGTGAAAAAAAAGTCACTATTAGACCCTTGACCGTCTCTTACCGGAGACGCTATTTACTTGTGCACACGAACCGATAAACCCATCCACCACTTTTTCCACACACAAACAATTTCCAATGGAAGATTTTCCTATTTTGAATGAACTCATGGAGATTGTTGGTTCATCCAAGTTGAATGATCGTATGGCTGTGTGGTTTGAAGAAGAGGTTGCACAAGAAGGGATTTTGAAAAAGCTAGTTCTTCAGTGCATTGATCATCTAAAGAGGGGAATCATAAAGCGTAGGGAGCTGATCGAAGAGAACGAAGCTTTGGGACCTCGGGGAATAGCGCTTGAATGTTTGGATGCGCTGAGGAAAATCCAAGCGAGGCACACACACCAACTTGTTCAATTCATACAGATTGTTGGTTAAACTAATGAAGCTATTCGTTTCAACGAAGGTTTTGTTAAGAAAATGGCTGAGCATAATGCTTGAATTTAGGGTTTTTCATGGGGGTAGATAAATGCGGTCTTTTGGGTGCTAGTTTTGGAAATATAGTGTTAATACAAATAAGCCGTAAAAACGTTTATTTATATTTTACGGTCTTCTAATGTTTAGTCGATAACAAACGTAAAACCATTTTAACAAAACAAATAGAATACGTAAATGGTTTGAGTCAATAGTTTCTTAACACACTTACGTTTTCACATAAAACACTAAAACAAATATAAGTGATTTATGATTTAGATATATATGTACAACAACTAGTGTTTACATATTGGGTTAGCATATAGTTAAACTAAGTATACTAAAATGGGTAAAAACAAGTATATACTAAAATGGGTAAAAACAAGTATATACTAAATGGGTAAAAACTAGCAAATGGTATTGACCCATAACCCATGGTTTTATATATACCACTTAACCAAGTTCATTGTATATAGAAAGAAAACCATGGATCAACCCATAACCCATGACCCATAACCAAAAATACCCATGGGCAAAGAGGAGCGTTCCACGGATCCCTGGCTTTGTGCTAGCCGGATCCCTTGTGGGAGGGATCCGCGGGATCCGGGGAACAGTAGAGAATTTTCTCTATAAATAGAGAGTCATTTCTTCCCTTTCTATACAACTTTACACACATACTTCCCCAAGTATTATAACCCTCTAACCTCATATCCAAGTGATCTATGTAGTTTGTCTCTTGTTTTTGTGTGATCTTCTAGGTTCCTCTTAAAGGCGAGATCACCACTTCTTGAAGACGAGCAAGCTCAAGTCCATGAGTTGCCATGCTTCGTCATCATTAAGAAAACTAAGGTTCTCTTGTTGATAGTTCTTTCTTTCTCCATAGATGTTGGGTTGAAGGCAGTAGTGAAAGATGCCGAAAGTGTCAAGATGAAAGCATTAGTGAAAGGTGCTTTTCATCCGTGTCAAAGCATTAGTGAAGGGTGCCAAGCGTTGTGTCAAATGCATTAGTGAAGGATGCCGAAGAATCAAATCAAGTAGCATTTGGGAAGAATGCCTAGGTCGTATAATTGATGAGGTGCATCGTTATACATATAAGTATTTGTTTATTTCCAAGGATGGTGATATCCTTGATGGTGTTGTAACAAGGAGTGGATCTCCTTGATATTAGGTGTTGTGTTGTGAAGGGTAGTAGTTCCTCCATAATAATGGAACTAGGTGCTTAGCCTAGTACCTAATAAAGGGTAGGAAACGTTGTGATAGGATTAGTTCTCCTTGGTGTGAAAGAACTCGGTGGTTAGCCTAGCACCGTATAAAGGGTAGGCGACGTTGTGTTAGGTGTGGTTCGCCTTGGTGTGAAGGAACTCGGTATTTAGCTTTGTACCAGAAAAATGTTAAGCGACATTGTGAAGGCTTCTCTGCCATAAGAAGTTGGTGTAGTGCTTAAGAACTCTCGAGTAGGTGACTCGGGGAGTGGAGTAGGGCAAGGAAGGTGTCCTTGTAGCCGAACCACTATAAATACTTGTGTCGTGGTGATGTGCTTCTTACTCTTTATCTTTCATTACACGTTTATATATCTATCTATCAACGTCCGACATAAACAACCAAATAGATTGACATAAGTCGATCTAAATATTTAAAAGGAAGTTTTAAATTGGTAAAACTATTCAACCCCCTCTTCTAGTTTTCCACAATTGGTATCAGAGCTTCGTTACCAAGTTTCTTAAAGTATGTTGTACTTTAAAGACTTGATACGATCCGTGTATGTTTGAAAACTACAAAGAAGGATTTTTTTAGGTCATATTTTCCTTTAAATCATTTTGTTGGACATTGATAGATCATTCTAACAATTTTTGTTTTCAAGAAATCTTCATGCTAGAATCTCTCCAAAATCTTCATCTCCTTTCAAAGAATAATGAAGTTAACATTCAAGGAAGGATCTAAAAAGTAATCACAACTTACGTACACCAAGTACAATGGATTACTTTAAAAGCTCATGAAGTATTTTTGGTATTATGCCAAACCAAGAAGCATAGAGGTATGTCTTACTTTTCATTAGATAGGTTACATGAGTTTAATTTATTTCATAGTTCTCTTTGTTTAATAATTACTAGCATCGTTAGAAGTCTCTTTCATCACTCTTCCGTCTTATTCATCATCGGGAATAGTATTCGTTTTGATTCGTCAAACTAACGTCGTCGTCACATATGAACCCTCGATATGTGATTCATCAAAACCCGTCATCCAAAAACAATCTTCATCTAATACCTCCAAACTATTTTTTAGTAAGCTAGCTTATAAGCCTACTACAAAAATAATGCCAAACAACCCTTTTTCTCGTCACGAGTCGGATCCTCTAGTTGTACTAGCGGATCCCAAATACAAGGATCCAAGGAACCGTGGAATGTAACTCACTATTCACATAACACAAAACGACTAAACTACT
Source organism: Chrysanthemum lavandulifolium (assembly GCA_022545495.1). Taxonomy (NCBI): domain Eukaryota; kingdom Viridiplantae; phylum Streptophyta; class Magnoliopsida; order Asterales; family Asteraceae; genus Chrysanthemum; species Chrysanthemum lavandulifolium. Next base: position 131,123,559 of record CM040243.1, read on the forward strand.
GATTTCATCCTCATTGGACTCCATACTCTCAAGTATTTCTTCCTAGAACATCATTGTAAGTAATTACATTAACTTGTTCTAATTTTCATCATCCTCATCCTAGGGTTTATGGTTTCTTAATTTCTAATCAATTAATTTAATTAGGGTTTTTCAAATTAATCATGAAAAGGGGCTTTTAACATAATTAAAATCACATTGTGTTCACAACATTGTTAATACAAATCAAAACCATAAACCCATTTCAACTAATTTTACCTAATTGGAAAATTTGTATTTTTAGGACCAACCATGCCCAAAGCCACTCAACAAGATCATCATGATAGTGTCCATTACCTTACTCATTACTATCGTAAAAAGGGATTGACCAAAACCGACCATAAAATATTCAAAAGCCTCGTAACACGACTTATCCACGAAGGTCGTGTAGTCAAGGAATGTTTCCTTGAAGATACCGACATTCGTCAAGTTTTCTCGACAATCAACTTTGATTGTCTCCTTGACATAGATGAACAAATTTGTCCGGTTTTCATTTTTGAATTTTACAAAAGCTTTAGGATCATTAGAAACACCGACAATAGCATCTCAATCGCCTTCATCATCTACAAACAAAACTTTACTCTTCCTCTCAACACCTTTGCTCAAATTCTTCGCATTCCTTGTGAAGGAATTTGTATGTACTCTCAAGATTGGGCAATTAACACTCAAAACCTTGCACTTGATCCTAAGCCTCTCTACAACACTCCTCACGATAATCCCGAAACCATTCGAGATACTATTTTCAAAGTTAGGACCGACCAATCCCGTTACAACCAAAACAAAAAGCTCATTCACCGTGATCCCTTTCAAATGGAACTTTTTGAAATATATCCCATGTTTAGAAAATGGGAAGAAATCCTTAGGGAAAACGTCATTAGCCTAGTTGGAAACAAAGATCATCCAAACGCATGTCTTGTGCAAATGATCTATTGTCTTATCCACCAAAGGCCATTTAATATTGCCTATTACATGGTAAGGAGAATGGCTGGTGTGGAAAACTAGAAAGGGGGGTTGAATAGTTTTTCCGATTTTAAGTTAGTTTCAAAAACTTTTAGATTCGTTGATATGTGAGATCTTGTGGATGTAGAGAAAGTATAGATCTAATGATAAAGTAAGTAAATAAAGTAAAGCGAAGGGAAAGAAAAGACACAACCGATGTATAGTGGTTCGGCTACAAGGACACCTTCCTTGCCTACTCCACCCCCGAGTCACCTACTCGAGAGTTCAAGCACTATGTCAACAAACTCCTTCACTTGGCGGAGAAGCCTTCACAACGTTGCTTACACTTTTCCCGGTACAAAGCTAGATACCAAGTCCGTAACACGGTGGACCAAACCAACACGACTATTACACAACAAATATGTGAAATATCAAATACAAGATCTTCGCTATGTAAATCTTGGAGAGACAAATCAATCAAGGACCCTTGCTTGGATGACTTGTAGAATGCTCGTGATCTCGCCTTAGAGAAGGACCTATATGAGGATCACAATAGAAAGAAAGAAGAACAACTCTCTAGATCAAGTGATCTATATGTTAGAAGAGAATGAGAGTGTTTGAGAGATTTAGTAAGAAGAGGGGTAAGTTAGAATGAAGAAATGGCTCTCTATTTATAGGTAAATTCCTTCACTGTTCCCCCGGATCCCACGGATCCCTTCCACAAGGGATCCGTCTAGTGTAATCCTAGGGATCCGTGGAACGCTCCTCTTTGCCCATGGGTTGTTTGGTTATGGGTTGGTCCATGGGTTATCTTTTGATTCAATGTATCTAAGTATACATTGTATCAAGTCTCTTTGGGTATGGGTTAAGATCCATGGGTTATGGTCCATGGGTTATGATTTTTACCCATCCTAATAAACTATTACAACAAATGCTTAATTACTACATTTTTGTATTTAAATGGCTATATGTAAATGCTTTACAAAACTAACATGTATCCTTATAATTATACTCAAGATAACATTATATTTGTTATCAACAAAACACAAAGAGATCGCAAAATATTAATAAACGGTTTTACGGTTTATTTATATTAACAGTTGGGGGTATTCAAAGCTTCCAACATGGTACTTCCGTATGGTATGCTCCTAACACGACTTTGTAAGTATGTTGGTGCATTACAACCATCTCCTATCAACGATGATCATTACCTTTTCGATCACGTCATGGTACCTCTTACCAAACAACCCCCTAAATGGTTCATGGTCAATGGAAAGAAACCTGAAGCTCTCTCGGACTCCTCGGCTGGTGAAGAAGAAGAAGAAGAAGATGTCGACCCCATAGCCAACATTGAATTGGAACATTGCTTACACTTTTTCCGGTACAAAGCTAGATACCGAGTCCGTAACACGGTGGACCAAACCAACACAACTATTACACAACACTTGGCGGAGAAGCCTTCACAACGTTGCTTACACTTTTTCCGGTACAAAGCTAGATACCGAGTCCGTAACACGGTGGACCAAACCAACACAACTATTACACAACAAATATGTGAAATATCAAATACAAGATCTTCGATCTGTAAATCTTGCGAGAGACAAATCAATCAAGGACCCTTGCTTGGATGACTTGTAGAATGCTCGTGATCTCGCCTTAGAAGGACCTATATGAGGATCACAATAGAAAGAAAGAAGAACAACTCTCTAGATCAAGTGATTGTTAGAAGAGAATGAGAGTGTTTGAGAGATTTAGTAAGAAGAGGGGTAAGTTAGAATGAAGAAATGGCTCTCTATTTATAGGCAAATTCCTTCACTGTTCCCCCAGATCCCACGGATCCCTTCCACAAGGGATCCGTCTAGTGTAATCTTAGGGATCCGTGGAACGCTCCTCTTTGCCCGTGGCTTTTTTGGTTATGGGTCATGGGTTATGGGTTGATCCATGGGTTATCTTTAGATTCAATGTATCTAAGTATACATTGTATCAAGTCTCTTTGGGTATGGGTTAAGATCCATGGGTTATGGTCCATGGGTTATGATTTTTACCCATCCTAATAAACTATTACAACAAATGCTTAATTACTACATTTTTGTATTTAAATGGCTATATGTAAATGCTTTACAAAACTAACATGTATCCTTATAATTATACTTAAGATAACATTATATTTGTTATCAACAAAACACAAAGAGATCGTAAAATATTAATAAACGGTTTTACGGTTTATTTGTATTAACAATCTCCCCCTTTTTGTTGATGACAAAACATAATGTTATGATGAGTAAAACTTAAGAATAGATGTAAATTTTGAAAGCTCCTAAGTTTTACTTCTTCTCACCCTTTTTATCGAAACAAAAAGTTAACCCTTGGAGGAAAAAATAGTCTACGTATTTCTTACTCCCCCTTGACGGTAGCTCCCCCTTGTTTGGGGCGTCAAGTGAAGAAAAATAAAAAATCCTACAAAAAGAAAGGTTAGTAACATGCTTAAATAATCTTGGTTGCCGAGAATCAAGATTGGGAGCCAAGGTATGTAAACAAGGCCTTGTAATAAAACGACAAAGTGTAGTGGTTTTTATGCCACCTACAAGCATGTAAAAAATAAGAACAAGACTTCTTCTTGAAAATGACTCAAATGAAAAAGTACAAAAAATATAAAATAGTAGTAATGATTCCGTCCATGCTTGCATAAGGTTTATGGATGGAGGTTTTGAGGAGTGAATGTATTGATGCGATCAAGTATGAGGTTGAGTATGAATCCTATTTCTTCCCTAACTTCTATTGCGATTTCCCTAGTGGATTGGCAATGTTCACAATGTAGGTGATGTGGGTAATGAGTGCGGAAGTTTTCCGGGTTGTTTTGATTTGAGTTATGCGGAAGATGTGGTGGAAAAATAGGAAAATATGGATCAACATCCGGAATATTTGTAAGTGGTGGTGGAAAAGAACCTAGATGTTCTTGTAATGTGATGGGAGCTAATGGTGGTGATGTTTCAAGATCTTGAAAGATATTATTTGGAGATGTGGGTGGTGTTGAAAAGACTATTTCTTTTTGTTTAGATTGTTTAGGTCTTGTTGGAGTCTTAAGGAGTTCCAAAGAGTGACTTTGGGTGGTGATGAGGTTGGTGTACTTGTTGGAGATGAGGAGGTGCTATTATGGAAGCATCTTGTGGTGAGTTATTTGTTGAGGATGAACCATTTGAGGTTGTCTTTTGCTAAGCAACAAGATCGGATACTAATCCGTGCGGATATCCTAGAGTTTGATTGTGGTATTTTGGATGGTGGAAGTACAAAGGTTTGGATATCATGATTGTTTGTACTAGATGATTCTCCTAAAGGGTTTTTGGATGACATGATGTAATGTGTTTGTGAGGAGGAGATGGAGTATGCAAGCATTTTGGGAGTTCTATATATAGAAAAACAAAGCATTGTAATGAATGCTTGAAACAAAATGTGGATTAAAATCTAATGATTAGATATGAATTCAAGGCATGTGATCATGAGAACACAAGCATTAAAGAGCATACTCCCAAAAATGAAACAAATGTGGGTTTTTCATCCAAAGTGAAAAGAATAGAAGTTAAAAACAGTTGCATTTCACGGATCCCACGGATCCTTCCTCGAGGGATCCGTCCAAAGCATGAAGGCTGGGATCCGTGGGTCCGTGATTCAGCAAAGACAAAATTTTCTTTTTGGAAATATTTTTGCCTATTGTGTGCCTATATGCAAACTATTTGGAGTTGCGGTTTTCTCGACCTCTAAAAAGAAAAGGAAAATAACTAGAGAAAAAAAATCCTATTGAGATAACCCGAAAACACACATTTAGTACATAAGTACGTAATATTGTGTTATCAATGCTCTAATTCATTTTGCTTAAATGAATGTACCCGAAAACACATATTAGTTATGTGTTCCTTTAGCATTCAAAAGACATGAGATGCAATGAAAACGGGTTTTACTTTGTATTAATAATGAAAACGCGATTTGTCCTAGACGTGAGAAATTGCTTTTGTGAAATTGATACGGAAGGTATCATTCTTTTAGAAAACATTTTGAAAAGAGATTTTCTTTAAAAATGTGTATGTAGTTATGTGTTTGCAAAAAATTATAAGTGGAAGACTTATCTTGGGTTTTGAAAATTCCGTATTGTTTGTGAGTTGTGCGTGAAATAGAAATCCTAGACTCGAAAGAAGAAGGCTAGTGTTTACATACCGTGTAGAGTCAAATAAGTTACGACGTTTGTTCCATTAGACCAAGACCAAGACAAGTAGGTTGAATTGTTCCCGCTTCAACGGTTTGGTGAGGACGTCGGCTATGTTGTCTTCGGATGCTACCTTCTCAATAGAGATGTTCCCTTTGAACATTGTCTCTTAAAGTGATGTCGAATCTCTATATGCTTTGTGCGAGAATGCAATACCGGATTCTTGCTTAAGTCGATGGCACCTTTGTTGTCACATAGGATGGCTATGTCACTTAGATGAATGTCGTGAGTCGACTAACGCTTGTTTCATCCATAGTGCTTGTTGGCATGCTTTGCGGAGGAGACGTACTAAACTTCGGTTGTTGATATAGCTAGTGCCGCTTTGTTTCTTAGAAAACCAAGACGTTAAACAACATCCCATGAAAGTACATACCCCACTTGTACTTTTTCTATCAACGTAATCACCGCATGGTCGAATCTGCATATACAATTGTTTCTACTCCCGTGCCCTTAGGATACCATAATCCTAATTGTGTTGTACCCTTAATATATCTAAATATCCTTTTTACGGCTTTTAGGTGTGATGTTTTAGGGTATTCTTGAAACCTAGCACATAAGCAAACACTAAACATGATATCCGACCTACTTTCCGTGAGGTAGAGAAGGCTACCTATCATGCCACGATATTTAGTATTATCTACGGATTCTCCGTCTTCATCTTTTGTGAGTTTGGTGTCAGATGACATTGGAGTCCTAATTGGTTTTGACTCTTCTAGACCGAATTTCTTTAACATCTCCTTGATGTATTTAGATTGATTGAAGAAGATACCATCTTCTACTTGTTTTATTTGTAGACCAAGAAAGAAACTAAGTTCTCCCATCATACTCATCTCGAACTCGTCATGCATGATTTTAGAGAAATCATCACACATGTCTTGACAAGTGGATCCAATATAATATCATCTACATATATTTGTACTATGATTATATGTGACTCTCTTTTCTTAGTAAAAGTGTGTTGTCAACTAACCCCATGGTGTAGTTGTGTTTAACTAGAAATGACTTGAGTCTATCATACCAAGCTTTTGGAGCTTGTTTAAGACCGTAAAGGGCTTTCTTTAATTTATAAACATGTTTGGGTTTTCAAAATCAATGAAGCCGGAGGTTGAGCTACATATACTTCTTCATTTATGAAACCATTTAGAAAAGCACTTTTGACATCCATTTGATAAAGCTTTAGATCATTAGCACAAGCATACGCAAGAAGTATTCTTATAGACTCTAATCTAGCCACGGGGCGAGGGTCTCATCAAAGTCTATTCCTTCTTGTTGGTTATACCTTGAGCAACGAGTCTAGCCTTGTTCCTAGACACGACTCGTTTGCATCTAATTTGTTTTATAAACCCATTTGGTTCCTATTATGGTTTGATTACTAGGTGAAGGGACAAGTGTCCAAACATCATTAGAAACAAATTGATTTAGTTCTTCTTGCATAGCCATTACCCAACTCTCATCTTTTATGGCTTCTTGTGTATTCTTAGGTTCTAAGGTTGAGACAAAACAAAACAAGTTACTTTGGTTTTGAACTTGAGACCTTAATGTTCGTTCGTTTAGTTTTCCTATGACTTTATCTACGGGGTGATCTTTGGACTCTTTAATGTTTATTATTTCATCACTTAGAGGTTCTTCTTCTTCACTTATCTTTTTCTTTATTACTATAGCTTCACTTTCTATAATCTCGTCATCTATAAGAGTTGGAGAGGGTTTGGGTGGACTTTCATCAAATTTTATATTTAATGACTCTTCTACCTTCATTGTTTCTTTGTTTAATATGACGTAAGCTTTGCTATTTGGTGAGTAACCTAAAAAGATACCTTCGGTTGATTTAGGATCAAATTTTGTAAGGTAATCTTTAGTGTTAAGAATAAAACATTTACTACCAAAGACTCTAAAGTGATTTAACGTAGGCTTTTTGCCTCAAGTAACTCATATGGAGTTTTTCCTAAGATTGGTCTAATTAAGACTCGATTGAGTATGTACGTTGAAGTATCAACGGCATTACACCAAAACTTTTGAGGTATGGATTGTTCATTAAGCATGGTTCTACTCATTTCTTGTAGGGTTCTATTCTTTCTTTCTACTACCCCATTCGATTGTGGAGTCGTGGAGCCGAGAAGTTGTGAGTAATACCATTAGCGTCACAAAAGCTCGAATTGCACTTCATTATCGAATTCCTACCATGATCCATCCTAATAGACACTATGGGACTTCCTAGTTGTCTTTGGATCTTTTCATTAATATTTCAAAATAGTTAAAGGTTTCCGTTTTGTTCTTTAAAAATTTTGTCCATGTATACCTAGAGTAGTCATCCACTATTACCAAAGTGTAGTAGTTGCCTCCATAACTTTGGATAGCGGATGGACCAAATAAATCCATATGTAGTAATTCTAGACACCTAGTTGTGGACACCATGTTTTTAGCTTTATGACTCGAATGAGCTTGTTTTCCTACATTACAAGCATCACAAAAATGATGTTCATATTTTAACTTAGGTAGGTCTCTTACTAGATCTTTGGATGATAGCGATTGAAGAAGTCGCATGTTGGCGTGACCCAATCTTCGATGCCACAAGGTCGAAGTATCATCTATAGAGGTAAGACATAGTTTGTCTTTAGGTTCATTACCGATTTTAATGACATAGACTCCATGTTTCCTAATTCCTCTTCCTATGGTTATGCCATTTTTAAGTATCTTACTACCGGTTTCAGTAAAAAGTACATTGCACTTTTTATCACATATTTGTCCTATACTTAAGAGGTTAAAATTTAGGTTTTCTACGTGACACACATCATTAATGGTTAGAGATTTGTTAGAAATCGTACCTTTACCGATGATTCTACTTTTGCTATTTCCAAACACCACATTACCTCCATTGAAGGATTCATATGTGGAGAATAGACCCTTATTGCCGGTCATGTGCCTCGTGCACCCGCTATCCTTGACCCATTCATCGGGGTCTAGGTAGACCTTAAAGCACACCTAAAACAATAATAAACTCAAAAGTTTGGTCCCCATTTGTTCATGGGTCCATTAGTGTTAAACATTTCATTCATATTAGACATGTATGGATAAGATGAGTATGCATTCCATGGAGCAAAGTTTTGAAAATGAAAACCGTTTTGCATGTTTGGATTCCATCCCATTTGATGGTTACTTTTCGAGAAAGCGTTATTAGGTCTCCTAAATGAATTAGGTTTTGAAAAGATGGAGCTTTGTTTCTTGCAAAAGTAGGATTATATTTTGGAGGTGGTTGTCTAGTGGTGACATGAGTTGGTTTCTTCCTATTAACTATAACAAACTCGGTTCTAGATGAGGAAGCTACTTTATTGCTACTTTGTTTGCTACAAAGAGATCCACGGATCCCTTTCAGACACTAGCGGTTCCCTTTTAAGGGATCCAGGGATCCGCCACAACAAAGGGCGGTTTTTCTAGTTCCTTAACAAATTTTGTTTGTTTACTTTCACTAGTTGATGGATCAAGTTGTTGACTACCTAGACCCTTTTGATTGTTACCGGTTTTAACACCTTCGAGTATTGTATCTAAAGTGTTCGTACTCATTCTAGCAATTTTAGAATCTAAGTTATCCACTAGTGTTTGAAGTTGAACGCAAAGTTCACATTCACCACTTGCTATTTTACCCTTTTCTAAACTTTTTAGTTTTGCTTTTAATTCTATGACTTCTTTATCTAAACGTTGATTTTGACTCTTTAAAAGTTTGTTTTTGTTAATTAGTTTTAAGTTAATATTGCATAGTTTGTCATATTCATTATGCAATGAGTCGTCATCGAGTGATGAACTACTATAGTATTCGTGACATACCTCGTCATTTGCCATGAGACAAATTTCTTCATCCTCCTCGTCGCTCATTCCCCATGTGCCGCTCATGAACGCCTTTTGATCATCCCGTTTGGGACACTTACTAATAAAGTGGTTTGGGTCCCCACATTTAAAGCAAGTACGATCATCCTTTCGCTTCTCGTCCTCTTTGCTTTTCTCGAAGTTTTCTTATCGTCATACGGTTGTTTGACGTATCTTCCTTTCTTCTAAAGAACTTTTAAAGTCCCTCACCGCCATCACAGACTCTTCGTCGTCACTACTCAAGAGGAGTTCTCCTCATCGCCTGTAGCATTTTGGCTTTAAGGGCAAGAGATTTGTGTTTCTCTTTCACCTTTGAAGCTTCAAATCTTTAGCAAGGACAAGCTCGTAGACTTTCGTGTTGCCTATGAGTTCATCGAGGTGAGAATTGTCAAATCTTTGACTCTTCGATCGCCGTCACCTTGGATCTCCACTTCGATGGAAGTGCCCTTAGATATCTCCTAACATGATTACGGCTAGAGAAAGATTCATCAAGTGCTTGTAAAGATGTAATAATAGTATTAAAGTTAGCAAATGAATGATCTATAGTTTCCTCATCCGATATTGAAAATTGTTCATATTGTTGAACAAATAAATCAATTTTATTATTTTTAACTTGTTGTTTGCCTTGATGAGTTACAACTAAAGAATTCCAAATTTCTTTAGAGGTTTTAAGCATAGAAATTCTTTCAATTCCTTTTCAAGAAAGCATTATATAAAACCATTTTTGCTTCACTATTTTTAGAAAGCTTTTTCTTCATTTCATCGTTTAGTTTATCATGAGGTATGTGAACTAAATTTCCTTTATCATCATTTGAGGTAGCCTCAAAATCACCTTCAACAATAATGTACCAAAGATCAATATCTTTAGACTTCACATATGTTTTGAATCTATTTTTCCAATATATAAAACCATTAGTTTCAAGTAGTGGTGGTCGTTGCATAGATTGCCCTTCCTTATAATTTTCGAACCCATAGTGATCGAAAAGTTTTAAAATACAATTTTATTTTAAAACTTTTATAAACTTAGCTCTTGATGCCAATTGTGGAAAACTAGAAGGGGGTTGAATAGTTTTGCCGATTTTAAGTTAGTTTCAAAACTTTTAGATTCGTTGATATGTGAGATCTTGTGGATGTAGAAAAGTATAGATCTAATGATAAAGTAAGTAAATAAAGTAAAGTGAAGGGAAAGAAAAGACACAACCGATGTATAGTGGTTCGGCTACAAGGACACCTTCCTTGCCCTACTCCACTCCCGAGTCACCTACTCGAGTTCAAGCACTATGTCAAAAAACTCCTTCACTTGGCGGAGAAGCCTTCACAACGTTGCTTACACTTTTTCCGGTACAAAGCTAGATACCGAGTCCGTAACACGGTGGACCAAACCAACACAACTATTACACAACAAATATGTGAAATATCAAATACAAGATCTTCGATACAGAAATCTTGCGGAGAGACAAATCAATCAAGGACCCCTTGCTTGGATGACTTGTAGAATGCTCGTGATCTCGCCTTAGAGAAGGACCTATATGAGGATCACAATAGAAAGAAAGAAGAACAACTCTCTAGATCAAGTGATCTATATGTTAGAAGAGAATGAGAGTGTTTGAGAGATTTAGTAAGAAGAGGGGTAAGTTAGAATGAAGAAATGGCTCTCTATTTATAGGCAAATTCCTTCACTGTTCCCCCGGATCCCACGGATCCCTTCCACAAGGGATCCGTCTAGTGTAATCCTAGGGATCCGTGGAACGCCCTCTTGCCCATGGGTTGTTTGGTTATGGGTTGGTCCATGGGTTATCTTTTGATTCAATGTATCTAAGTATACATTGTATCAAGTCTCTTTGGGTATGGGTTAAGATCCATGGGTTATGGTCCATGGGTTATGATTTTTACCCATCCTAATAAACTATTACAACAAATGCTTAATTACTACATTTTTGTATTTAAATGGCTATATGTAAATGCTTTACAAAACTAACATGTATCCTTATAATTATACTCAAGATAACATTATATTTGTTATCAACAAAACACAAAGAGATCGCAAAATATTAATAAACGGTTTTACGGTTTATTTATATTAACAGTTGGGGTATTCAAAGCTTCCAACATGGTACTTCCGTATGGTATGCTCCTAACACGACTTTGTAAGTATGTTGGTGCATTACAACCATCTCCTATCAACGATGATCATTACCTTTCCGATCACGTCATGGTACCTCTTACCAAACAACCCCCTAAATGGTTCATGTTCAATGGAAAGAAACCTGAAGCTCTCTCGGACTCCTCGACTGGTGAAGAAGAAGAAGGTGAAGAAGAAGAAGATGTCGACCCCATAGCCAACATTGAATTGGAACCCTTCGATTACTACGAACAACTTCCAACCATTCCAAACGAGACCGCAGAATTCAAACAATTGAGGGGCATGATTCAAAACCTCGCTTACAACCTCACTAAGCCGCCAAAAAGGAAAAGAAATGATTGACGAAAGAGACAATAGGAATGTGCTTATTTTGTTTTATTTTATGTTTGGATGATTACATTTTAGCACTTTGTTTTATGGTAATTTGGATATTGTCACTTTATCATGTCTTTATAAGTGGTGTTTTGAGATGACATGCTTGTTCTTATTGTTTTGTTTAAAGATTTATTAGTGTGCAAAATCTGCACAGCAATTTTGTGAAGATTCTGATCTGCAGATGCCGAATCCCTAGGATTAGCCTAGCCGGATCCCTCCCTTGAGGGAACCGTGGGATCCGTGACATCAGATCAGCAATACAACATCCCTTACATCAAGATAGCTTTCTAGATAACATCAAATTAGCTAAACATATGATTTTAGAACCTAACTAAGTCCACTTCAGGGATGAGAAAGGCTTAGACTCACTTATGGCTTACTTAAGTTCTTAGTCAAAATGTCTCTTGATTTATCAACACATCAAAACTCACCATATTTCCGCTTCAATACTCACAAATTGTTTCTCACCTTTCAAAACATTTAAGTGGACATATTGAACGATTTTAGGAAATTGTTTCTAGTCACCTTTATCTCAAGATGGGTCAAAATTTAGTTTTTTCAATTCTTGTAATTTTTAAAGATTTTTCAAATTTCACCTCAAGCTAAAATCTGATCTCTAGGATCATTTATTATGACTTGACACCACCAAAACCCTTAGTGTTATCCTTTAACATCCATTGGTAGTCATCTAGTCCCATCTTCCTTCCATAAAAAGCAATCATTTGCTACAACACTCATTACCCTTGATCATTCAAGTGTACTCTCATCTTAGGAACTTAGGAGGACTGAAACACTCAAAATAATATAGGATCTAGTTTTTAGAAACTTGGTTTCTAACCTGTCATAACTGCTGAGAGCCGGATCCCTAGGATTAGCCTAGACGGATCCCTCAAGTGAGGGAACCGTGGGATCCGGGTGACAGATTATGTCAAACTTTGCTAAAACAATCATTTCAACTCATCTTCCTAACTCAAACACTCCATCTCATCTTAAATGAGTTTCTAGATCAGTGAAACTCTAAACTTCAACCTTGTGCATGTTAATCATCACATCTCTAAGAATCTTAGTGGCTTAAGTCTTAAATGCACTTGCCAAGTTCTTCCCTTTATAAGCCATATTGCTAAGAACACTTTAGTCATCAAACACAAACACAATTATCAGCAATTACAACCATTTTCCTTAGTTATTTCATCATGAGAAAGGCTCCTAGTGCTAACTCATCCACTCAAGAACCACCCAAGAAACTTTCTAGGATCATACACGAAGTTTCCTCAACCAAATCATCTCCGGTTAAGTCTACTAATGCTAGGATTTCTCCTACACCAAGGAAACCAATCAAACTAATTCCCAAGAAAATTGTTTCCACTAGGATTTCATCACCAAACTCTACCAAACCAAACATACCCTCCACAACTCAACCAACATCATTGGTGCCTAGAGCCACCTCACAATCATCTCCACATTCTCACAATAGAGAAGACTTACCTCCTTGGCCATCTCACCTTCCACCACTACCAACAAACTCACTTGAAAAGGTTGGGCAACAAAATCAAAGTGTTGAATCAACACTTTATCCAATTTCAAACTCTCTAATTCCCCCCAATAGTCCATTTTGGATTATGAGAAGACATCAAAGTCAACCACCCGACCATATGGAAGTTGATGCTTCTTTACCTTCACCTTCAAACATTGTAGAGCCATCACTTAATAAGTCTCCACCAATTCTTCCTTCATTTGAAGATCCTCAACCCACTTCACTTGAACTTCCACTTCAAGAAATTCAAAACCATGACAAGGATTGCTATCATTGTAAACATGTTGAAAGGTTGATATATGAACTACGTGAAGAGCAACGTTTCACGTTTTATCACCTCCTCGAACGTTTCGAAGAGGTCAACAAGCCTAAACTACAATGAGCATCCTAGTCACAAGCTCAAACTTAGAACGTTTAGGAAACTTATCTCATCCTTGATCATCATTAAGCTTTTAGTTGAATCTTGAGTTTGGGTAACTCATTAGCATTAGTAGCACTTGTATGGCTAGTTCATTCTCTTAGTTTTAGAGATTTGTTTGGTTATCTCTTGTTTTATTGAATGAATATTTATATGCTATGATTATTTTGTGCGTTGTGCTTGTTATTTCACACATATATCATCTCTTGATTAGCATTGTTTGACACATCTTCACCACTGAAGAAACTGTCACCAGATAGCCGGATCCCTCCAAAATGCCTAGCAGGATCCCTTCAAGAAGGGAATCGTGGGATCCGTGGTACATAAGCACAAATTTCTACTAACTTGAGTCAATTTGCAGGAAATTATACACTATACTCTTGTTTTCTAACCTTTACTTTGTAGATTTTCAAAATAACACATGAAGATCTTGACACCATAAAGCTAGGGGGAGCTTTGTGTCAAACGATATTGCAAAAAAATTTGCAACTTAAATCCGATTTTGGATTATACTTCATGACACCCCATTGCAACTTTGCAATCTTCAAGGGGAGCACGTTTTTACATCACTTAGATTTAACCATTTGCAAACATATTTGCAAACACCTTAGTTTATTTACGTTATGTACTTGACGCCTCTCAAAGGGATGGACTCGTAAAGGGGAGTTAAGGCGAGTACCATTCCGTCACTTGCTCTCTTTACATTTTTACATATTTTTTATAAAATTGTGTTAGCTTCTTTAACACTTTTGTTTCGACAAAAAGGGAGAAGAAAGTAAAACTACTAATTCAAATTTGCTACAATTTTAGTTTTTTCTTAAAATAATTTTATATTTTGTCATCAACAAAAAGGGGGAGATTGTTAATACAAATAAGCCGTAAAAATGTTTATTTATATTTTACGATTTTCTAATGTTTTGTCGATAACAAACGTAAAATCATTTTAACGAAACAAATAGAATACGTAAATAGTTTGAGTCAATAGTTTCTTAACACACTTACATTTTCACATAAAACACTAAAACAAATATAAGTGATTTATGATTTAGATATATATGTACAACAACTAGTGTTTACATATTGGGTTAGCATATACTTAAACTAAGTATACTAAAATGGGTAAAAACAAGTATATACTAAAATGGGTAAAAACAAGTATATACTAAATGGGTAAAAACTAGCAAATGGTATTGACCCATAACCCATGGTTTTATATATACTACGTAACCAAGTTCATTGTATCTAGAAAGAAAACCATGGATCAACCCATGACCCATGACCCATAACCAAAAATACCCATGGGCAAAGAGGAGCGTTCCACGGATCCCTGGCTTTGTGCTAGCCGGATCCCTTGTGGGAGGGATCCGCGGGATCCGGGGAACAGTAGAGAATTTTCTCTATAAATCGAGAGCCATTTCTTCCTTTTCTACACAACTTTACACACATACTTCCCCAAGTATTATAACCCTCTAACCTCAAATCCAAGTGATCTATGTAGTTTGTCTTTTGTTTTTCTGTGATTTTCTAGGTTCCTCTTAAAGGCGAGATCACCACTTCTTGAAGACGAGCAAGCTCAAGTCCATGAGTTGCCATGCTTCGTCATCATCAAGACAACTAAGGTTCTCTTGTTGATAGTTCTTTCTTTCTCCATAGATGTTGGGTTGAAGGCATTAGTGAAGGATGCCGAAAGTGTCAAGATGAAAGTATTAGTGAAAGGTGCTTTTCATCCGT
Source organism: Chrysanthemum lavandulifolium (assembly GCA_022545495.1). Taxonomy (NCBI): domain Eukaryota; kingdom Viridiplantae; phylum Streptophyta; class Magnoliopsida; order Asterales; family Asteraceae; genus Chrysanthemum; species Chrysanthemum lavandulifolium. The sequence goes on from CM040243.1 coordinate 131,138,851, forward strand.
GTCAAAGCATTAGTGAAGAATGCTAAAGGTGTCAAGATGAAGGCATTAGTGAAGGGTACCAAGCGTTGTGTCAAAGGCATTAGTGACGGATGCCGAAGAATCAAATCAAGTAGCATTTGGGAAGAATGCCTAGGTCGTATAATCGATGAGGTGCATCGTTATACATATAAGTATTTGTTTATTTCCAAGGATGGTGATATCCTTGATGGTGTTGTAACAAGGAGTGGATCTCCTTGATATTAGGTGTTGTGTTGTGAAGGGTAGTAGTTCCTCCATAATAATAGAACTAGGTGTTTAGCCTAGTAGCTAATAAAGGGTAGGCGACGTTGTAATAGGATTAGTTCTCCTTGGTGTGAAAGAACTCGGTGGTTAGCCTAGCACCATATAAAGGGTAGGCGACGTTGTGTTAGGTGTGGTTCGCCTTGGTGTGAAGAAACTCGGTATTTAGCTTTGTACCAGAAAATGGTTAAGCGACGTTGTGAAGGCTTCTCCGCCATAAAGAGTTGGTGTAGTGCTTAAGAACTCTCGAGTAGGTGACTCGGGGAGTGGAGTAGGGCAAGGAAGGTGTCCTTGTAGCCGAACCACTATAAATACTTGTGTCGTGGTGATGTGCTTCTTACTCTTTATCTTTCATTACACGTTTATATATCTATCTATCAACGTCCAACATAAACAACCAAATAGATTAACATAAGTCGATCTAAATATTTAAAAGGAAGTTTTAAATTGGTAAAACTATTCAACCCCCCTTCTAGTTTTCCACATATAGGTTGGTAAAAAGGGTATGTAAATTGGATCTTTTGTTAGGTTGTTGGTCTTGGTTTGATGTAGTTGTTTCTGATCTTGTAACCGACTATATTAATGATAAAATATCATCTAAGTTTTATGTATTTAATATGTTCTTGTATTGTGATATTGGGTGTATTTTAGTCTAATTAGTATCAGCAAAACCAAACATCCCCTTGTATCAGCAAAACCAAACATCCCTTTTTATCAACAAAAGTTGTATCAGCAAAACCAAACTCCCCCTTGTATCAGCAAAAGCAAAGGCAGTGGGTTAAAAATATGTGTTGAAAATGCAAATGATTTAGCACTAAATCATAATGTATTGACAATGGTGTATTGTTTAGGAAGAAATTGGTTTGGTGTTAGTGTTGACAGTGGGACTGAACACGCCCAATGTCTCAAATTGTAACATCTTGAATTTTGACTTACCCAAGTCAAACAAATTTATGAAAGGCAACAAATTGTAACTTACTATTGTGGTATGACTTGGGTAAGTCAAACCTATTAAGAAGTATTAGGAATTAGAAATTCCAGGTATTAAAGAGCCGGTCACCTCTAGTATATGTAATCATTAGAAAGCCCGTAGTCGTAGTTCTTTTAAGCTAAGTAGTATTTAGTTAAGTAACACCGTGGAGGACGGACGGGTCTTTACCCACTGTATGCATGATCCACAACCCGTTGTGTGGCGTTTTATTGTAAGACTATAAATACTCTCTACCTTCCAAGGTAGAGAGTTGGAGCTCATAATAAGATTTTTCTTTCTCTCACTAAAGTTCCCAAACCTCTAACTTTCTCTCTAAAAACCCTTGTACGCCTACTTTGTGTTATGGTTTGATGTGTATGTGAAATCCAATATCTTACAATTGGTATCAAGAGCCATGGTTAGATCATCTCTTACATATCTTTGGATTTCTAGTGGTTTTATGTGGTTTTGAGTTTGAAAAGTTTAGTGGTTTTTGCATCATTTGGTTGATTTCTAGTGTTAAAGTTTGGATTTTGATAGTACTTTTGTGTTTAGAATCATCACAAGTGTTTAGGTTTTGACTTTGAAGGCTTGAATCATCGTGGTTGAGTTGTTTTTGGATTGAAAAGTGGTGTTTATGTGATTTTTCTTGCTAGCGACTTGGTTCTCGGTGTGATATTCATCATAGCGACTTGCTTCATAAAAGGTTAGCGAGTTGGAGTGTTATTGGGTAGCGATTTGGTCCTAGCGACTTGTCTATTGAGACAAGCCGACAAAAAGTACACTTAGTGGATTCTCCACTACGGGTAGCGACGTGGTGTAAGTTAGCGACTTGTACTTTATATTGTTAGCGACTTGGTGTTAGCGAGTTGGTACCTAGCGAGTTGCTATTTAGCAACTTGACAAATTAGCGACTTGCTGTCAAAATTTTGCTAGCGACTTGGATTGTAGCGAGTTGTTATATAGCGACTTGGGACTATAGCGACTTGGCACTTAGCGACTTGGTTCAAGGTTTCCTAGCGACTTGGGTGATATCCTTTGAATACGGTTTTCTCTTGATTTAGTAAAATCCCGTGAAAGAATCTATTTCCCGGTTTAATCATAGAGTTATAAAATCCGTGTAATTCTTAAACATGTCCGCCACCGTACCTACAATCATCTCCATCATGTCGAGGATGTTCAAGCAATGGTTCAGATACTCATCCATCCATGCTTGATGAATCGACTACGACTCTTGGGCTCAACGAATCGATTGTCTTGTCTTGGAAAGGAAAATGGAGTCAACATTCTCAAATCCATTGATGAAGGACCATATCGGGTTGAGACTACTAGAGACTTAATTGATACAAATGAAGATGGAACAATGATCTATGGAATTGATGGACCAAAGACATATGATGAGCTCGATGATAAGGAGAAAAGAGATTCGATGTCGATATCGTGGCTTCTAACATCGTACTTCAAGGTCTTCCAAAAGATATCTACAAGGCGATCAATCACAACACGAAGCAAAGGCGGTGTGGGATAATGTCAAGATGCTTCTCTCGTGTTCGAATTAACTATGGAAGACAGAGAATCACAACTCTATGATGAATTTGAACACTTCAAGATGAAACCAGATGAGAGTGTCTATGAGTACTATGTGAGATTCCACAAGCTTGTTAATGATATGAGGAACATCATAATGACTATGCCTAACATTCATTGAACTCAAAATTTGTGAACAACATGAATCCCGAATGGCACAAGTTTGTCACTCGTGAAGCTCACTAAAGGATTGAAGAATACAAACTATGAGCAATTGTATGCCTTTCTTCTCGAAATGAGAGACATGCTATGTTTGAAAAAGGATTCGGAGCGGTTCAAAACCAATCGAGGGAGAAACAAGTTTATCAAATGATTCAACCGCATTTTCACCAATGATGGAACCACTACTAAAACATCTCATGTCATTCAAGATCCATGCTTCAAAATATCGATGCCAATGATGTCATGGAACACTTTATCAATAAGTCGGCTTATATGGTTAAACAAAACTTAACATTCTCACCACATACCAACAAACTTCACACTAACAATGAAATCAGATCGCATCCAATCTACACAACCATGCTTTGGTCGAGATGGAAGGGTTACAGACAACCACTCAAGGAAGACAAAATGAACAAAGAAGAGGTGGAGTAGGAGGAGGGTATGTGGAAAATCGAATAGAGGAAGGAATGGAAATCAAGGACAAGTAAAGTCGACCAAGTGTTACAAGCTGGAGGTGAGGACACATTGCAAGGAACCGCACATCGCCAAAACGCCTCGTAATGCAGAGTACTTGAGGATAAGATGTTGCTTGTGCAAGCTCGGGATAATGGTGTAGCTCGGATGAAGAAGAGTTGTTGTTCTTGGTCGAGGAAATGCTAAGACATATGATGCGGATGTGGATGAGCAACCAATTCAAGAGATAGGCCATAATCATCGAATGCCTTTCAAGTAGGCGATTGTGATGCATACGACTGATGTTGATGAAGAACCCATCGCACAAACCATCTTCATGGCTAGCATTTCTAAAATGGTCTCTCTAAAGTCTCTTCATCACCACAAGCTGGTCCATCCAAAGACAAACTCATTTATGAGGTATTAAAATTATATGATGAAGTTGATGAGCAAAAGATACATAACGGTACAATCAATCAGTATTTATTGAGTCGATATTGAAAATATGGGTAATATCAATGTTGTCCCATATGATCAATATGTGAAACAAAGTGAAAGTGAGATTGTACCAAGTGATGCATCTTCTGCGATCAATAATGATTATGTTTTTATGAATTCACCGCATGTGCCTCGATGATTTTGTCATCCACGAATCGAATGCCTATAAAGAACGTGTTGCTATTTATGAACAACGTGCAAAATTTGAGTTGACCACCCGTGAGCGGTGAAATGGATGACCAAATGCGTATAACTATTAGAAAAAGTACGTTTAGAGAAGTATTAAAACAAGAGTTAAACTCCTTACAAGAAAAGCTTTCTAAAGCGCTAAGCAAAACAAGAACTTCAAGAAAATGTTAAAATGCTTAAGCAAGAATTCAAAGGCTAAGGAATCAAAACTTTTGAATGATTTTCTAATCTAAAAAATTGAAAAAAGCTTGAAAATAAGTTATGCGTACAAGGAAATACCATTCGATCGCTCACTTAATCACTAAGCATAGAGTTTTAGCGATAAGCATAGTGTTCCCATTATAGATAAACCCAACCTCGAGTACGGGAAGATTGCAAAAGCATTTCAAAGTGTAATCTATGATGGCAATGAGATTCTTAAACCTAGACAAAACCTAGTTGCGTTAAGTGCACGAGAGGAAGATAAGAAATCGATGAAGTCACTAGGAGAAGATGAACAAGAAACTAAATGATCCTAAATGTAAAGAGAAGAAAATAATTATCACACCCCATGACTACAAAAAGGAGAATTGGATCTCCTTGAACATATTTAAGCCTCAAACATTGTTGACTCCCGAACAAGTGTTCGGAAAATGGACTTAGATAAGCGAAGCGGAAAATATTGTTAAAACAAACCCTCCCTTAGGAAAATGCCTAAAGCGATGTGTATCCTCCCAATACACCAATGCATCTAGTTCCTAGAACTATTGTCACTAAAAGCAAGATCTTAATCACCAATACGTTATCTTTCAACTATTTGTTGATTTTGAGAAAACTTGCAAGAAAAGGATCACACCCAATCGGTATTACTAAAGGGAAAGGGTTTTGAACAAACAAAAGAATGTTATTTAATCAAGTCATGCCTTTCTTTAAACAACTAAAAGATTATTTTGAAAGTCTTAAAAAGGGAATGAATTTAGACATTAAAGAAATGGAAAAGGAATTTGATGCAATGATAGTTGAGGTTAGTGATTATGAGCGTGCACTAAAATATAATGAGATTGAGAGGAAGAACTTGCATACATTGAATGAGACTCTTATTCTCGAATGTGTTGCTCAAGATGTGTTTTCATCGCTACAAATTGTTCCATTAACGCTTCTCAATTTCATGAATTATCTGTTGCCACGAAAGTCTCCCATGATCGTGTCATTGAGCTTGAAAAGACTAATTCTAAACTAACCGAGAAAATTGAACCGGATGATCACGACAATGTGGTTAAACATTTTATAAATTAGAGGTTGAACATTTTAATCTACAATTAAAATATCAACATCTTAAAGAAAATGTAAAAACTTCAAATATCAAGACATCCTCGGATGCTCCGAGTTTGATGCGCTTTTCAAATAAACAAACGTGATGAATGATTCATGCTCATTGTAACACGATCGAAAATTGAAAGCCCAAATCTCTCAATTAAAGGGTGAAAAGAACAATGTGACTGGCTCCCAAATGCCTCCTCCTTTGGATTCTCGAATTCTCAAACGTTTCATCTTCAAAACTTAGTAAATGCATTACAAAAGGAAAACGAAAGTTTTCTAGAAGAAAATGAAAAGGTTAAACGTCATTTCAATGAGTTATTTGAATCAATAAATGTCACTCGTAATAAAAACAACGAACAAATAGCTTCATTGCAAAAGGAAATTGAGAATCTTAAGAGCCGGTAAAAGGGAAAATGCCAATGACCAATGGGGAGAATGGTGTATCAAAGGTTCACTCTAGTAACAAATATGCTTTGTCTCAGAAATATGTTCCCCTCATCTCGTGAATAACAAACTTGCTATTCAAACATATTTCTCATCCCTTAAGGATTGTCTAGAATGTCTACGTGAGATTGTTGAAGAGGATAAATTAGAAACCACTTGACAATGCAATTGGGCATGCATGCTTATATGCCAAACGATCTCAAGAAATTCTAGAATGCATAATTACAATATGCCCAAAGTCCTTAGGTAAGAGAGTTAATCCTTTTATTCCATGTTCTATGCCTAGTGCCAAGTATGATATTCATTCGATGCCCAAGTTTTGAATGTGATCCGTAGTGTGCCTTCAAGTAGTTCGATTCGGATCCGTTAATGCTAAGAAAGCGAACTCTAGTGTGCCTTCCGAAGTACAAATCCCAAGACGTCTAGTGTTAAGAAAGTGAACCTTAGTATGCCTGCATGTAGTTCAGATCCCAAAGACATCTAAATAGGAGAAGCAAAGAGTAGCAAAACCGACTAATGTTCCCATTCCATCTACAGAGTAATCGGTGACAATAAAGCGGCGGTCAAAGTCTCAAGACAATACAAGAAATGACAGGACCTCGCAAGCTAAGAATGTGCATTGGAAGAGTAGAAGACCAATCTAGGAACTTTAAGTTTGAGCGAATAAAGCGAATCTTGTTGATTCTAGTATTAGCCATAGGCGTACTTTAATTAATTCAATTCGATACTATTTGCAAACCTTGTAATGATTTACGCTTGAATTACATTGCTAATCATGAATGTGGTATGAATACTTTGTCTATCTCACAAATCCCAGTGAATCTTGTCAATGAAAAATATCATGCTAAGAAGGCAAAAAGGCAAAGGCGAAAGAAAGTTAGAAAACAATGGAAACCCACAGGAAGAACATTTAGTAAGATAGGCTATCATTGGATACTTGTTGGTCATAAGACTAATCAGATAATGCCCACTAGAAAATGGATGCCTACTTGTAGAACTATTCCCTTAAGAAGTGAGCACACTTTGAATAGGGCTAATACAGACACTAGAAATGCATCTATTCATAATGATCCCTTGCCTTAATTTCTTATATGAATGCTTCTATTTCTGATGTGGGTGTTCCAACCATTGTTACTAACCAAATGGAACCCATTCTTGCATGGGGATCCCAATTATCCGCTTATCCATTCTTGTGCATGTTCAACTGCAGATCGTTCAAATCGCTACGTGGTACATGGACTCAGTCGCTCCAAGCAAATGATCGGCGACCGGTCACGGCTCATGAACTTCGTGAGCAAATTCATTGGGACGATTAGATTCGGAATGATCATTTCGATTGCAATTATGGGTTATGGAGATTATGTTGTTGGTAAAAGTGTTATCTCTAGAGTATATTATGTAGAAGGTCTTTGTCATAACTCGCTCTCGTTGGTCAATTCTGCGATTACGATCTAGAAGTAGCCTTGAGAAAACATACTTGTTTCGTTAGAGAACTTGATGGTAAGGAACTTTTAAGAGGTTCACGTGGTTCAAATCTATACACCATCTCTATCGAAGATATGATGAATTCTTCTCAATTTGCTTGTTGTCAAAGGCTTCTAAAACAAAGTTATGGTTATGGCATCGTCGTCTCAATCACTTGAACTTCGCACCATCAATGATCTCTCCGAAAGGACTTAGTTGTAGGTTTACCTAGACTTAAGTATGAAAATGATCATCTTTGTTCAAAGATGCCAATTGGGAAAAAGCAAGAAGTATGCCCATAAACCCAAACCTACTAACTCACATCACGAAGTTCTTCATACAATTCACATGGACTTATGTGGACCCATGAGTCGAGAATATCTTTGGGAAGAAATATGTGTTAGTTGTGGTTGATGATTTCTATATTCACATGGGTAAAGTTCTTAAAGACAAAGGATGAAACTCCGGATATCATCATCAAACTCATCATACGACTACTGAGTTCGTCTTAACAAAGCGGTCGAAATCATCCGAATGTACAATGGGCCCGAGTTTGTTAACAAACAACTTAGTGAGTTTTATGAAAGTATAGGAATCGGTCATCAAAGAAGTGTTCCTCAAACTCCTCAATGAGCGGTGTAGTTGAAAGACAAATCGAACTCTTGTGGAAGCCGCAAGGACAATCTTGATTTACTCAAAGTTCCAATGTTTCTCGGGGTGAAGCCATCGCATCGCATGCTACACCCAAAATCGATCCTCGATTCACACCGCTCATGGAAAAACTCCATATGAACTTGTCCACAACAGAAAACCTAATCTTTCATTCCTTCGTGTGTTCGGTGCATTGTGTTATCCAACTAATGAGGCCAAGATTTAGGCAAACTTAGAGCTAAAGCGACATTGGAGTATTTGTAGGTTATGCACCAAATGAAAAGGATACCGAATCTACAACAAGAGAACCCGAAATATCATGGAAACAATTCACGTCACGTTTGATGAGTCGACGGTCAAATGGCTCCTAGACAATCCAGCCAGACCCGCTCTTCAAAATCGTCCCATTGGTTCATCCATTGTACCAAATTCTTCTCCAAAGAACTCCATATGTACCTCCATCCGAGGATGATTTAAAGATATTGTTTGATCCTATGTTTGATGAACTCTATGAGCCAAGTGTTATTGAACTGTCAATTCCTACAACAGAGGTCGCTCATATCCATGAGAATGAAGTCAATCCTCTGCCTCAATATCATTAAGTCAAGAAGCGCCTATTCGATCTCTCGCCTCATCAACAAATCATTAATCTTGAATGTACATCATGGAACTATTTCGCATCAATGATGAAGTTAATCCCTTTGCTACTCCTCAAGATGCTCCATTTGAAAACATATTTGCTCTGAATCATCATCGAACCATCTTCTTGAGACATCGACTCTGCTACCTCGGTCCCTCAACAAGCGCCACATGAACACCTTAGAAAATGGACTCACGATCATCCATTATACAACATCATTGAAATCCTCTCGTCCAAGATCCACACGAAACAACTTGCAATCGATGCCTTATGGTGCTTCTTCAACTCCGTACTCTCTAAGATCGAACCAAAAGATGTTAAAGCGCCATGAATGAAGATAATCGGTTCAATGCTATGCAAGATGAAATTCATGAGTTTGATCGACTTGATGTATGGGAGTTAGTACCGCTCCAGATTGTGCTATGATTATTGCTCTAAAATGGATCTTCAAAGTGAAACTTGATGAGCATGGTGATGTGTTGAAGAACAAGGCTCGATTAGTTGCTAAAGGATACCGTCGAGAGGAGGGTATTGACTTTGAAGAATCTTTTGCTCCAGTTGCTCGAATCGAGGCAATCGAAATCTTTTGGCTAATCTTGCTAGTAAGAACATGGTAGTCTATCGGATGGATGTAAAGACGGCATTTACGAGCGGAGATCTTAAAGAAGTTGTCACGTCACCAACCGGAAGGATTTGTGAATCAAGAGCATCCTACTCACGCTTATCGTTTGAAGAAGGCTCTTTACGATTTAAAGCAAGCTCCAAGGGCATGGTATGATACGCTATCAAAGTTTCTTCTATCTACCGGATTTGGCAAAGGAGCATTGATCCAACATATTTCACCGAAGTCGAGCAAACATTTAATTCATGTTCAAATTTATGTTGATGATATCATCTTTGCCTCGACCGACCCCAATGAGTGTGACCGTTTTCAAATGAAATGGGTTCTAAATTTCAAATGTCAATGATGGGACAAATGTCATTTTCTTAGGACTACAAATTTCACAAAGTCCGGAGGCATTTTCATAAATCAATCAAAATATGCAAATGAGATTTTAAAGAAATTTGGATTCGATTCTAGTGACCTGCTGACACTCCCATGATTGAACGTACTAAACTAGATGAGGACCACTCGGGGATCATGGTTGACCAAACGAAATATCGTAGTAAGATTGGATCCTCGATGTACCTCATGACTAGTAGACCATACATCTTGTTCATTGTTTGCATGTGTGCTAGATACCGTGCTAAGCCTACTAAAAGCACCTTGAAGTCATTAAACGGGTCTTCGGTATCTCCAAGGAACCATCAATATGGGACTTTGGTACCAAGGACACCGGTATGTCACTAACGACCTATGCAGATCTTGATCATGCAGGATGTCAAGATACTCGTCAAGTACGCCCGGAGGTGCTCAGATTTTTGGGTGATAAGCCATGTCATCTTGTTGTGCTCAAAGAAGCAAATGAGTACTTCTCTTCTTCAAAGAAGCAAATGAGTACTTCTATTTCCTCTCTGAGGTGAATACATAGCCATGTCATCTTGTTGTGCTCAAATCCTATGGATGAGATCCCAATTATCGACTATGGCTTTGAATTTAACAAAATCCTCTGTCTTCGTGATAATAAAAGTGCTATTGCTCTCTCATGCAACAACGTACAACACTCAAGAGCAAAGCACATCGATATTCGACATCATTTCATCGGGAACAAGTGGAAAACGGTGTGGTGGAACTTTACTTTGTGAGGACCGAATACCGGTTAGCGAGCATCTTCACCAAAGCTCTTCCTAGAGAACGTTTTGAGTTTATTCTTCCACGACTTGGCCTTAAAAGCCTTCAACCAGAAACACTCAAACGTCTTCAAGAGGAAGAAGAGGAGTAAAAGGTTTCCTTCATCTATCTCTTGTATATATCTATTCGAAAAACAAAATACAAAATTATAAAACCTTCAAAAATCAAATAGAAAAATATAAAAATTTCGAAAAATCCTCAAAAAATATTGTCATTTTGTCATGTTTTTCTCGATTCGATAATATCTACAGTCTTGATGCTGTCATTCAAAGAATGATACGGGACTTTAGATGTTGTTCGAATTTAAAAAAAAAAAAATTGGGAGAAAGATAAACAATGGTTTATTGCCATCTCAGGCAGTAACCCGCTTTTTAAAGAAAGAACAGAGCCACACTTTATCATATTTTCATAATTCCATGCTCTGATTCTATAAACATTTATCTGCTGAAAACTAACTTCTTTGAAAAATAACTCGGACTCTATTTTTGATAATCATCTGGACTTATTTGTCAAAATATATATCTCTCAATCAACAACCTTTGTCATTGATTGAGGGGGAGAATGATTTCAATTAAATTAAAAGGTTATTTGTCATTCAATTGTTTTCAAAAGATAGTCATGCATGTTTAATCAATGGAGTTTAAAGTCTTAAAATCCGATCCTTATCAGTTAAAACGCTTTCATAATCAAGTCACAATTCTCCTTAAAAACTTTCAAAATCAATTTAAATCTTCAAGAGATCACAAACTGATAATTATGATCGGGGGAGAATTTGTGATTTAAATTGGATTTAAACTGATAATTCGGTAAATGATTTTATAAGGATGTACAAGCTCTCCTTCCCACATGTGCTAAACGATTTCAAGAAATCTCTTTATAAACATTTATCTGCTGAAAGCTCTCGAGGAACATATTGAGGGGGAGCAAAACTTTGAAAACCTCATCCTTCCCCAAAATGCTTTATCTACTTGATTTGATTAGGGAAGTGATGTTGATATTTTTGGAATATGGTAATCAAAGAAGTTAATTCTTTCTCTTGCCTCCGTGTGCAAAACGATTTCAAACACTTGATGCACATGTTGAGGGGGAGCTCTTGTTCTAAAAATATCAAAAACAATTCAGGTACAAAATGCTTTGATAATATATCACAAATATCTGGATTGATTTTCAAATGGTTTTCAATTGGTTCCAATGGCAGATGAACAATACCAAATAAACCGACCAACTTTACTTTATGTATGGTGATATAAGGATGATAAGGTTAGGTATTTGTTCCTATGATCCGCCAGATCGGAGGGATCTACCGAGGACAATCCACTAGATAGTGTAGAAGTCCTTAGGTATATTGAAAAGGAGAAAATGGATATGGGAAGAGTGCGGATCGAGTCCAAGCTAGTCTTGGAATAAACCCAACAAGGTTCTAGCTATGAAGTCTCGGTAAGCTTGAAGGGTTGAAGAATGAAAAGAATTGAATGAGAAAGGGTGAAAACAAATAGCCTCCAATTATTCAACCTTAGGGCGTAAACCGGTTCAATTCATTTGCTCTTGGTGGTTACCAAGGTAACACTGGTATTGAAGACAAGGCGTCATGGACCCAAAGGACGATCGCACTTCAACTTCCCAAACCACTCAAGTTCCTCTTAAAAGGACTTGTTTCATTCTCACGGGAACCTACATTATCTATCCTCTCTATAGATTGTTGATATTGAAGAGGAGACCCTCTCCCTAGTCTCCGATCTGAGGATCCAAATATGCACAAATTGAGTCTAGAGCCACGAGATCATCCATAAATCTCTTTAGGAAACATTCAATGAAGACTCTCTGTTTCACACAATGTGGAAAGAGAGATTATATCTTGAGTCCCACGCATTATCCTTGTGGTATTGCGGAACATCCAAGTGATATGCAAACATATTCACAATGAAGATGGAAAGCCTTTGGAGCCAACATCAAACAAGCTCACGGTAGGTGGCATGTGAGATCTATTCAATAGATCAACCATGTGACAACCGAATGTAAACAATGGGCGATTCAATCCTTTGAATCAATCACGGTTCGAGTTATGGATTGACGGATACCTTTGAAAACCGGTCTTTGTGCTTAAAACTCTTTTCTTTAGCACTTCGACCATGTACGAATATTTCAAATCAAAAGGTGTTTATGATTGATAATTGATTTTCATTAAAACCTTCGTTGTATTACAAAAACAATTTCTATTGTGCGATACACGATTGTTTTCAAATCTCTTTTCATCAATCGGTGGATCTCTATTCATTGGTTCACTCACTCCGTGTTGTCTTCTTTGAGACGTTCGGTTTGAGAACAACTAGAGCACCGCGAAACCACATCAAGGAAATTCTTGAATTATACGATCACAGCGGTACTTATGCGGATCAACGAGGAACAGTGGGCGTGTACCTCGATTCAACGAAAGTGATCAAAGACACTTTCGTGCGATTTATTACTAAGCTTGTTTATGCGGTACACCCGATGTTTGCGGTGATCGAAATGAAGCGGTCAATCCATAGCCGCATGCTCACACAATACATTCATTTCTCAAGAATTCATGATAAGTGCATCAATAACTCGATATTTTCACTCCATGCTTCGCTATGCTGCGCCAATATCATGAATCAACGAAAGCTTCCGCTACTCGATGAGAAGATATCATGATCCGAATGTGAGCATGTCGGTCCGAAAGTCACAACATCACATAATACCAACACCACAATGGATGTCTCGTAGATTTTTTTGATGATCTCAAAAGTCGGCTCAAAATTATTATCACGTGGATCGGTAAAGACCTCCACTGGATTAACCAAACATGCAATGAGAAGAATCAATGACTACAAGCTTTGGAGCAAAGTGCTACATCAAGAATGCAAGAACAATTTTAATGTAATATCTGTTTGTATTCAATGTAATTTTAGTATATGTTTGAGGTGACCTCCATAGGGAGATTGTTAGGAATTAGAAATTCGGTATTAAAGAGTCGGTCACCTCTAGTATATGTAATCGTTAAAAGCTCGTAGTCGTAGTTCTTTTAAGCTAAGTAGTATTTAGTTAAGTAACACCGTGGAGGACAGACGGTCTTTACCCATCAGATGCCCGATCCACGACCCGTTGTGTGGCGTTTATTGTAAGACTATAAATACTCTCTACCTTCCAAGGTAGAGTTGGAGCTCATAATAAGATTTTCTTTCTCTCACTAAAGTTCCCAAACCTCTAACTTTCTCTCTAAAACCCCTTGTACGCCTACTTTGTGTTATGGTTTGATGTGTATGTGAAATCCAATATCTTACAAGAACTGCAAAATGATTTCAAGCAGTTACAATGCACAACCAAACACAATTACTTACATAAAAACCTAATTTTTTATTCATCGATTTCATGTTCTCAACAACTTCAAAGTTTCCTATCATCTAAACATACACTTAGCTAGACCCACAACTCTCCCTATCATCCTTTTCCTTCATTTCATTCATTTCCTTAAGATATTTAAACAAAATTTCCAGATTTGTAATCCTTTCTCCTAAATCGTTAACCTTTGATAACACGATGTCAGCCTCTTCTTTCTCCTTCTTAACACCCAAATCCTTTTCATTTGGGCAGTCTTCTTTCCTCAACGAACTCAACAAAGCCTTCCCCTTATAGTTTTATGCCATTATAGTTTTTTTTGCTTTGGGTAGAATGTGTGTTGCTTGTATTTTAGGGTTCAATGTTGTGTGATGCCGGTACTAATATGGTTGAAGGTTGGGTTAGATTTTAACTATGTTGGGTCAAAATTGTGAATGGTTTATTATATCCTCGAAGTAAAGCCAGAAAATTCATGTTGACTATGGCAATCCTGGTCTAGGGACTAGTCTAGAGTATAAAACACAAGTTTTGGACCTCCAGCGATGATAACACCCAACTTTGTCCTATCGCGATGCACATGAACAAGTTTAGGGACCAACGGTGTATTTTAGTCTAATAATAATAGTAATAATTAATATTTAATAATAATATAATAAATTATTTGATATTGGTCTTATTGGGGAAAGGGACATATCCTTACGTCTAGTTGATATTTTACTTTACTCGAGGGATGGTGGGCTTGATGTATGTGTTGATCTAACAGGGTCATCGCCCTTGACGCAAACTGGTATGATTGATTTTGTGCCTGGTCGTGTGGTGATTGAAGCCGTGCAACGTAAACGCGCCAAGTACGATGCTAAATGCGCGGATATTGAATATAGGTTTCTCCCCTTTTCATTCTCTTCTTTTGGGGAACTGGAGAAGAATACGATGACCTTACTAAAGCGTATCTGAAGATTCTCGGTGACTCAAGACATTGGTGCACGTGTTGCTGCTAACATTTTTAGTATGATTAGCTTCACTATAGCTAAAGGAGTGGGGGCCCAGTTAGTATCTCGGCTCTCTACTAATTTCTTGTAAATCATATGTTCTTCTAATAAGGTGATGTTTATAATAATGATGATGATGATGATGATGATGATGATGATGATGATGATGATGATGATGATGATGATGATGATGATGATGATGATGATGATAATAATACTTATAACAGAAACCAAACAGTCAACGTAATATAAGTTGAATTTCAATTCTCTCTAATCTGCAAATCAAGCAAGCTACGTAATGTCAAATTACAATTATATCACACTACAACGAACTAAACGCCCCCTAAGGCTGGGCACAGTCGAAGGATAAACATCGGTCGGTCACCAACAAAATGCTTCGACGACCGACTTTGAAGTCGGTCAAGTAGAGTGTGAAGATTTGGTCATCAAATCGGTCGACAAGGAATAATTTGGGTATCGGTTGAAATTCCAACCGATATTCAAACACACCCATATAACCGTTTAACATTTTAAAAAAAATTAAAAACTTTACCACTTTTTACATCCTATAAATATCAATCTCAAACAAACTTCTAAACACACAATTTCAAACACAATTCAACCTCAAACTACTTCTCAACACAAGATTTATTATGGCTTGCCGTCTCCCCCATTCCGTTGAAGATATGAAAATGTACGTTAACAAACAATGCGAAAAAGATGATGTGGCTCGAAAAAACGCTATTATAGACGTTATCCATCTGTTTGAGCAGGCAAGGGCAGAGAAGCAACGTATGAGAGCAGAGTATACGACTTGCAACGACATTACGCCTGAACGAAAAGCCGTGATCGACAATTTTTTTATGGATGAAGCCCACAAAGACGACGACATTGCTAACAAGTTGTGGGAGTGTGTTCAACAGATAACGAACAACATCAGCACCAAAATCAATTGGAGCTATCAGGAGAATGAAAAAGATGGTGTAGGTGCATCAACTTCGATCACCGCTTTGTTGGGAATTTCGCTGACCGGTAGATTTGGCTCGCGATCGAGGAATTTGCTTGCTATTGGACTCCTCGTATGACTCGCATGCGGGAGCATTCGATTAGGATTTATGATTTATTTATTTTGTGTCGTTTTTATTTTTAATATATTGTAATGTTTTTATTTTAATGAATTTTAAATTTGTTGTTTAAAATGTTTGAATTTAATATATATATATATATATATATATATATATATATATATATATATATATATATATATATATATATATATATATATATATATATATATATATATATATATATAATAAAAATCGGTCATCGATGGTGGCAACTTGGTCGTCGGTCGTCAGAGAAAAGGCGATGTCTTGACCGAATGACTGGTCGCTCAAATTTAAATTAAAAGTAATGGAGGGCATTTCTCACTCCTAAAACTCATTACTTGGTTATTGTCTCATGCGTGACTCAAAGAAAAAAGGGTTTAGGCCGTACAATACACGCGTACTTTTTCAAATATACCGTTTTGGTACGTGTACTAAAATCTGTCCCACTTTTAGATGCGTACTTTCATGTTTTGTACCATTTTGCACGGTTAAACTTGTTTTACCGAAACCATAATCACTATTGCCACGTGTGCAAGCCACGTCAGATTTCCACTAACAAAAATAAGTTAAATAATATGGTTTTGGCCGCTAAATAGCTACGTACTTTTTCAAATGTACCGTTTTGGTACATGTATAAGTTTTTGTCCGTTTTTATACGTTTTCGTCCGTTTTCGTCCGTTTTTCTTACGTTTTTACCCGTTTTTGTTCGTTTTTATACGTTTTCATCCTTTTTATACAATTTTCGTATGATTTCAAACGTTTTACCCCCATTTTATACGTATTCTTATGTTATTACCCGTTTTATCGTTTTCCATTTTTACGTTTTTTTTGTTTTCGTTTTCATCTGCTTCTTTCGTTTTTATGTTTTCGTCTATTTTGACGATTCGTCCATTTTGACGATTCGTGTGTTTTTGTTCTTGTGTGTTTATGTTTTATGTTTTCGTTCATTTTTATGTTTTTTTACGTGTTCGTGCGTAAAAATGCATTTAAACCGAACAAAAGGGAAAACGTAAAGATACGGACGAAAACCTAAAATAACAGATTTAAAACGTAAAAATGCAAAACGTAAAGAAACCGATAAAACTTTAAAAACAGTAAAACAAAAAACGGAAGAAACGTAAAAACATACAAAAATAAAAAAACGGACGAAATTGTAAAAAGAAACGTAAAGGAAAAAAATGATGAAAACGAACGAAACGGACAAAACGTAAAAAGCAGACGAAAACAAAAACGGACATATCACGTAAAGAAACAGATGAAACGTAAAATGACAAAATTTTATAAAAATGGATGAAAACGTAAAAAGCGGTAAAACGTAAAGAAACGCGATGAAAGCGTAAAAAATGGACGAAACGTAAAAAAGCATACGAAACGACTGTGACGGTGGATGCAATTTGGGACAAACAATAAGGACTATCTATGTAATTTACTCAAAAATATGCCACATAGGCATTTTTGCGGGTTTATCATTCCCAACCCATTGCGAGTGAACGTGCGTGCAAAATTAAGACAAAACACGAAAGACGCGTCTAAAAGTGGGACGATTTTAAGACACGTCACTAAAACGGTATATTTGAAAAATGCTGATTGTATTATGCGGCTAAACCCAAGAAAAAAAGGAAGAAAGTGAGTATGTGTGAAGTGTTTTGTGTGATATGTTTAAACCGAATTTTCAAGTGAATGTTTATTGTGAGTGGAAGTTATGTTTTTATTTTTAAAATTTCTTGAATAGTGAACCAACAATATAAAACTTGAAGTCGGGTAAAAAGGAAGCAAGGTTATAAAATGGTGAAAAGGCGTCGGTGATCCGGTGAGGAATGTGATGTGGGGCATTGGCCAGGGACACAAAGCATCACACCGACGAAAACTACAACCACAACTTTCTAAATTCACACCTAAGCTAGCTTCACCACATTTAATGCATTATTGTTTTCAGTTTATTAATTTTAAGGGGAAATGATGCCTACTTTCCTTTGTAAAAAATTAAAAATATTTACAATTAAGCCCCTTTATTATATCACAAATACATGTTTTCCTCCTTCCTTTACAAAAGAAAGTAGGTAACTTTCCTACTTTATAAAGTAGGTATCATTTCCCCAAAGAAATAATTCTACTTATGAGTTATGAGAATATACTTTCCAACTCCCAACTAATAATCCATACCAAAAAAGCAATGGACTCATGCGTGGCAATTTAATTAAACATGCTTGTGTGAATCTTATCGGAATGTCCCTTCTTGTTGGGCTAAGGGACAATGGGTTTGTTGTGGGACAAACGGCGTTGAAAGCGGAATTGAAAGAAAGTTCTAAACACGAAAGTTTGTTTAGAGAATCAACACGATTTACCCCTTTTTGATCATTTGGGTTCCAAACTTGTTGTGGAGTTTTGGTAGGGTTCAACGGGTTGTCTGAATTAATTTCATGACCCCTAAGTCACAAAATTTCATTTTAGTAAAAATGGTTTCTTATTCAAAAGGGTTCTTCTTGACAAATTGTCATTGCTTATCATCTTATCAGAATCCGTTATTATAAGTAATAAAATCCAATACAAAATTACAGTAAAAAAAAAAAAATTAAATTTGGTTAAATCGATAACTTATACAAAATGATGTGACATATGTCTACAAGATGGATACCAAAATTTTGAAAAAACCAATAATTGATTAAAATTTGACATCCAACATGACAGAATATAATGTACGTTAAGCTACATCGAGTGGGGTAGGAATAATGTCTTGAAAAACAACACGTACCTCGGCTCCACTCTCGTCGGTACAAGATACGTTATTGTTTTCTCTTCTTGTCATCAAAATTGGCTTTTTAAAAAATTAACTTTTAGTATAGAGCTAGAAAGAGCATGTACCAATCTCGTTTTGCCACAGTGCTATCACTTATTGAAACGTTTAATTACCGGTCCATAAAGTTTTTGAGAAATAGGTTATGAGTTAAATCACAACTTCTAACTAAACGTTACTGAAACAAGTGCACATTACCTGAAATTTGTGAAAAAGACAGACGACATTAAAAAACCCGTCAATTTAAACCTTATGAAAAGAACGAGCATGCTTTCCAAAACTCAAATGTACTTTATGATTCATGTATCTACATAACCATTTTAGGATTCCCTGTGTAGCTGTTCTAACATATGGATGCAAAAATTCATACTGTATATGATTGACTATCTTTATCAAAGATATCTTGATCGAGCGTATGTAAATGGTTCATTAACCTAGAGATTGTGGGTTCAAATCTCATTAAAGAAATGAGATAGAATTTGTTGAGATAAGAGGCGTAAGGCCAATGGTGGTGGAGGTGGGTTACTTACCATAGTGAGTTACTCACTCGTGACTTCTCAAAACACAAAGCCAACTCACGACCAATTTTGCATTTGTAAGGTGAGTTACTCATCAATGTTACAAGCTGGCAATTTGGGCCCCACTCACAAAAAGTAATTGTTTTTATTTGTATTGTCAGTGTGTGTGGGTATTTAGTATGGTATGTTTTTATCAAGGTTATAAATAGCGTGAGGCGTGGCGTGGCGGCGTAAGACGACCAGTTCCTCACTGCTTGGTAAGGCGAAGCGCTGCGTTTATAAGCGTGACGTAAAAGCGGCACAAAGATGAAAATATTTATATAATTATATCATAATTCATATATATCGAGTTTATAAAACATGTGCTAATAAGGCGAACATGGCGACGTGGCGTGGCGTCGTGATCAGCCCTCACGCTTTGCGAGAAACTTTGCGGGCGCTGCGGCCTTTTTAAGCGATGGTTTTATAGATGAGAGAGAAAGTTAAGGTGGCTGAGGTGACGATGAGTGACTCACCACCACTACTTTAAGACTAAGTTATAAAAATTTGCCGTTTTAAAAAAAATAATAAAAAAAAAATATTGACTCTTTATACAGTTTATACATTCGTAGAAAGTAGAAACTATAGGTGTTTTATGTTTACAAAGCACATAAATATAAGAAAAATTACGTTTGGTCACATGGTATCACGAATATGACTTTAGTCACAAGTCGTTTTATTACATCAACAGTATCTAATTTTGAAACTTTGCGCTTTTGGTCCCTAAAATGGATGGGCGTTAGTTAAGTCCGTTAAGTATTTTGCGTTTATTAGTCCTTCGTTAAAAATTTTTGCAGTTAGTCCTTATTTTTAAAATATAGTTTTAGGTTAGTCACTCGTTAATAATAGTTATTGCCTTTTTACGTTTTATCCGTTTCGACCTTTTTACGTTTTCGCCATCTTTTTCGTTTTTGTCTGTTTTTATCCGTTTCGTTCGTTTTTATCAGTTTTACTTGGTTTTTACATTTTGTCTGCTTTTTATCCATTTCGTTCGTTTTTAATCTTTTCGCCAGTTCTTTTCGTTTTCTCTGTTTTCATCCGTTTTGCCCGTTGTTCTTACGTTTTGTCCGTTTTAAATGCTTTTTATCGGTTTCATCCATTTTGTCCGTTTTTCTTCGTTTTCCGAAAAAAATTCCAAAAATATTTGGAAAAAAATTCCAAAAAATTGGAAAAAAATTTTCGAAAAAAAATTTGAAAAAAAATCAAAAAATTTTCAAAAAAATTTAATAAAAAATATTTTTAAAAAATTTTGAATAAAAATTTCAAATTTTTTTGAAATTTGATTTTTTTTTCAAATTTTTTTCTGAATATTTTTTTCAATTTTTTTTGAAAATTTTTTTGGAAATTTTTTTGTCGGAATTTTTTTTTTCCAAATTTTTTTTTTTCAAAAAACGAAAGAAAAACGGACAAAATGTAAGAAAAACGGACAAAAACGGATGAAAACCGATAAAAGCGTACGAAAAACGGACAAAACGTAAGAACAACGGGCAAAAACGGATGAAAACGGACAAAAACGTAAAAGAACTGGCGAAAAAGATTAAAAAACGAACGAAAACGGATAAAGCGGAATAAAACGTAAAAACCATGCGGCGGATAAAACAGACAAAAACGTAAAAAATAAAGGCGGCGTAAAAAGCGGTCGAAAACGGATAAAAATAACAAAACGAATAAAACGTAAAAAAACGGGCGATAACTATTATTAACGGAGGGACTAACTGGAGAAAACTTTTTAAAAAATAAGGACTAACGGTGCAAAAATATTTAACGAAGGACTGACAGCTCAAAATACTTAACGAACTTAACTAACGCCCATCCATTTTAGGGACCAAAAGCGTGCAAAGTTTCAAAATTAGATACTGCTGGTGTAATAAAAACGACTTAGGGACTAAAGTTGTTATTTGAGGTATACCATAGGGACCAAACGTGTAATTTTTTCTAAATATAATACTTCTTTTGAAAAGATAGTCACATAAATACATAGTTAAGAAAAGAACATGATTAAACATCCCATGTGGAAAAAGAAAATTAAGGAATCAAACTCTTTATGCATATATTTCTTGGACAAAAAACAACTAATTACCGACTAACAAGATTAGTAACCAGTCGTAAATGATACCATGTGATTATCTTTGAATAAACATACAAACTTATTTTCAGTTAGATCGAGTAAATGAATACTTAACTCTTAAGCCGTATAGTTGAAGTATCATTTAAAAATTGAAGTATAAAATATTAAAATTGTATATGCCACGTAGAGGAAATTAAATGTTAATTAAATACTGCATGTCACTTGTTTTATACACAAAGGAGTATTAATAATATTTTATGGTACAAATATATTGCAATTTCAAGAAAAGTTGGCACACATAGTCATACACTTGAAAAAATTGATTTTAGTATTGAATTTAGCCAACTTTAAGAATAATCACACACACATTATATTATGCTCTTATTTTATTGGTCCAGCAACAAAATAACTAATTAAATAGTAGAGCTTAAATCACCTAGAAGAATTGCAAATAAACAATAATAAATCATAAATCTATCTTTTTATAATCACCAAATCTTTCTTTTCTCTACACATATAAACAGTAACCTTCAAAATAAAGAACCAAAAAATATGCTATATTCTTATTTGTATATTCTACATTCCTATTTTAAAAAAAGGAACATAAAAAGTGTAATTCACATTTGCTTTTGACTTTGGTATTGTTTGACCAAAAGTTGGGCATAAAGTATTTCATTCCAAGCATCAGGAACTCCAGGTAAACACCAATGGCTACAATCTTGAAAATGAAATGGTGATTTGATCTCTGCTGCTGAGTAATGTTGTTTCCTGTATATCGAAGGGTGACCATCTTTTCGGAAATCTGTTAGTCTTGTGATGTTAAGATACGATACTTTGGTTTTCATTCCTTTGAAAACTTTCTCTAAGACAACCATTTTGTCGGGATATGGGGTAAGGTAAGTTGTGTTCTTGATGGGCTCGATCTCATTGTCGCATGCTCCACCAGAGTTCCATTGTCCTCCACTGTCCAAAGAGAAAAAGACGGAAATGTGAGTATTGTGTAGATGGCACGTCGTTGAGTGAATCTATGGCATTTTGTTGTTGTAAAGATAATTTTTGTCTTCAAACCAAAGACAAAAATTTTAAGGATAATTGTAAGGGTGCAATTCCCAACTTTGGAATATCTGCCTATACATTAACGTTCCAACAAGAAATTAGAAATACAGTTTTTAAAGGCCATTTTAGTAACAACCCGTGCCTAAAGTAGGAGGCTACCGTAATAGTTCAAGACAAACTTAAGATCGTGATAAACGTTATATGCAAAACGTTCTATTTAGAGTAATGATGAAACGGGGAAACCTATGGATGGGTTGGATATATAATAAGAAAACTTTCTGCACAATGCAATCGGAATATTATGTTTACCTGAAATGAGATGCAGAATAACCTCGAAAAAAGACTGAAGTTTTTGTCGGGTTAATATTAGCATCGACCCACATTCCCCATGTTGTCATCGCCTTACGGAACGCCTCTAAAACATTAAGCTCTTTATAGACATGGCTACCTTCTTGATAATAATCTTGCCTGAAGATTTCATAACAATCAACATTACAGCAAAAATCGACACATTTGACAGTCTTTCTTACAGAAATTATTAAAATTACCCTTTGGCAGTCTTGTCGTGAGTCCACCAATGCCCGGTGTTGAACACTACAACATCTGCAGTCTTGTACTGATGGGCTGAGTTACTCATCAAATCGAGCCGCAGGGTCTCCTTAATTGTTCCATTTTTGTCTTTGGTTTCCCATTCTTGAACCAAGAATGGTGCTACAAAGAACTCCACTGTGCTCTTATAATCCTACAATTGTATACCAAACTTTAAGCAACTTTTGACTTATCACATAGAATAATCATGAATAAAGAGACTAATATACCTTGAATACAAAAGCATAAGATGGTTCTGATCTGAAATTTTGCCTTCCTGAGGCTTCAAAAACCTTACTTTTATCTTTAACCGAGTTTCGTAGAATGCATATTAACGATTCCCACATATTCCTATTCAGCGAGTCACCAACAAAAACCAACCTCTTTCCTTTCAACAATTGCAACATTTTGCCTCCATCCAACCTATAAACAAGTCCATAATCATCACAACCCTATAACTAAAATAGTATTCAAGATGATAAGCCTCTGTCAAAGTAAACAATCAGTCGAGCAAAACTATTAACTTCTCAACAGTCAACTAATCAATATCATCAACTTATTATAATGAACTCTAAATTATTCTGTTTTTAGTAATCAACTTCAAATGTTGTATCAACGCAATAAACTCGAATCATGAATCAAAATCAAACTTAAATTACCTTGGTAAAGTGCAGCCTTTAGGCTTCCATTTATAATTCTGAAACCCCAAATCAGGCCTACCATTGTTAAAACAATTAAACTGCTCATCAATCAACGCACACGAACCGGGCTTATACAACGGGTACGAATCATCTCTAACCCATTCTCCATCAAACAAATCACAATCCACTAAACCCTTCACCAACATATCCTCATTCCCATTGCCCTGTTTCTTTCCAAAAATAGTAACATTTTTTGCCACATTTTTTTCTTCGATTCTTTGACTAGGCCCACTTCCAGTATCATTTCCCGAAAATGTCGGCAATGATTTCTGACTATTTTGAGTATTATTCACCTTATTTTCAGTAACATTATTCGGCACTGATTTCACTGATTCTGTTACTATATTTGGCACTGTCTTATTTGTCTGGTTCGAACCCTGTTGCAATTGTAGTGACCCAGTTGCAACAGACTGGTTCGAACCTTTTTGCAATTGTACGGTCCCAATTTCAGTCTGGTTCTTCGAACCAGTCTGTACGGACCCAGTATGGTTCGAATCTTTTTGCAATTGTACGGTCCCAATTGCAGTCTGGTTCGAACCATTTTGGTCTGGTCCAAACCCATTCTGCAATGGGCAAGGCCCACTTTTGGTCTGGTTCAAACCAACTGCAATTGCAGTATGGTTTGAACCATCTTTGATGACATTGGGTGGGTCAAGATTTATGGGTTTTTGGGTAGCATTAGTAGTAGGAAAAAAGTATGAATAAATGGACTTGAACTGAGATCCAGAACTAGTAGTTGTACTATTGGATACAACATTTGTACTAGTGAAGATATTGGAGAACCAAGGAGAAGAAGGGTTGGGAGAAGGGTTAAATGCTAAGAAAAAAGTAACAGCAACAAAAATGGAAATAAAAGCATAGACAAATGCTTTGGTTTTCTTGGTTCTAAATGAGAAAATGTTTTTGAGTTTTATGTGTGAAACAAGTGTTGTTGTTGGATGGTTGGTGTTTATGGGTGTGTACTTTGTTGAATCTGCCATGAATGTGGTGTGCAGATTTTGTGTTTGTGTGTGTTTTTTGAGTGTGTGTTAAGTGTGTGAAGAGAGAAAGAGAGAGAGAGAGAGAGAGAATAATGGGGTGGAGGATGATGGAAGTGTTGTTTTGGGAAAGTGAGAGGAGTTTTTATTTTAGTTTTGTTTATGTTATGTAGATTTGAAATTGGAGTTATCAATTGCTTTTTGGCATAGGTGACACACTTGTCTCTCAAATAAATTATTACCGTTTCATACTTTTATATTGGAATTGATTTGCAGACACATTATAAATAGGTACTACTTAGTACCTATTTATCGAGAGTGTGAAAATCAATTTTTTTTTTTAAATCAATTACCAATACATCCCATATACACTATCACTTTATTAAAACATACTTAATATTTTCTCTTTCTCCAATATGTCCAAGTTGGTGCGCAAGAATTAGATTTTGGACACCAAATAATAAAGTATTGCTATACAAAAGTATTTTGGTGCTGAGGGAAAGAAAAGACATTTATTGTGGTGCGCAAGGTAAATGTTTGGGCACCAAATGATTAATGTTACATCAATTATTTTGGAGGTGTTTTGGTGCGCAATGGAGGTGTTTTGGGCACCAAAAATTACGTGTCACATCCCCGTTGGTTAATAAAATAATTACGGTGCTTTTTTTTCATAGTTGGTGCTTTGTTTAATTTTTGGTGCGCAAGGGTGGTGTTTTGGGCACCAAAATATAAGTCTTGCATTATCGTTGGTTCAAAAATAAGTCTAGTCTTTGTTTTAATTTTGGTGCATAAAGTTTGGTGCGTGGGCACCAAAACGACCAAAATGTTTATACGGTCCAAATACATCCTTTTATGAAAATACCCTAGTAAATACGACCATTTATAAAAATTAGCCTTTTTATATATATATATTCTCAAAATAATCATTAATTGTATTTCAAGTGTAATTTGGTTCAATGAATATCGAAAGTGTGAAAATCAATTTTTTTTTTTAATATATTCTCAAAATAAATCGTAATATTATATTACCATTAATAACAAAATCTTTTAAAGGTGGTATAACTTTTTGTTGATGGAAACAATTATTTTGAGTGGGATGGTGTAGAGTGTTAAATATAATTTTGGTCGGTAAAGGTAAGAACACGGGGTGTCATGAATTTTTTTTTTTTTCATTTGGGTCTCACTTGTGCCACATCACTACAACACACTCACTTAAAAATACCTCTCAATAACAACTAACTCAAACTTTTTATTTGGGCCCCACCCTCACTCACAAACACAAACAAATTAACAGAAAAAGTGTTTGTCTTCTTCCTCGTCGTTGGAACGGCGAAAACACCACCGGCGAGCATGCGTGGTGTGGTGGCGAGGGACGAAAGGGAGTGGCGAGCATGCCACGTTGGAGTGGCGAGGTGATTTCGTTACGATACCTCATGCTCTAAGATATGTTTATATTTTAGTTTTTTCTAACTCATTTTTGCGGGATTGAGTTTGTTAATGTACTTGTCGTCTAATTCAGGAGGAATGAGTGTTAAATAAAAATTTGGGTCGTTAAGTTTTTAAAATATCTATAATATATATAATGGAGAGAACACTCTATCTTCATTAAATGCAATCAAAAGTCTTAAAATTAAAATGTATAACATATAAACCTTTTTTTTTTTTTTTTTTTTTTGAACAGCAACTTTATTAAACTAGCAAGATGCTAGAAAAGACATTACAAGGAGATCAAGTTAGAGTTTTTCAACCAAGTCTCCCAAGAAAAAGAAACATTACATCTATTGACACACCAATAATAAGAACGAGAAACAATATCGTCAAAAATCATAGACCGTCTCGGAGGAGTCACGTCAAAGATGAGATGATTCCTAAACGCCCAAATATGCCACCAATCAACGTAACAAACTCCTTCCAACATCAATTTGACGACATCAAGACTTGCTAATCAAGCTCCCACCAACGACACATCTTACGAAAAATGAGCCCGGGCAAATCACACCTGAATAAAACGTGGGCAATATCTTCGGTAACCAAACCACACACAGGACAAAGATCAGAATTCATAACAACGCCTCTACGCACAAGATTACTTCTAGTCGGGAAACAATCAAGACGAGCCCGCCAAGCAAAGATGTTAATCTTAATCAGAATAAAATTCACCCATCTGGTAGAAACATCAGAAGAAGGAAGCAAGATGTTGTCTAATAAAGAACGAACCTCTTTGACACGAAAAGCCCCATCACCAGAAAGATCACAAATCCATCTATCTTTGGAGAGATAAAGTGACGGGATCTAAAATCGCACACAACTCATCCCATTGATGTCGCTCAGCACCATCACGAATCGGCCTACGAAAGGAGGCTTCAACAGAAAAAAATCTTAGCTTAGCCTCCACCGTAGAATCTTTATTTGTCTCTAAAGCGAAGATACGAGGGAACATGGTACGAAGAGGCTGATCAGAAGTCCAAGGATCGTACCAAAACCGAGAGCAACTCCCATCACCAATTTGTTTCTTACAATGGGAAACAAAGTTAAAACCTTTAGGAACTAAGGCATACATTTCACGTAGAATAGAACACCAAAGAGAGGGAAATTGAACCGAATGAGAATCAAAAGAGGACCCATATAAGGCTTGAATAACGCGATACCATAAAGACCCATCTTGGGATATGAAATGCCACACCCATTTCAAAAGCAAAACCCGGTTCAAGGCATAAAAACTGGACACTCCGAGCCCACCATTTTTCTTAGACGCTAAAACCTTCTCCCAAGCCACCCAAGAAATCTTGCTATCCGATTGATCTGCTCCCTTAAATAAGTTACTACGGATCGTTTCCATCTCCTTCAAAATACCTTTTGGAACTTTAAATATGGACAAATTGTAAATAGGGGAAGCTCCAAGAACCGGCTTCAAAAGGGTCAACCTACCTCCAATAGAAAGCGTTTTAACTTTCCACTTGGACAACCGCTGATGTAACTTATGAACGGTATCGGACCAAGCAGAAAGCCGAGACATACATTCACCCACCATCACACCAACATATAAATCTCTTGATACAAATCAATTAAACACACATCTTAAAATTAACAATATAACATTAAACACATTAATGGTGCGTTTGGTATGTTGTCATGAATCACAATCGATATGAGTTTGATATAGGGGTACAATAGGATTGGATATATGTTAAGATATCAATTCCAATATTATTGTTTGGTTTTATAATTAAATTTGGATAACAGAGTTATCAGACCCACTCATATTTAAGATGTTCTCTTATATTTTTTTATGATAATTATAATAAAGAAATATAATATGCACACTCATCTTGGAATAAAACACTACATTATCTACTTTTTTGGTACCTTTCATATGGGAGGTGATTTGCACACTCATATAAATGATTGAAACACTCAAATTTTGAGTGTTTGGACATTTATACCCTTACAAGATAAACATAACTAAAAATAATGGACATTTACACCCTCACATTATTTTTAGTTATGTTTATCTTGTAAGGGTATAAATGTTCAAACACTCAAAATTTGAGTGTCCCAATTATTTATAGAAGAGTGCAAATCACCTCCCTTTACATATATCCTTCCTATTAATTAATGATTTCCATTTTAAATTCCAATGAACATTAAACAGACAACTATTTTTGGAAGGAAAGTATTACTTCATTCCGATAAACGAATTTCAAACGGACCAGTTAATGTTATTTTTAAAACACCTTATAATGAAAAATATATGTTATTATATACATGTAGAGATAAATAAAATACACAAAGCTTTATACAATTTATATGATAACAAGTTAATGGTATATATAATTTTGAAAACCGAACCGGACCAACAGGTTCAACTGGAATCCGGAGTCGCCATTGGCTTGGCTAGCCAATAAAAGCCATTTAAAAACGAAATGGAGATGACCAGTAGAAACCGAAAAAAGCGGTGAATTGGGTCGTACTGAGATTATTTTTTTTCCGATTAATCAGTTCGTCATTATTATTTTGTTGGCGTCTAAACTTTAATCACATGATATCTGACACTGCAACGCGTAGATACCATGCTATCTTTATATAAACAAAAAAAAGAAATTAAAGTTTTTTATTAACAACATTAATGCATTACAATGATTTAAAGATAATTGTCACTTGTCAGCTTTATTACCAATAATTTTCTTAGTAGAT
Source organism: Chrysanthemum lavandulifolium (assembly GCA_022545495.1). NCBI lineage: Eukaryota > Viridiplantae > Streptophyta > Magnoliopsida > Asterales > Asteraceae > Chrysanthemum > Chrysanthemum lavandulifolium. The sequence goes on from CM040243.1 coordinate 131,167,672, forward strand.
GTGAGCAGTGGCAGATCTAGAAATTTGGAATAGGGTGTGCACTATTTTCTTAAAAATATTACTCGTTTTAAATTCGGTTTTTCGGGTCGGGTTTCAATTAGGTTATGTTAATGCATGATTAATCTTGTTTTATGGATCGCGTTATTAGATATTAATTTGGCATTTTGGCTATGAAATTTAAGTTATATGAGATATTGAGTTTGAATTCATTTTGCAGATTCAATTTTACTTGAGGTTAGTGGCGTTTGGGTGTTCATAGGATAAAAATAGTGCGGGGTAAAAAAAGGATCCGAGAATAAGAAAAATTAAAATGAGAAGAGCGAGCAGTATTTCTAACCATACATTTTAAATAAGACTGTAAAATTTAAAAAAATATGCATTTATTTTTTTAGAGACATCTGAAATATGTGATTGTGTTTTTTTTTTTCACTCTTTTTTTTTTTAATTTTACTTCTCATTTTATCATAACTCAATATATCATATAGACAGGGATGCTTAAAAAAACATTAATTCTTGCATATTTACATCTTAAAAACCTCATAAGTAAAAACCATAAACATGCAGCATAAACAATATTTTCAAATTAATTGATATCCAGTTTATTACGTCTACGAAAAAGTTAAAGTTAATGATTTAAGATCATTTGAGGACAAAAGATTATTTACATATGTTGGATCGATGTACTCTAACCAAACTAACTTATGTAGCTTGTAAGGGTTTAATAACCTCGGATAAATCCTAAGTTACTAACAATGAAACACTGAACTAACTCTATTAAGTATGCGGAATTTACTTAACAAAGCTAAGAAGAATTAACTTTAACTTCAACGATTTTATTAAAACTACGAACACGCTTGATACAGATTCACTAAAATCCCTAACAGCTCTAATATCGAACTTAGTAAACTCTAATAATGCACGTACGTCTAATGCCAATCTAGGGGTCCTTTTATAGGCTTAAGGATAACCCTAGTCGGTTTACAATTACAAACCTTGTACGACAAGTAATACTAAACTAATATGAGAACATTCTAGAATTACATAATACTCCTTAACGATTTTGCATAACAGTCCTTTAACCCTGCAGTACTTTGATGAACGAGCAGTACTTTGACTTTCTTCTTTAGCAGTACTTTGACTTCAGTACTTTGACTCTTCAGTATTTTGACTCTTCAGCACTTTGACTTTCTATATCCCAACAATCCTCCCCTAACTTGAATTCTACTTGCTTGATTTCAAGTTCCTTTGTATATTCAACTTTAACATCTTTGTCTTCAAGAAAAGATTGTGTATTTATCTTCAAAGTTTTGTCTTTGTATTCCCTGTGCTTGTATCATCATCATCAAAGTATTCTTTATCAGTAATTCTTTACAACAACAATCAGCAAGCTCCATCTTTTCAGCAACTCAGCAACATATGACAAATTGTACATCAGTTCATTTAAGTTTCAGTCTATTCTCATCACTTCCAGGTGTGTAAACTCCTATGAGAGGTGAATCATTGAAATTTTAATAATGTCTCTTTACCAAAGCCATTAACTCTGGAGTAGCCAAATGTTTAGGTGTGTAAGACCATGGTACATTGATAACCATATGATTTTTAGCAAATCATCAACTATCAACGGATTTGATTTGTCTTTACCAAAAGCCATACCCTTTTGGACTAGTTAGCTCTTTCAATGATGGTGAACTAATTATCATATAAATGGCTTTTCCACATCCTTTACCACAAGCCATTTTTCTTGTGGGCTAGCCAACTCTTCACATTTGCTGATATGGTGAGTTGATTACCATACAACTTATTAGCAAGTTGTTAACTATATAACATATTTGAGATATCTTTACCAGAGCCTTTTGTTCATGGATTAGCCAATCCTTTTGTTAAACATGGTGGATTGATAACCTTTTGTTATAACCATCTCAAAAACCATTTGTTGCTTTTATCCTCTGTTTAAAATATTTTTTACTTAACAAAAATTTTCCTTCAAAATCATGAACTGGTTTTGTGTTGTAAGCAGTACTTTGATTAAAGTACTGTTTGATCAGCAGTACTTTGTGTAAAGTACTGATTTTTCAAAAAATTTACAATTAAAAACCATACCAGTATTTATGTATCATCATCAGCCATAGTGGTCCATTTGATGAATAATTCGATGACCATTAGTGCTGTTTCATTCTCCTCTTCAACTTCCATTCCATGATCTAGGATTCTTCTCATAAGCTCTGATGTGAGTGGATATCTTCTTTCTACTAACATATGGATCATGGTTCCATCTTCTAGCTCCAAAACATGTACTCCAGATTCATCAAAGTATCTCCAGCTAGTAATCTCCCATACTTCTTGATTATTCCATATAGCATCAGTACTTGTTTCCTCTGTTTCCCAGATAGTTGTGAGATCTCCAAGTAATACTAAACCAACTCCTTCTGATGGAATGTGTTCAAAATAGTCTTGCCCTAATTCTTATAAATACCACAAATCTTCTCTGCTGATGATGTGTAATATGTCCCATAGCAAATTAAACACTCTGAAACTCTCATCTTCTCTATGGAACATCAGATAATCTCCACCTTGTGATTCTACAACTTCAAAAGTAGTTATCTTTGATTTCTTTTCTGCAACATCTTTAGACTTAGAATACTCAAAGTCTATAACTCTTAAGTAATTTCTCAGCTCATCAACTGTATCTGTCCTTAACTCTACCTTCTTTGATGGCTGTTCAGAATCAACATTTGTTCTTTTTCTCTTTAAACTTCTTTTTCCAGCATCCTCCTTCTTCTTATCATCATCTTTAAAATCTTTAATACTATCAACTTGCTTTTGATAAGCTTTTCTAACATTTTCATACAAATATTTCATCTCTATATAATTCAGCTTTTGTAATCCAGTATATCCTTGACCCTTTAGATATGCCATCATGGCATTTCTTTCTTTAGCCTTACTCAGTGGTCTTCTAGATATAACAGCTTCACGTTCCTTTACTGGTTGAGCAATCTCAGCATCAAATTTAGCTTGTAGTTCCCTAGCAGCTGCTTCATTCTTAGCCACTTCAATAGCTCTTAACTCTGCTAAAGTCGACTTTTCTTCTTCTTTGTTTCCACCGGTTTGCCTTTGCCTTTGTCTTTTGGATCTAAAATTGGTTGAGAAGCTTGTGGTTGTTCTTCAGCAACTCCTGGAATGCTAACACCTCTTGGTCTTGATAGATTTTCCAAAATTTGAGCAACTGTCTCATCATCACTTGCAGTACACTCTACCATAGGTGTATCAGCTTCCTCTTCTTGTAGAACTGTGGAAGGACCAACTTCTTCTTCAAAATCTAATACCCTTGGTGTAATAAGCTCTTGTCTATATGTTCCTTGAATAGCATCAGTACCTTGATCATCAGTACTTTGTACACCAGTACTTTGAACTCCAATTCCTTCAGGCTCAGTACTTTCAATATTTACTTGTGCTTAAGTACCTTGAGGTTCATCTTCATAAAACTCATCATCTTCTTTCAAATTATCTTTTTCCAGATTCCTACCCAATTGGATAGAAGATTGATGTTGAACCTTTTTGCCTTTGGAAGTCTTCTTAAACTTCTTTCTTTTCTTCTTTTCAGCCTTGACCCACAATCTGTGATGTTGGACTAAAGGCCAGACAAACTTCTTTAATCGTTTAAATTTTGTGTTCAACTTCATAAGTTGTGCATCTTGAGCTTCAGTAGTTTTCTTCAGTCTCACTAACTCCCTTGTCAAAAGATAATTATCTGGAACCAATCCCTCAGGAGGTATTACGCCTGCATCTCCTTCAGATGATGGTGGGTTGATTTCGGGTTCTGACTGAGCATGTTCAGAATGTTGTGGAGATGGTGTAGGTGAAACTGCAGTATCCACTTGTGCAGCAGTACCTTGTGAAGAAACAATATATTGAGAAGCAGTACCTTGAGTTGATGCAGTACCTTCTTGTTATTCACTTGCAGCAACTTCATCTCTAATTGCTTGCACAATCTCCATCATTGAAGTAGTCAAGGGAGTATGCCTTCCAGAAAACAAATCACTCTTCCTAACCATGAAAGTGAAAATCTTTGCAGGTTGTACCACAACATGTAATAAGCTTGAAGGCTTTGGTACATCTTGAAGTTGTTTATTCAAGAAGACTTGAATAAATCTTGGATACATCAACCAGCGTGATCCATGAGAAATGTGAGATAGCATACCATCTAGAATTAGCCTTGAAAAATTGAAAATACGATTTGTAGCCAATCCTACGAAAGCAGATGCTATATTAGAACCAAATTGCTCCCATGATGTACTCTTAGAACTAATACAATGAAGTAATACATGTACCAAGTACTTCCAATGCGGACTAAACAAGGGTTTCTTGAATGTTGTTTCAGTTAAAGACCCTTCATACCCAATGTCTCTTAAAGTATCCCAAATAAGCTGTTTGTCAAAATGGATAGCTCCTTCTTCATCATCAAATAATAGATCTTCTCGAATTGAGGCTTCACTAACTTGCATAATCCTTCCAGCAACTTTAGCCTATATATAGGACTCATCATTCTCCATGTGAGTTCTAGCAGTCGCCCAAAATTGTTGAATCCAAGGCTCAATTACATCTGGTTCCACCAAAAGTGCATAACTGATCGGAGATCCAATGAGAAAATCAATGATGTCATGGAATGCAACATTAGCTTTAGTTTTATCCAAATTAGCCACCATGTTGTGTTTAGAAACTGTAGTTCGATTCACCATTGATTCTTTGTTTACAAAGAAAGTGGTTTGATGAATAGTAATTGTGAAAGAGAGAGAAATATGGAAAAGATTTGTAAGTATAAAGATGAGAGGAAAAATCGGAGAGTAGTTATTTATAGGTAAGATTTGAAAAATCACAGCCCATAATAACAAAGTTACCGTTATTTGAATTTTAACCCATCTTTTGACCGTTGGATCAAGACGTTGATAAGACAAGCGATGCTTTCCAAAGCGATGATTTTTCAGCGGATTTCGAGCAATACTTTCATATAACCAAAAGCGGATTTTCCATTCTCTTCTTTACAATGGCAAAACTCCAAATAGGCATTGGATTTCCTCCTCAACAATGCATAGGACCTGCCTAACTAGCTAATCGGTCCTCCCTTAAATGTAGCTCAATGATTAATCATACCAATGCTCACCACCAAGTGATTGAATTTCAAACATCAAATCCTTTTGTGAGTAGATCAACTACATTATCATCTGTGTGAACCTTGACAACATTAATGAGCATATGCTCATAACAATCTCGATAAAGTGATGCCTAATCAATGTGCTTGGTCTTGGGTGATAAACTGGATTCTTCACAATACAAATTGTACTCTCATTATCAATGTTGATAGGAGTATTCTTGAAATTGAACCCATAATCCAAAAGTTGATTACGCATCCACAAGACTTGTCCACAACACTTGCAAAGCAAGAACATATTCGGCTTCAATGGATGATGTTGCTGCAATAGTTTGCTTCTTACATTGCCATGAGACTAATCTTCTTCCAAGATCTTCGCATCCTCCGGTGGTTGATCTTCTATCATAGTTATCACCTACATAATCACTATCCAAAAAGCTTCCAAGTGAAAAGGTGAATCCTTTGGATACCACAACCCCAAATAAGGTTGGTGTTTCAAATAACTAAAAATTCTCTTCACCGCATTCATATGAGAGACCTTAGGTGAGACTTGATATCTTGCACATAAATGACGAAGAAACATGATATCGTGGCTTAGATGCGATTAAGTACATAAGACAACCAATCATAGATCTCAGACATCTTGACTTCAACAGTTGACCATATTCATCCTTGCCCAATGAGTTGATAGACTTGATAGGTGTAGTGGTGGCTTCATAGCATCAAAATTGAACTTCTTAAGAATGTCGAGACATACTTGTCTTGACTTATAAAAATTCCCTCCTTTGACTGTTTAACTTGAAGCCCCAAAAAGAAAGTTAATTCACCCATTGAACTCATTTGAAATTCATGTTGCATCGGCTGTTCAAACTCCTTCACCATGGACTGTTTTGTAGCTCCAAAGATGATATCATCTATATAAACTTGAACCAGCATGATATCCTTCTTATCTCTCTTGATAAACAAAGTCTTGTCAATTGCTCCCCTCCTATAACCATGTTGCAATAAGAAGGTAGAGAGCCTTTCATACCAAGCTCTAGGAGCTTGATGAAGACCATAAAGAGCCTTAACTACTTTGTAGACTTTGTTTGGATGTGCAGGATCTTCAAAACCAGGAGGTTGTTTAACATAGACCTCCTCTGTAATCTTGCCATAAAGAAAGGCACTCTTGACATCCATTTGATAAACCTGAAATCCCATATATGATGCAAAAGCAAGGAATATTCGAATGGCTTCAATCCTTGCTACAGGAGCAAACACTTCATCATAATCTACTCCTTCTTCTTGCCTATACCTTGAGCAACTAACCTTGCTTTGTTCTTGATAACATTCCTCTTTCATCTCTCTTTACTCTGAAAACCCATCTTGTACCAATTACCTTCTTTCCATCTGGTAGATCACATAGTATCCAAACTTCTTGAAGTTTGAATTGAAGAAGTTCTTCTTGCATAGCTTCAATCCAACTCTCTTTAGTTAATGCTTGAGCTATATTCTTGGGTTCTTCTTGAGAGATAAAGCAAGTGAATAAGCATGTTTGGTGATCCTTATGATTCAGCCTATTTTGTTTATACACAAAGCTTAGTAATGCATTATGTGGTGTAGAAAAACCTTTAGCTTTGGTTCTTGTGAGCACTCCATGAGTAGAAGGTCCAATGATTTGACCAGAAGGATGATCTTTATGAATTCTTAATGTAGGAGTCTATGGAACTTCCAGATTATCACCCAAATTTGTGAAATCAGCATCTTCATTGGAATCTGAGAAAATACCTGATGAGTGTCTAAATACTCATCATTTTTGTACCATTTAAACTGCAAAAACATCTGAAAACACTCAGAAATGCATCAAAATGATAAAAATATCACAAATAAGTGTTTTATGTGTTTTAAATGCAAAATATCAAAATCGATGAAAACGATCAAGTTTGCATAATTGGCGTTTTAGTCCCCAAGTTTCAAAAGTTGTCAAATCTAGTCCTGGTCATTCCAAAACTTATAAAAGTCATAAAGGTCCTTGGGATTCACAAGTTGTAAGAAATTGTCCTTTGAAGTTTAAAATCACAATTTACAACTTAGGTCCCTAAAGTTTCAAAATGTCAAATATAGTCCTTGGATATTTAAAATGTAAAATAATCAAATATGGTCCTTGTACTATTAAAGTTTGTCAAGATTGGTCCTTATTATAACTTTGGAAAAGTGGCAGTTTTGGTCCCTCATAAAACAGAAATTACAACTATGGTCCTTGTATTAATAACAAAACCAAATGGACCCTTTTTGTATTTTTACCCCAACCAAAACAAAAGACCCCCTGTCATTATCCACTTGACCCCCCATTTTTGAACCCCCCACTTATTAATATCTCGGTCAAAATAAGTCAAATACCAGATGCACTGTGCATCTCCCTCACATATACCCGCCAAAACCAGACACCTCTCAAACCACCCTGGTTTCCACCTTTCCACTTGCTTCTTCCACCTTTCCAGCTGTATAACAACTCCCCTCCACCTCCACAATCTCCCAAAATTCATTAATGCAAGAAACACGCCATGACTTTTGGCGCCAAACTCAAGTGGACGAATATGATGAGTTAGAATGATCCAATGGTTGGGATGAGGTGGGAAACATTCGAGATGTCGACAAGAGTGGAAAAGATCATTATAAAGAGGAATGGAGCAATGTGAACAAGTAACTAGAGTAATTTATTTTAGTTTATGTCGTTTTAGCTTAATTTTAAATTCCAGTGTATGTTTTAGCTTTCAAGCTCTGTATTTCAAGTTTTCAGTGTACAATAAAGCTTTTATGAACATCAATTTCAGTTCTAAGTCTTCTTTTCTGTTTATGCAAAATTTTACTCTTGTTCAAAATCTCAATATGTTCTAATGTTGTTTGTAACTGTTAATTTGGACTCATAAGCCCATATAAGCTCCTCAGAAAGCTTATTAAAGCTTTTAGAAACCTTAAAATCAGTTTTAGTATCAAAAGAAAAAATACCAAAATACCAAATAAATTAGTGAAAATAAAAATCAAGAATGAAGAAGAGAAAAGTTGGAGCAAGGTGAATTGTGGATTGCCTTGGGTTTAGAGGCTTTGTGGAAAGCTATAGGAAGTGGTATTGATCCTCAGTTCTCATTTTTGTGCATCAACACAAATTGTAAGCAATTTCCTTAAAATTTGCATATTCTAGTATAAGTGTTTAAATCCTGTTAATTTTAGCTTAATCCTGTTTAAATATAGTCATTATAAGTTATTAAATGGATTCCTTGGTTTAAAAAGCTGTTTCAGTGCTTAAGGCTTCACAACAGTTCTAATAAAGGGTGTTTGGATTCACTGTGTAAACTGAGTTATAAAGTGTTTATGCCATTGTTCTTGTTTGATCAGTGTTACATTAGTTCTAAATAGCTCATTGCAAGCATAAAAATCAGTCTTTGTTTAAGTAAAAAGTCAAAATTGCTTCTAATCTTAATTTGCCAGTTCACTGTTAAGATTTTAGATTGAAAATCTCATCAAAGTAGCTTGTAACTTTGTACTCTAGCTTAAACCCATCTTATTACACCTTATTACAACATAATCGACCAATTAAAGTGATTAAAATTCATCAAAGTCAACTTAGCTCATTTTTTTAAAAGTCAAAATCTCCCATGTGCACAGCTTGAGCTAGTCTATTTCACAAGCTCATCAAGAGCTTATTAGTGAGGCTCGGCTTGTGTACCTTAGTTTTTTGGAAAGCTAACTCGGCCGCTCTCTAGTCCAAAGGCTTATTTTTCACTTTACACCTTATTTGATAAGCCTGCTAAGTGCTTTTTGTTTTGTCCATTTCATCTAGTACAAAGATTACTCAGTGTTGTAAAATTTTTCTTAAGCTCATTAAAAGCTCATCAATGAACTCCACTGTGAAAGCTTTAGCTTTTTGGATAGCTTATTTGGTTAACTTGTTAGTCCGATGCTTATTTTCATTTCCAAGCTTATTGCATAAGCATAAATTAGCCTCCAAAGTTGTCCCAAAACCTGTTTGGTTAATCAAGTTAACTGGATTGCTTATTTGATTCATGTGGCTTATTTAGTGCTTATTCTTAAGTCATTTTGCTTTCTCAGTTATAATATTAGCTTATAATCAGTTGCTTAGCTTATTTCCAATTTACCTTTGCTTATTTATTAGCTTATAAGCCACTTGGCTTAAACTTGTGCTTATTACCATTTCTTGTCCACTGTTGAAATAATAAGCTTATTCTGAGCTTATTAGTGGATTTTATAAAAAGTTTTAGTTTTATAAGTTGCTTAATATCATTAGTTTAATCAGTTTCAAAAAGAAAAAGTCCAAAAAGAAAATAAAAATAAAAAGCCATTGCTGGGCTTCGAACCCTGGCCACCCATCTCACCACACACACACACTACCATCTGCCCTTGGGTCTTTGACTGGTTATAGTTTGCATTGTTTAATACTTAACCCCTTTTTGTCCAATTAGCTTATTCATATACTTTAGCTTATTTACAGCTTATTAAAACAAGTTGTTACATCTTTTGTATTTTTCTTAGCTTTGTATTAGTATAAAGTATTTTATAAAAAAGTTTCAGATTTTTCTTAATAGTTTTAGTATTTTTAATCATTTAATTAGTTTAAAATAGTATTTAATTCATAATAAAAAATATAAAAGTCAAAAAAATATAAATATTTTTTCTAAAATTTTCTTTTGTCATATAGTAAATAAGAAAATTGTTTTCACACTCGTAGGACTTTTATTTCACAAATTTTACGTTTTACTTGCACTCGCGTAATTTTACATATAACGCGCTTTTCATTCTAGGTCACGTTTTAGGTAATTTAGGTTTACACTTCAATTAAAATAGTTTATTTAAGTTATTTTGTTTTATAAATCAACGAAAACATCATTTTAAAAATAGTGATAGCATTTATTTAATAGAAATTAGCTTTTAAATTTTCTTTAATTTGCATTTAAGCCCCTGTAATTTACAAACTTTTTCTTTAGGTATAATTATTCCAAATCATCACCTTTTCCCATTCAATCTGAAAGTTTTTAAAACACCATTAATCCTCCGTGGGACTTAACGACCTAGGGAAACACTATATTCCTCTGATCTTAATTGTATTGGTTTTAGATTGTTTTAATTTTATTACGGTTGACCATTCACAAGTGGTTGACTTGTGTGATAAACTTGACGGTTTGGAGCGAATCAAATTTTGGCGCCGCTGCCGGGGAGGCTTTAGCGTGTTCTAAGCATTTTCAGACCTGTACTTGCACATATACCACCTTTTGTAAACAGTTTTTTTGTAAAGTTATCAAAAAGTTCATTAACACTTTTCCTAAAGTGTTAACAACACCAAAAAAAATATATAAAACAACAAAACAATCGTAACGTTTTCTATCTTGTATTTTCTTTAAGGTGATTCTTAAAGAGATACAATTTGGTTAAACGAGACGATACCAAAAATATTGTCCAAAAGTTTTTAAACCCTTAGCACAAATCTATACCTACGTCTTTTCAGTGGTACTTAATAAATACATAAAAATCAACCACCGCAAACCAAGGCAGTACACCTACCAACTGGGGGTGTGAACATTAATAAGTTCCCAATCTTAAAGATCAAAACTTGCCTTTGTGTCCTTGTGATCTGGTGTACCTTTTTCAAAGAAACCATTTTATTTGTGATTATTGATTTAAGTTCACTTGTCGTTTTGCCTCGCATTTGTTTTGAAAAGTCGATTTTATACTTAGTGCATGCGCACTGCTCTTCCAGCTTCTACAAGTCCACTTTCGAGCTTGCAAATATTCCTCGTGAGCGTGAGGGCGTTCGCTCCTTCACCGTGATCGAGGCGTCTAGCATCACCACCCCCGTCGTTATGGCGGAAGATAAGCCTATGAATGAGCTTCTCCAAGCACCCATCGAGGGTTACGGAGATGCCATTATTGTCCCAACCATCGTGGTCGATACCTTCAAGCTCAAAACCGGGTTGCTTAATCTTGTAACCCAAAGCCAATTTTATGGTTTTGAGCGGGATGATCCTCATGCACATATTCGATGGTTTAACAAGATTGCATCTACCATCAAATACAAGAATGTCCAACATGAAGCAATTAAGCTTCTTCTGCTCCCATTCTCTGAGGACAAGCCCGAAATTGGCTTGAGAAACAACCCCTCGTTCCATTGAGACATGGGAGGATTTAGTCACTAAGTTTGTTAACGAATTCTATCCTCCATCCCGAACTACAAGTCTTAAGAATGAGATAATGAAATTCTCTCAAAGATTTAATGAATCATTCGGGAGGCATGGGATCGTTACAAAGAGTTGCTCATGCAAGTGTCCGCATCATGGTTTTACCGAGTTAATGCAAATGGATACTTTCTACAATGGTCCGAACCGGACTAACCAAGACTCTTTAAATGCCTCCATGGAGGTAATTTCTGAGCAAGACCACAAAAGAAGCCTTACAAATCATAGAAAACAAGTCCCGTGTCCGCCCTTTCCGAACAAAGACATATCGGTCTCGGTCTAATACGGGACCTTCTATTTCATCTCCGTGAGTACATCTAGCACCGATGCTAAGATTGACAAACTCACGGATATTGTTCGAGCTTTGGTTCTTGCTAACCAAAGAAAGTCACTTTCACACAAACACCATCACATGGTGAAGTGAAGAAAGTCGAGTGCATGTTACTTGTGGTGGCCCTCATGCATACTACAATCAGATCGCCACCGATGGTAGTCCGGTTGAAGCCAATGCTATAGCCGGTACTTCACATCAAGGAGGTAATCAATACCGACCACAAGCTGATCCTCACTACCGTGCACCTAGCATTATGACACCACCTGGTTTTCCTCCTGTGCAAAACCATGGCAATCAAAATCGCTTTGGACCAAATCAAGGTTTCCAACATCAAGAAAACTTTAATCAAAACAATTTCAATCGAGGGAATCAATTTCATGGGAATGTGAATCCTAACCAAGGGAATTTTCAACAACAAGGTCATAATCAAAACATACGACCTCAAAATTTCCCTCCACATCTCCAGTACCATCATCTGATGAGTTATTGAAGCAATTCATGAAATCCCAAGATGAAATGAACAGGTTGTTGGTCAGTCAGATTGTTGATCTAAAGAAATCTTTAAATGATCAACCCTCGGGCTTAGGAAAACTTCCGAGCAACACGATCGCTAACCCGAGGGGCGACGCAAAGCGATCACAACCGAAGTGGTGTATCATCGATGGACCCGCTATTCCTACTACCTCTTCTTCTCTCTCCCAAAGGTAGTAGAAAGTGGTAAGACGCACAATGGACCTTCGACTCCAATGCCTCCTCCACGGGGAGCAATGAGTCAAGTTACCAAGGATACAACGGACAAGGTGCATTTCTCGACCCACGGCATACCGACACGTCCCACCTTCGGTAGTCCAAGCTTTAAGTCCGAACCCGAAATTCGAAGACAAATCTCGAGCCGAAATGACTTCCATCCCGGCTCAAAAGTCTAGTCAACTTCCTTACCCATCAAGATTGCATGATGAGAAGCTCAAAGACAAAACCAAAGAGCAAATGGAAAAATTTTCCAAATTTTTAATGAACGCACTTTGATATAAGCTTCGTTGATGCTCTCGTTTTAATGCCCAAATTTGCATCCACGCTTAAAGGCTTCTTGAGCAACAAAGATAAGTTATCCGAGATGGCTAAACCCTCTCAATGAGCAATGCTCGTGGTCCTTCTCAAAAGCTTCCCAAAAGCTTGAAGACCCCGGCGTGTTTTAATCCGTGTGATTTCTTGGGGATGGTTCAATGCTCCGCCTTGGCGATCTTGGCGCTAGCATTAACCTCATGCCACTCTCGATATGGAAGAAACGTCTCTTCTGAACTTACTCCTACTTGTATGACACTTGAGCTAGCGGATCAGTACCATAACTCGTCCACTTGGGTTAGCCGAGGATGTCATGGTAAAAGTAGGAAAGTTTCATTTTCCTACCGATTTTGTTGTAGTAGACTTTGATGCGGATCATAGAGTTCCCCTCATCTTAGGGAGAGCTTTCTTGAGAGCGAGCCGTGCTCTAATTGATGTATTCTTTGAAGAGTTGACCATACGGGTTGACAACGAAGAACTCACGTTTAATATTAACGAAACTCCAAACCTCTATCCAAACATAGTGTTGCCACAATTGATCAAAAATGCGAAAGAATCAATGCAACACTCTCAAATTTCACGGTTAAGAGGAGTCACCAAAAGCGTCTTGAGCTAAAAGCTATGAAAATCAACCCCGGTTCAAACAAATGGTTTGAAAGTTGTACCAAGTAAGTCAAGAGTATTCTTGATGATGATGATCTAGAATCGGAGACTTTATCGGAAGTAGTGGAAATTGCTAGCTCTAAGAGCACACCACTTGTCCCACCTCCGGAATCGGTTTATCGTATCGAGTTTGTTAACTCGTGGATGAAACCAAACTCTCTTGCTTTCATCTGGATTGGATGATGATGTTTGTGATCCAATGGGAGACATTCTTCCCATTGAAGAATTGCTCAAAATGATCCATCATCTCCTAGTCTTATTATTTCCGACTCTTCCATCCCTTCTCTCACTCCGGATGAGGAATATGACAACTTTTGGAATGAAGTCGATGCCTTTCTTAGTGATGAGTCGATTCCAACAGAATTGATAATACTTACTTTGATTCGGAGGGGATATCCTTTTTCCGGAAAATCATTGATTGAAGAACCGTTTCCAACCCTCCCTACCGGAAATTCCTTTGACAATCACCATACAAGCTTCAAGTTTAAGCTTAAAATGTCAAAATGGTGATTTGCTTCTTACTAATGAGGAATGGACATGCATTGTGATGCACATCTTTATTCCATTCTTCACGAATGGTGTGGTTGCTCTTTCCTTTTCTCTTTCGGAATGAGGACACCATCTTTGACCCCGTATCATCCTTTATAGTTTCTACTATTAACAAATACATGGTTGTATCTCGTCGGTGTGGAACTTTCTGATGTTCATATGTGTATTAACACTGTGAACGAAAGTCCGATCGAGATTGGTTTTCCACTTTGCTTCCCCAAGAACCATTGAATGCGGGGATCGAGTCAAGCTAGCGACTCGGTAATCAAAAACAGTAGCACACCATATGGGTTTTCACCCATATTTCTGATTTCTTTCTACTTTCTACCACCCTAGTGTGGGGGAGTTGCCCCCCGCTATTGTATATAAGTTTTCCTCTAAAAAAAAAAAAAAAAAATGTATATGTATATATCAAAAATAAAATAATGGCCGTAGTATTTCCCTTTTACGTTCTATGTTTCGATATAACGGTAGGTACTTTGAATATTGAGGGCAATATTCATTTCTAGTGTGGGGAATTCTCACTAATTTTATCATGTATTTATTCCACCCATTCCCCATTTTGGCAAAATTTTTTTTTGGAGTAAGTGTTTTCACTTACTCAACAAATGATAATCATCCGCCATGTCTAACCCACATAAGGATTGGCTAATCCAGAGCAAACGACTCTTGGTAAAGATATCTCAAATCCGTTTATGGCTTGCAATTTGCCCAAAATTGTATGGTGTTCATTCACCATATCTTTAATTAGTGAAGAGTTGGCTAGCCCGCAAGTTTATGGCTTGTGGTAAAGGCGGTTGGAAAACCATAATTGGTAATCACTCACCAAAGATAATATTGATAATTTATCTAAGATTTGGCTAGTCCGAGCAAACGGTTTACGGTAAAGACAAATCAAATCCGTTCTGACTTATGATTTGCTCAAAATCATTTGGTTATCATTGTACCAAGGTTCTTACTTGAACTAAAACAATTGGCTACTCCGAGTAATGGCTTTTGGTAAAGAGATTCAAATCCATTAAGTTTTCTAAAAAGATTGCTAGGGACTAGCAATATCTTAGTGTGGAGGATTGATGTGTGTCTAAATACTCATCATTTTGTACCATTTAAACTACAAAACATCCGAAAACACTCGAAATGCATCAAAATGATAAAAATATCACAAATAAGTGTTTTATGTGTTTTAAATGCAAAATATCAAAATCGGATGAAAAGCGTATCAAGTTTGCATAATTGGCGCTTTAGTCCCCAAGTTTCAAAAGTTGTCAAATCTAGTCCCTGGTCATTCCAAAACTTATAAAAAGTCATAAAAGGTCCTTGGGATTCACAAGTTGTAAGAAATTGTCCTTTGAAGTTTAAAAATCACAATTTACAACTTAGGTCCCTAAAGTTTCAAAAATGTCAAATATAGTCCTTGGATATTTAAAAATGTAAAATAATCAAATATGGTCCTTGTACTATTAAAGTTTGTCAAGATTGGTCCTTATTATAACTTTGGAAAAGTGGCAGTTTTGGTCCCTCATAAAACAGAAATTACAACTATGGTCCTTGTATTAATAACAAAACCAAATGGACCCTTTTTGTATTTTTACCCCAACCAAAACAAAAGACCCTTGTCATTATCCACTTGACCCCCCATTTTTGAACCCCCCACTTATTAATATCTCGGTCAAAATAAGTCAAATACGGATGCACTGCATCTCCTCACATATACCCGCCAAAACCGGACACCTCTCAAACCACCCCTGGTTTCCACCTTTCCACTTGCTTCTTCCACCTTTCCAACATAACAACTCCCCTCCACCTCCACAATCTCCCAAACTTCATTAATGCAAGAAACCTGCTCATGACTTTTGGCGCCAAAACTCCAAGTGGACGAATATGATGAGTTAGAATGATCCAATGGTTGGGATGAGGTGGGAAACATTCAGAGATGTCGACAAGAGTGGAAAAGATCATTATAAAGAGGAATGGAGCAATGTGAACAAGTAACTAGAGTAATTTATTTTAGTTTATGTCGTTTTAGCTTAATTTTAAATTCCAGTGTATGTTTTAGCTTTCAAGCTCTGTATTTCAAGTTTTCAGTGTACAATAAAGCTTTTGTGAACATCAATTTCAGTTCTAAGTCTTCTTTTCTATTTATGCAAAATTTTACTCTTGTTCAAAATCTCAATATGTTCTAATGTTGTTTGTAACTGTTAATTTGGACTCATAAGCCCATATAAGCTCCTCAGAAAGCTTATTAAAGCTTTTAGAAACCTTAAAATCAGTTTTAGTATCAAAAAGAAAAAAATACCAAAAATACCAAATAAATTAGTGAAAAATAAAAAATCAAGAATGAAGAAGAGAGAAAGTTGGAGCAAGGTGGATTGTGGATTGCCTTGGGTTTAGAGGCTTTGTGGAAAGCTATAGGAAGTGGTATTGATCCTCAGTTCTCATTTTTGTGCATCAACACAAATTGTAAGCAATTTCCTTAAAATTTGCATATTCTAGTATAAGTGTTTAAATCCTGTTAATTTTAGCTTAATCCTGTTTAAATATAGTCATTATAAGTTATTAAATGGATTCCTTGGTTTAAAAAGCTGTTTCAGTGCTTAAGGCTTCACAACAGTTCTAATAAAGGGTGTTTGGATTCACTGTGTAAACTGAGTTATAAAGTGTTTATGCCATTGTTCTTGTTTGATCTGTGTTACATTAGTTCTAAATAGCTCATTGCAAGCATAAAAATCAGTCTTTGTTTAAGTAAAAAGTCAAAATTGCTTCTAATCTTAATTTGCCAGTTCACTGTTAAGATTTTAGATTGCAAATCTCATCAAAGTAGCTTGTAACTTTGTACTCTAGCTTAAACCCATCTTATTACACCTTATTACAACATAATCAGCCAATTAGAAGTGATTAAAATTCATCAAAGTCAACTTAGCTCATTTTCTTAAAAAGTCAAAATCTCCCATGTGCACAGTTGAGCTAGTCTATTTCACAAGCTCATCAAGAGCTTATTAGTGAGGCTCAGCTTGTGTACCTTAGTTTTTTGGAAAGCTAACCTGGCTGTCTCTCTAGTCCAGTGCTTATTTTTCACTTTACACCTTATTTGATAAGCCTGCTAAGTGCTTTTTGTTTTGTCCATTTCATCTAGTACAAAGATTACTCAGTGTTTTAAAATTTTTCTTAAGCTCATTAAAAGCTCATCAATGAACTCCACTGTGAAAGCTTTAGCTTTTTGGATAGCTTATTTGGTTAACTTGTTAGTCCCAGTGCTTATTTTCATTTCCAAGCTTATTGCATAAGCATAAATTAGCCTCCAAAGTTGTCCCAAAACCTGTTTGGTTAATCAAGTTAAACTGGATTGCTTATTTGATTCATGTGGCTTATTTAGTGCTTATTCTTAAGTCATTTTGCTTTCTCAGTTATAATATTAGCTTATAATCAGTTGCTTAGCTTATTTCCAATTTACCTTTGCTTATTTATTAGCTTATAAGCCACTTGGCTTAAACTTGTGCTTATTACCATTTCTTGTCCACTGTTGAAATAATAAGCTTATTCTGAGCTTATTAGTGGATTTTATAAAAAGTTTTAGTTTTATAAGTTGCTTAATATCATTAGCTTAATCAGTTTCAAAAAGAAAAAGTCCAAAAAGAAAATAAAAATAAAAAGCCATTCTTTGGGCTTCAACCACAGCCACCCACTCACCACACACACACACTACCATCTCACTTGGGTCTTTGGTGGTTATAGTTTGCATTGTTTAATACTTAACCCTTTTGTCCAATTAGCTTATTCAGATACTTTAGCTTATTTACGACTTATTAAAACAAGTTGTTACATCTTTTGTATTTTCTTAGCTTTGTATTAGTATAAAGTATTTTATAAAAAGTTTGATTTTTCTTAATAGCTTTAGTATTTTTAATCATTTAATTAGTTTAAAATAGTATTTAATTCATAATTATAAAAGTCAAAAAAATATAAATCTTTTTTCTAAAATTTTCTTTTGTCATATAGTAAATAAGAAAATTGTTTTCACACTCGTAGGACTTTTATTTCACAAATTTTACGTTTTTACTTGCGCACTCGCGTAATTTTTACATATAACGCGCGTTTTCATTCTAGGTCACGTTTTTAGGTAATTTAGGTTTACACTTCAATTAAAATAGTTTATTTAAGTTATTTTGTTTTATAAATCAACAAAAACGTCATTTTAAAAATAGTGATAGCATTTATTTAATAGAAATTAGCTTTTAAATTTTCTTTAATTTGCATTTAAGCCCCTGTAATTTACAAACTTTTTCTTTAGGTATAATTATTCCAAATCATCACCTTTTCCCATTCAATCTGAAAGTTTTTAAAACACCATTAATCCTCCGTGGGACTTAACGACCTAGGGAAACACTATATTCCTCTGATCTTAATTGTATTGGTTTTAGACTGTTTTAATTTTATTACGGTTGACCATTCACAAGTGGTTGACTTGTGTGATAAACTTGACGGTTTGGAGCGAATCAATACCTTCATCTTCAGACTCATCATCAGTATCTTCTAAGCCAGGCATGGTAGGATCGTTCAAATCATCCAAAGTGTTGTCAACAGTGCAAAGAAGATGCTTTGATCTAAAATCTTGTCATCCAAAGTCTTGTGAGAGAACTCTGCAGTCTTGTTCTTTTTCTTTGCTTCTTCATAAGCTCTTTTTGATCATCACCATAAGATTGTGCTACTACATCTTGAAAAAGCATCCTATTAAGCTCATCTTGAATAGCTTGATCCTCAACAAATAATGAGGATTTGGGTTCATCAGTACTTTTCTTTGTTTTAACAGGTATGGGTTCTTCATCAGGAACAACATCAGGTCTAATATGGACTCCATGAACAATGTACTGTAAATCTTCTTCTTTGTAAACAGCTTGATTTTCTTCTCTAACAGGTACATAATTCATAGAAGGAGTTAAAACCTCAAGATCAAAAATCCAATCAGGACCTTTACCCTTATGATTTTCTTGATCTTCTAAAAATTCAACATGAAGACAATCTTGAACCTTCTTGGTGACTCTATTGTACACTTTGAATCCTTTACTATTGGTACAATATCCCAATAGATATCCTTCTTCTGACTTGCCATCAAATTTTCCTAAAGCATCAATAGTGTTTAGAATAGTCAGAGGACATCCAAAAGGTTTCATAAAACGTATGTTAGGTTTGTTTCCCATAAGCAACTCATAAGGTGTCTTCAACTGAGGTTTAGTGCGGATACTCTATTCAACACATAGCAAGCGGTGACTTACGACTTGACCCAAAATTGAATAGGTAGTAATGAATCTGCAAGCATTGTTCTGGCTGCTTCAATCAAAGTTCTGTTCTTTCTCTCTGCAACACCATTCTGCTGTGGAGTTCTAGCAATACTAAACTTCCTCTTGATTCCTTTCTTAGCACAAAATTCATCCATAAGCTTGTTCTTGAATTCAGTCCCATTATCACATCTAATAGCTCTTACTTTGAGTCTCAATTGGTTTTCCAGAGCTATTATAAGATCATGAATAGCATCAAAGGTTTCATCCTTAAATCCCAAGAAAAATACCCAACTAAATCTACTGCAATCATCTGTCACAACCAGACAGTACTTCTTCTTGTTTAAACTAGCAACAGAAATAGGTCCAAACAAATCCATGTGTAGCAACTCTAAAGGTTCTCTAGTAATTCTTTCCTCAACCTTCTTGCATGATGATTTGTGTTGTTTACCCTTCTTGCATGCCAAACATGAGTGATCATTCCTGTATGTTTTGGAAGGTAAACCTCTAACTAAATTTCCTTTAACCAACTTGTTGATATTCTTGAAATTCACATGGCTTAATATTTTATGCCACGGATGTGCTTCTTCAAGTGATGCCTTTTCTACTAAACATGTTGCTCTTCCAGAAGAGTGAAGACTATTCATATCCAGACTGTACACATCATTTGTTCTTGGTACTCTCAGTACTACCAAGTTATCATCAACAAGCTTGAAATCAGGGGAAAGAATGAGACATTATGTGTCAATGAATAACACAGGGTGCTTCTTGTCACAGATATGAGAGACTGACAAAAGATTGAATTTGAGCTCCTTCACATAACGAACATTCTCAAAATCTATGCTTCCTGCCTTGATGGTTCCTTTGCCAGTTATTCTTCCTCCACTAGCATCATTCCCAAATGCAACTCTTCCTCCACAATAAGATCTAAAGTCTGACATAATCTCTTTGTCTCCTGTCATGCTTCCAGAGCAACCACTATCCACAATTAGATGATCTTTAAGCTCCTCTTCTGGGTTGCCCTGCACAAAGATAAAAGAGTTAGTTAATTTTAGGAACCTAAGCCATTACTGACTTGTGTTCCCCTTGTGGAGTTACATACTTAAATTCTTTAAGTATGTAATTTCCACTATCTTTAATCACATGATCAATTATCTTTGGTTGTTCCAAAACTTGTGTTGTTTTTTCAATAAAAAGCTCTTTTTCATCCAAGTTTTCAAAAATCTCTGTTTCACCAGTACTTGTTGAAAGTATTGTTTGTTCCCCATCAATACTTTCTTTCTTAACCCATTTGGTTTTAACTTATGGTGTAGAGTCCCTTGATCTAGTTGCTTTATTTGAATTGTAACGCCTTCTAGATTGATAGTAATTAGATCTCCTAGGGTTTCTATTTCAAAAAGTGTTAGCAGTACCTTAATTGTTAGAAAATCTAGCAGTACTTTGAGAAGGTACTGCTTGAGAAACTTTTGGCTTATCAGTACCTTGAAAATTATTTGAAGGTACTGGAGGTTTTGAAAAATGTCTTCTCTGGTGAGGGTACCTATAGTCTTTTGAGAAATTACTATGGTTAACCCTATGTGAATGACTCCAAACTGGTCTAGTCTCTAGTGGTTTTTGGTTGGCAGTTCTGTTCTTTGGGAATTTGCTTAAGTAATCTGAGTGAAAGTCACAGTCCTTAATCAAATGATCAGGACTATAACAAACAAAACACAATTTTTGACCCATACTCCCAAAAAATCTTCCTTTAGGTCTATGATTACAACTATCCTGTCTTTTTGGTGAATGATGAAAACTGTTTTGACCAAAATTATCCCAAAAGGTTTAGCAAGATTTTGAAAAGGTTTTCTTAAAGGTCTTCTTGAAGGTTTAATACTTTGAGTTGAAGGTACTGCTTGACTCTTAACATCATCATCCTTAGGTTTCTCAACTGTTTCTTTTGAGGTTTCAGAATTAGATTGACCAATAAGCTTTTTCCTAAACTCTAGATTGTCTACTCCAAAACGAGAAACATCTGCCCTAAATGGTTGAAAACTACCATTGGGATGAGGGACTGCATGATAACCTTTGTCTTTCTTATATTCAGGAGGTGTTTGACTAATTGATTCCTCATTACTAGATGTGTTGTCTACATAGTTAATGAGTTCATCATCACTAGTTGTTATATCCTCAAAATCACATTCATCCTGATCACTAGGTGGGTTTTCTTCTATGCTACTAAAGTCCATACCAAATCCTAGGCCAGTTTTAATGTGTGCACTTTTCTGTTTTTCAACAAAACTAACATGTGAAAGGCCAGATTGTCCCCAAGCAGCAAACTTTTCTAGCAACTCATCCCTTTCTTTAGTCATCTTTTCTAATTCAGGGACCTTACATCCTAACTTCCATTCACTTAGTTTTAATTGGTAATCCTGTTGTTCATACTTTTCTGCCCAAGCCATTTCATTATTTTCATGTGTTATTATTTTGGCTTCCATTGACTCTAAAGTAATTTGATAACCAGCTACCTCAGACCTAGCCCTTCTACAATTATCTCTTTCAGTTACATAATCAGTAAGCACCTTTTGATAAAAATCATGACACTTAGAGCATACCTCAGAGATGGGGGGTAAACTTGGTGAAGTAGCTACCAAAGCAAGCAGAACAGGTTCATCTTCACTCTCCATGCTCCAATCAAAGCTTCCAAGACCATCTCTAGATTCCAAAGCAACAAATCCAGGTTCCTCATCAAAAGTTGTGCTCCAATCAAACTCTTCCATTGCCATCATACAGTAGGTTACTGGTTCATCATCAAATTCATCACTCCAGTCAACCTCATATAGATTTTCTTGAGCAACCAAAGCTTTTGTTTCAGTAATAGGAATTTCCTTTAGTTCAAGCTTAGGTTTCTCATTCATCTTGTTTGCCTAATATTTAGCAAACTTGCATTCCCTTGCAAAATGTCCAGTCTTTTGACAGTTAAAACATTCAATCTTGGACTTGTCAAAAGTGATACCCTGTTTGGGTTTGAAGTCGATGCCTCTTCCTGTTTGCTTCATGAACTTCTTGATCCTAACAGTGATCATAGCAACTTGCCACCTTATATCAATCTATTCAAGAGCATCCTCTTCTGTTTGTGACAAATCCTCTTCATAGGTAACAGGTAAAGTAGCTTGCTGAGCAAAGAATGAGCATACAACTTCATCAGAATGGATGGTGTTAGTTGGTGATGATGTGGGGTTGGTCATGGTTGTGATAGAATGAGCAGGATATGTAGTACTTTGAGAAACAAGATTTTGAGTAGGTAAGCAAGACTTTTAGTGGAAGTCGCCTCTCTTTCGTAAGACACAAAAGCTATCTTGTGAGACTTTGAACTTGTTTGGCCATTCATTTCATGCTCATACACCTTGGATGGTTGTAGAGATCATCAAAGTCCATAGTGTCCAAACCAGGTTGTCCTCGATCATAGTTGCAATCACATGCCATACATATGGCAAACTCATTAAGAACTTCGATTGGCATCTTCAACAGATACATCGCGCTTTGTATAACTCTAGCATCTTTGAGGAGATTTTGGAATCTATCATAGGCGACATCAAGACCTTCTCTTTCACCAACAGTGAAAGTTTCAAATTGTTGCTTCAACAGATTTATGTGCATCTTTTTGGAAGCATCATTACCTCCAAATCTAGTCTTTAGAGCAGCCCATAACTGTTTTGCATCCTTAGCATCATGAAACTTGAGTAGGTGACCATCAGGAATAGCAGACAATAGTATGTTGAGAGCCTTATCTTGATTTCTTATTGTAGCAGCTGGCAAAACGGCCTTAGGTGGTTTAGGTTGTCCAGGAACTTCTACAGGGTTCTTCCACAACTTCATTACCATTGACAATTACATTCCACAGTGCATGGTCTGTAATAGCAATGTACTGTCGCATCTTCATACTCCATACATCATACTCTCCTTTCTTGATAATAGGTATTCTGAGTGAGGTGATGGGATGGTGGTGGTGCAGCTTCAGTTGACATCTTTAGGGTTTGTTGTTAACTAGCTCTGATACCACTTGTTGGATCGATGTACTCTAACCAAACTAACTTATGTAGCTTGTCAGGGTTTAATAACCTCGGATAAATCCTAAGTTACTAACAATGAAACACTGAACTAACTCTATTAAGTATGCGGAATTTACTTAACAAAGCTTAGAAGAATTAACTTTAACTTCAACGATTTTATTAAAACTCTGAACCTGCTTGATACTCAGATTCACTAACAATCCCTAACAGCTCTAATATCGAACTTAGTAAACTCTAATAATGCACGTACGTCTAATGTCAATCTAGGGGTCCTTTTATAGGCTTAAGGATAACCCTAGTCGGTTTACACTTACAAACCTTGTACGACAAGTAATACTAAACTAATATGAGAACATTCTAGAATTACATAATACTCCTTAACGATTTTGCATAACAGTCCTTTAACCATGCAGTACTTTGACTTTCTTCTTTAGCAGTACTTTGACTTCAGTACTTTGACTCTTCAGTATTTTGACTCTTCAGCACTTTGACTTTCTATATCCCAACAACATATCAAGGGATCAAACTCCACCATTCATTTTTATTTGATCTAATGGATGAGATTAATCCCAACAATTAAAAAAAACCCACTTTCATCCACTTTTTTCAAATATTAATAACTTTCAAACCGTTAATCGTTAAGTGGAAAAAAAATATCATTGCGACGAGAATTTAATTATCTTTCTATAGATAGGCACTTTGATATCATTTCGACAAAAAAAAATATCGTATTTTTCACGTTTTTGTAAAGTTTTTTTGTTTTTTTACGTTACTGAAATCTGCATTAAAAAATCATATATGATTAAACACTAATTTGAATATCACATGTGATATTAGTGTTATATCATATATGATATTAGTGTTATATCATATATGATATTAGTGTTATATCATATATGATATGTAATATCACATGTGATATTAGTGTAATATCACATATAATATACATATCATATCACATGTGATATCACATATCATATATGATTTAACACTAATATCACATGTGATATTCAAATTAGTGTTTAATCATATATGATTTTTTCATGCAAATTTCAAGTAACATAAAAAACGAAAAACGTGAAAAAAATGATTTTTTTTTTATTTTTTCGAAAGTATATCAAAGTGCCCGTCTATAGAAAGATAATTAAATACTCTTCGCGACGGTGTAAATATTTTCACTTAACGATTAACGGTTTAAGAGATATTTAAATTATAAAAAATATGTGAAATAATAAAATGCTTTTAATCTCAACCATTGATTTATTTTTAGATGGATGATGAAGATGAGTCCCTTGGTATGTAAGAAAAGTTTGGTAGAGAGAAACACAATTCACATGGACCCCTTCTTCTTCTTCAAGAGTTAGTCGCTGATATATTCATTCCGGCCATAAAACTTCTTTTTCTTTCATTTTACATTTATCTATTAAATAATTTAAAGAATTGATATGTGGCAAATAGGTTAGGGTATGCACCTCATATTTGCTGGGTATGCACTCTTACTATTTCGATTCAAAAAGAACCTTCAAACTCATTTTTTACACTACACGGAGAAATCACAAGGTATGCAAATGCATACCCTGTTACCGCTGTAGATCCGCCCCTGGATGTGAGGACTATGAACTCATAAATATATTTTGAAATGTTAATGGTGATAAAGTTAACATCATGGTAAAAGTAAAGTTGTCATTCCTCGCATTCATTTTGTGCTAGCATGATAAAATGGGTGTGACGGTGCACTTGGAGGTTTTTGTTTAATAGTGAAGTTGGTATTTATCTTAAAAGAGAGGTGTTAATCCTTTTCATTTTTCTGTCATGTTAGTTTTCTCTCTCCAGCGACTTTCAGGCGATTGGGTATCTCAGTAAGGGCCGACAATGTTCATTTTTTTTAACCCTTACACAACGGTACAAAACTTTATTCCCTTTTTTCAATCGATCGTTAAGTCGACCAAGTGTGGTAAAATATGATGTTCAATCGAATTGCCACATAAGGGGGATTGATTAGAAATCGATCGGCTCAGTCGATCTTCCAACGTTACTGGGGGCAGCCTTAAGAAAGGAGTTTCAGAAAAAGTCGGCTTTTGAGCTTATTGATGTACATTCCGTGCTCAGTATCAAAGGCCGTGTAAGACACCCATACAAGTCACTACTTCATTGCTTTTTTCAGTTCAACATAGAAATTGAAAACGCGACATTGCAACGTATCGTAACTTATCTGGTATCCAGACAGATGTTTGTATTAACTAGTGTGAATCTCAACATCAATTTATGAGATGTATTTAAGCTAATTTTAATACTTACCTACTACAGTATAAATAAGTGGACACTGGAGTATATACTACTTTTTTCAGTTGTATATATTTCTTTAAAATTATAATATCACTTGCTTTTAAGAAAAACAATAAATGGTGCCAAAGCTTTATATGTCAAAGTTCACATTCTTTGCTTTTCACACTTTGATGGCCTAACAAATAGGGAACAGAAATTAAACGATTCACCAAAATGCCACTAATGGTAATTAGTGTCAGGTGAGAGATTAGTTCAAAAGCTTTGTGTTTATGTTTGGTCACTCGATCTGTCAAAAAGCCACACCCACCATGTGGTGCGGAACAACATAACATGAAACACCTGATTAACTTATGTTTTTTGTCTTTATATCTTCCTTTTTGGTAAAAAAAAACATCTCGACTAAGATCCAAGTTAACACACACTTGTGCAACATTTATATATAATCTTGATTGATTCAAAAGAAAACCTTGTAATCCTAATGAAACACGAGACAATAGATTGTATGACTTTGAAATATATGATCTCGAACTTGTTGCTCTCGATCATGAAAAACTCTGTTCATTCTATGTTCGATCTAAAAGATTTTATGATCAGTGACGGACCTAAGAAGGTTTTAAAGTTTCACGTGAACAACATGTACGTAGTGTAATTTTTTGTCAAAATTCTTGATTTCTTCGAAATGAATATATTCTTAAATTTCGTATTACATGTTTTATTCAGCTAATTTATAACTTATGTCAAACAAAATTGTGCACATGAATATTTAAAAATCATGGCACACGCCTTTTGAGACCCTTATATATTGTTGGGGGAATTGCATATATATCGTCAAATAATACTAGGGGTGTTTTAACAAATAATACTACTTATGTATGTCAAACAGATATTATTTAATGTAAAAAACAGCTTATGCATATCTGAATTATATAACTATAATTATCAGGGCTATGTTAAGCAATTTTCTTATAATAATGCATGAACTATTGCTTGTTACTATTATGAGATCCTAAACTACATAACTTAACTAATACACTACCAACAAGAGATAGGTAGAGATATTGTACGATAACAAGTAGGTCATGTCGACAGCAAATAAATTCGTCACACGGAGTTAAATGAAAAGCAAAGATCAACAGGTATGTGGCCTAGTGGTCAAAGCTTAGGTTGTTAAGCGGTGACCCAGAGTAAGTAAGAAGGGTGGGTGACCCATCGGAAGTCCTCACATGGTCCATCTCCTGTTGATATTTGCAATGAGGATTTGAGCCTCTTAATTAGCTCACGGGTTCGAATCTGAGCAGTCGGGGTTTTATCCGGACGTTACTCCAAGAAGAAAACTTGTGTGGGCGGCAGACGGTTTCCTCGCGACACCGAGAGCCATACATCGTCTTGGTGTGGGCCGGTTAAAACAACGTAGTGCCCCGATGTGGTGGTTAGGACAGCAGATTTGAGGGTGAAACCACAAGTTGAAAAGTTACCTGTAAAAAAATGAAAAGCAAAGAAAAATACAAATGATCATCGAGTCGGTGGTTAACATGGGACGAGTCAAACTCAGAGTGGTTCAATTTCCGTGTGGGTCCAAAGTCTCATTACGTACTTATCATTTTTTAGTGCCTTCATAATCTAATGTCATGAGAGAAAATACCAAATATAATAGGCTTCTTTCATAAATTTAAATGTTATAATTGATTGCACATGCAACCCATTTAATAATATTAATTTTTCATTTCAGATAATATTAATTTATTCATTTTGAGAAAATGTTTTCTTTTCTTATAGCACAACAAAAGTGTCTGCAATTTGACTAAAGAAAATGTTGTTTATATTCAGTATATATATGTGCCAATCAAAATACCCGTGTACATGTGTAAATGCTGAGCCTGGAACTCTGAATGTATTTTCACTATTTTGTAGGAGTACATCGTTATGGAAGCCTAAATTGTTTCAATTCGAATTATTATAGGAAAAACATCGTTTGTGATTTTAAAATAATTTTATATTATGAAATTCTTAATAAACCTAGTAAACAAAAGACTAAAATACATCGTTGGTCCCTAAATTTGTCACTGCGCATCGTGATGGGACAAAAGTGGGGATTGTCATCGTGGGGAGTCCAAAACTTGAGTTTATCTGCAAACAAGTCCTTCGACCAATTTTCATTAGTCGAAGTCATTAACTTCCTATGTGCCTGCATATGAGCAAAATGGTCATTTCATTGTTTTGGTTAATTAGGGACTAACGGTGATACAAACTCATTTTCTTGATTTTCGAGTTTCTGATACAAACATGTTCCAGCTCTTGTTCCAACCTCCCTTTCAAATCATTTATTTCGGGTTTGGGGTGGACCCGTTTAAACAAATCTTAACCCGCTCATTTACCAAACTCACTAGTGGCTCTTGCTGATTTACCACTTTAAACCTTTAAATTGGTAAAAGGTAAACATAAACGCGAATCAACTTATCCATAACTAAATGAGTCCAAATTACTGAATTCTTCTACTGCTACTAATTCTAAAAAGGAACCACCGTCCACCCATTCAAGTAAGATATATTTTAGGCTGCCATTATAACAGAAAACAAGATACACTCGCTGATCAACCAGCAAATATAGAAACGGATACATCTGATTCATGCATACAGCTAAGAACCCGAACTGGAAAGGAGCATTAAAGCAGTCCATCCCTTGTTCCGAGTTGGATACAAATTAAGATAAACAAAGGGAACGACCTCACATGTGTCTCGCCACGTGCTACATCTCATCAAGAAGGTTAACTCGTCCCTGTGTTGATAACCACAAGTATAACCAACAACTAAGATATCAAAATAATAATAATAATAATAAATAAATAAATAAAATAATTAAAAAAAAATCAACATCTATTAATACTTCTGAATCCATACATACATATAAAAAACTAAAGATTTATAAAATTAAAACTTTTTATAAAAGATTGAAACTTTTATTGATTGGGATTAAAAAACGAATAAAAACCCAAACTTTATTAAAATTCAATCGAATATTATCGATTTCTTTAAAGAAATCGAATGGGTTCGATGAATTTAGGGTTTCTTGAATTTGGGGAAATTGAGAAATTTGCAAAATCGACGCTTTGGTTTGGACAGATCAGTAAAGGAAGTGAAGGAAACAATGTCGACTTGACGGACGATCCTCCTTAAACGTTTGGAAACGAGTTCGCAAAGGCACAAGGTTTTGAAATCGATTAATTTGCTTAGAATTTGAAGTACGATTTCATCTGGTAAACAACTGAATGAAGAAGAATCATCTGCCACAATATATTTCTTGTTATTCTTCATCTCTCTTATGACGTCAATAATCAATTTGTAGGATAGTGGAAGATGAAATCCTAACCAGTCTCCTTTACACTATGACTTTATGTAGTTGTTGATTAAAACAAAATACAAGTTAGAAATAAAACCAATATAGTCACGTGAAATAATCAACTGTAAGTCTGTAACAGTACAACTTGCAAGAAACCAAAGCGTCGAATTTGAAAATAGGTGTTTAATCTCACATTTGAAAATGGGTCTTTAATCCAACCTACATGGTTTGATTTGAAAATGGTGATGATGTTAATTTTAGAGAGAGAATGGTGATCTCCCATTTGAAAATGGGTCCTTAATCCAACCTACATGATTTGATTTGAAAATGGTGATGATGTTAATTTTAGAGTTAATTTTGTAACCAGAGAAAGATATCTCAAATACGGTTTCATATCGAACTTTAAATACTATACAATAAGGTGATAAATAGCTAAACTTCAAAATAAATCTAAGATCCCTATGGTCAAATTGCTCTGTCTCTAGATCACCTATCCCATAAGCTCATCTTGAATGCTTAAAATACACCGCAGAAAAAAAATCGGCCGAGCTTACAAAGCCCAGTGAATGATATAACGAAACAAAAGCTAAACAAAACAAATATACAAATAACTAAATCAAATGAAATGATGATGAGGATCTTTAGGATTCGGAAGCACAAATATACAGAAATCCAAACAAACACATAACAGTTTAAACACCTCATAGCACATTAATGACACAAATGCAAATACTTCAGAAATAACCAGACACTTAACATATCAAGAAAATAGATTACATATAAACCAAACGAAAAAGTCTAAGGACTAACGGAAACAATTCCTAGAAAATAATCATGGCATTCATACAACATATATGTCATACAATTAAATCAGGAAGTCAAAAGACATGCAAGCCAAACAGATATCTACAGAAAACGGAAGCAATTAATTAATAAGTGAGCATGGCAATGGCACGATCAAAACCTTAGATGAAAACATAACAAGTATCGTAACAATGCTAAGTACTAACAACGGAAAACATGGCAATCACACATACAGATAGAAAACACATGAGACAACCATAACTAAATAAGCAAAAGACATATCATAGCCATTAGCAATTATCAAAACAAATATCATAAGCTAAACCGGTTCTCGGATCAAATCTTAACATCAAGAGAGTTTAAGCATGGCAGTCACATAGGCGGATAAAACACTAACGTATAAGCAAAGTTCACAAAATTAACGAACAAATTATACATACTAAACTTATAGAATACTCACTTTCACACTAGCACATTCATCTCACAGATCAACGAATTCACATGACGATAAACTAACATGACATCGAGATAACGAAGATGCAAATCCCATTTAAACATATTAATCATAACCTAACATTGTAAACGAAATCACATAAACATACCAAAGCATACATATATAAGAACATATAATAAGCCCAACACATAATCATAAACACTTGAACATACCGAATCATAATCGAATACTCAACATAGAAATAACGATAAAGATCTAGCTAACTACCACGAGCCCGTAACATATCATATCAAAACATCATAACTATATAGAAACAATCTCAAAATAAGTCGGAGTAGCTAGCTCCCGAGTTTTATGAAGATGCGTGTTAGCGACACGACATCATTCACCTAGACTAATCATATCGGATAATGATCGATCTAGGATGCATCCATACGCCCACAAACATATATTGGCCATATAATATAACTCGAGGATAACAAATAAGGACGTGGCGAACTTCACTCATCGCCCTAGAGTCATGTCGAGTGCATCAACGACACGGACATGGAACCCCATGACTAGTTATCATTTGGCTCGGGTGTCAAACTATCTTAGGTCAAACAAATTGTCATAAATGACATAGATCATAATCAATACAAGGTCACAGATAACATATCAAATAGTTCATATAAGGTTCATATTCAAATATTCAGGAGTAGAAGTTTATATCACAATCACAAATCATACATTCATATCTAGAAGTTCATAATCAAATATTCATAATCAAACATAGCAAGGTTCAACAAATGTGCATATCAAAGTCTTCCTAACATACAATTCAAATCAAATATTGCATGGTTCAATAAAACATAAGTTCGGATAAACAATGTGTCAAACAATCGGAAAGGGTTCATAGCAATGGCATCGAAAACCCTAATAAGTAAAATAGGAAAGCTAACGAAAAGAACATCATAAGGAACCTTTCTTGAAAAGGTCGTAATATCTGTATTTTAAAGCAATTGAGAGGAAAGCAAGCGAATGTAGAATACGAAGATATAACGTCGCCTCTCCAACGAATCTACACGATTATGATTTATTTAATACTTATTAGCATCATTAAGGTTATAACGGATTCATCGCATTAACATTCTTAGAGTTATAAGTATATTCTCATTTTATAAGCTTCTTATGCATTTGTAAGTGTGTTACCTATTGATATCATATTTTATCTTCGGTTTCTTAAACTCATATTCGGACCGGACTTTAGCGATTTTTATAAAATACTTACTTAGCTCAAATGAAATCAAGCAAAATTCCAAGGGTTCCCATATGAGTTAAGAGACTCTACAAAATTGGTGGGTTCTATTTCCATGCTAAATGGCCTATGGAAAATCATAAGTCCAGACCGCCCGTAAAGTAATCGAAAATACACCTTAAAAGTTTACACTTATTGGACCTGTTTAGACACCTTGGAAAAATTCCCAAAACTCCCAGAAATTCATTTATATCCTAAATGTCAATCCTGTAAAGGAGAGCTCCCATTTCATTATGGTTTGCAAATGAAAAATCAAACAATCCAACTAAATTTCAGACCCGTTTTCTCAGCTTTGACACTTGATCTTGTAATATTAAAAAATACGACTTAGACAACTCCAAATTCGACCAAACCACTTGGAAAACTTAACTAAGACATAAAATAAACTTTTCCCACAAAAACCAGATTATTTCACTTATAAAATTGGATCTATAACACACACAAATTCGACATATGATGCTGTCGGCTTTTAGGGTTTATTAAAACCATTATAATCACATGTTTAGACCATTAATTACACTTAGGTTCCATTCCAATTAGGGTTTCAATTTATGAGGCATGATAACATCTATATATGTGGTTCGGTTTATAGTGGTTCGACAAAATCAATATCCGATTCACATGCTACGACATTACAATACATGCTCTTTAATATTATAAGATCCGATTCATTATGTTGGTTTTGTTTTCATACGGCTCGACCAAAACACAAGATCCAATTCAAAACTAAACATGTTACAATATCTAATAACGTTAGGTATCAAAGTAAGACGAATAGAACACGTTATACCTTAGCTTGTTGGAACAAAGTCTCCCCAATGGCTTAGGGTTTCGCCGAATGGGAAGAAAAGAAAGAGAGAGCAAAACTAGGGTTCCAATTTGAGGATAAGTAATTGTATATATAGTTAATAGAATTTTCGGTTTAGGGCTTTAAGGAGGGGGTTGGGTTTCGGCTTGGCCCAACCGAACACACAAACAAACGCCCATCTTGGGCTCACCAAGAATCGAAATAAGGCCCAAACGATTTAGCGAGACGTTTAACTTTCGTCGTACAAAGTCGATCACGTACACATATTAGTTAAGTTTTTTTTTTAATTATTCGTAAGTTAGGTTTTAATTTCGTTAAACGAATGTAAACGTATTTTAATAATTTTGATTCCAAGGGTATTTTAGTCTCTCAATACGTTTTATATTTTTAGGGTTTCTGGATGGTGTTTGATTGAGATTATGTTTTTTGTGAGGAGTTTATGAGATTGAGAATAGTGATGGTGTTAATTTTAGAGAGAGAAGCAGAAATTTAGAGAGAGAAGCAGGAAAAAGAGATAAAAAGAGGGTGGTGGTGGTGATGGTATAATTTTATTGATTAAATACACCGTTAGTCCCTAATTAACCAAAACAATGAAATGACCATTTTGCCCTCATGTGCAAGGCACATGGGGAAATTAACAGACTTTGACTAACAGAAAATTGGTCAAGGGACTTGTCTAGAGTATAAAACCCAAGTTTTGGACTCCCCACGATGACAATCCCCACTTTTGTCCCATCACGATGCGCAGTGACAAGTTTAGAGACCAACGATGTATTTTAGTCAAAACAAAATATGGATTCGAATACCAAAAAGCTTTGCTTGAGAGGCCACACATTGATAAATTTTATAAACTACAATAAAAATTAATTTTTAGAGGAAAAAAAAAAAAACTAAATATTTTAGAAAATTTTACACTACAAATGTTTTCGTTAGGAGTCACGTTTCTCCTCTGTCTCCGCCAATGATTATTTGGATAAGTGATCACAACATGAACTGTATGGATTCAGTGTCATTTCATTGTAGTATGACTAAAATACACCGTTGGTCCTTAAACTTGTTCCTGCGCATCGCGATGGGACAAAGTTGGGAGTTATCTTTGTTGGAGGTCCAAAACTTGGGTTTTTAATGCCAAAGAAGTCCCTTGACCACTAATGCCAAAGTCAATGTCTGATTTTTTTCATGTACTCGAGGGTATTTTAGTCCATACACATTTATACTTTTGTTTCTTTACATTTGATTTTGTCAAATCCGCAATATTGCTGCTACCCATTAGCAAATCAAGTAGTACTTGTGAGTAATTCGATTCTTCCAGAAGAATTAAAGCCAACATCATAACTAGCTTCAATGCTAAAAATTTATGATAAAATGACTGATCATTAGCCGATAATATGCGCAAGCATATGATGGTATTTTCTCTATCATAGAGGATTTCTTGGACTATTTTAACATAAAAGCTTATGATTTGCTTTAAATTTTTTGGTATTGGACTCAATTTAGTTGGGGTAGCAGTAGAGTGAAGATGTGAAAACCATCCAGCAAAAGAAGACTTGGCAGTGTAAAAGATTTGACATAACCAAGATGCCACAAAAAGAAGACGATCTAAAAGGCGCACGAAAACGTTAGGTGCAATCATCGTCACCACCCGCAACAAGTTTCTTTAATAGACGTGAGGAAAGAAGTGAGCTTTTGTAAGAAAGTCGGGATTCAAGTTTTGGGCATCGTTGAGAATATGAGCGGGTTATCACTACCTATTTCTGATTTTAAGTACATGAAACGATCCACGAACAGTGAAGAACCAGAGGATGTTACAAAGTGGTTTATGGACATAATGAAACAAAAAGCACCTGAATTGTTGGATGTGTTAGCGTGTAGTGAAGTGTTTGATAGTAGCGGTGGAGGTGCAGCTAGAATGTATGTTGAAATAGGGGTCCCGTTTCTTCGAAAAGTGCCGTTGGATCCTAAGTTATGTAAAGCTGCTGAAGAAGGCAAATCTTGTTTCACGGGTGATGATTGTGGGGTGAGTGCATCTGCACTTTCTGTCATAATTAACAAGTTGTTGAAGAATAACACATTGGCTTGAGCGTGAAGTTGTGTAAGTTAGTGGTTTCAGTATTTTGGCTGTGTGATTCTTGTTTTCATTGGAGACGTGTTAGCTTTAATGCATAGTGTTGAGATATACTAAAACTGGCCTTATTTAGTGTATTTACCTAATATGAATTTTGATATCTTTGTTTTACAGAAGATCTTCACTCCCCATCTGTGTTTGATGTGGTGCATATATATGTTTTAAATTGCTAGTAATTAGATGCGCCCAGATGAGCGGGTCATTTAAGCTTGTGAAACGGGTAGAAACCGGAGCTTTCCGAGGATCCCAAAACATAGAAAATGACCCACTTGCTTTCTAAGTAGTATAAGTATAGATTAAGCTTTTATGGGCTTATGAGCTTACCGGAAAAATTTTAAAGCCGATAAGCTTATTTTTGTGGCTTATAAGTTTATAATTGAACTTACAGCTTAGTTGAGTTCATATGGTAAAGAAAAAATGTTATTGTTCAAACTTAAAAGTAGAAACAAAAGTATAAATGTGTATGGACTAAAATACATTCGTGCACATGACAAAAATCAGACATTGACTTTGGCATCAGTGGTCAAGGGACTTCTTTTGCATTAAAAACCCAAGTTTTAGACCTCCAACGATGATAACTCCCAACTTTGTTCCATCGCGATACGCAAGAACAAGTTTAGGGACCAACGGTGTATTTTTTACTTGTAGTATTTTATCTAACATCTTGTTAATTGTTTCGATGCATGTGGTAATTAATTGAGAATTTAAGTATTAACTAATATTGTGTCAACAAAGAATCTGCTTGTTAGAGAGCAATTTCATAGGGGATAAAGTTAGAATTTAGCAATAAGGGGCTAAATCTTATTTTTGTTAGAGCACACGGTAATGTTTTGTAATAACACGCCAAATGCAGCCAAAAGAACCAATGGCATGCCAAATCTTGTACCAGCCAACAAGCCAACTAGATGCTAAATGAATTTGAGCCAGTTGAATGGCTCACGCCAAAGGTAAGATTTTTTTTTTTTTTTTTTTTTATTATGAGTGGAAATTTTTAGTGGGGTATTTTGTGGGACCCAATAACATGTTAGTGTTGTGTTATGAGGGAGGGTGTTTTGGTTATTGGTGTGTTATTAGGGAGATGATGAGGTGACGCTGAGATGGCATACCAATAACGCGTTAAAGGTTCTTCCCTCACCTTGTGCTCTTAGACTGAATTTCTACGTCTAACTAAATCTTCCAAATCTTGAAATCATACTTCATTTATCATAAAAATATTATCTAAATACATTTCTCACTTTTAGAAAGCGCCGAAGCGATATTTTTTAAAGTACGGGTGTTAACCCAAACGCCTCTTTTAAACTATAAACATGAAAATACATCATATTCGACTATAATTTAAGCACTTGTTTTTGTTTGTACAGAAATTTACACTTACTTTAATTTAAACACTTGTTTTTGTTTCGAATTTATACTGATATTTCATACAGTTTAGAAGTACACTCATAATTCATATATACACGTATATTGAAATTTATAAATGTGAAACGTACATGCATTATATTTGTTGTAACGTGTAATGCCTAATTAAACACTATCGGATACTTATAAGACAAAATGGTGTAGTGTTTGGAACAGTAATCATTATGTGATAAGTTACTTTATATGATCGAAATGCTGAATACGGTTAAACGTATAGTTGGATGACAGGGTGACAACATGGTTGAGTTGTGAATGTCATGGAATTTATAATAATAAGTGGAGCACTTTAAAATTGAAGGGAAAGCATGGTGAAGACAATATGTAATGGGTCCATTTCCATTTACTAATTCTCAACCACCACCTTCTTCCTACCAAAATAAATTGCTACCATCTTATGAGATTTGTATCCATTGTCATCTATGATTCTATCTTTAAACCACATACAGTATTTGGTGTGTCATTTAGTTTTTAAGTTTAATTAGATGCGGAGAAGTACTAATTATTTACATCCATTCATTTGTAATAGAGGTCCACTCTGTTGCACTATGTTGCATGAATTACATAAATTTGTATCAATGAATATCGACACAACACATATTCTATAAGTTTAATGATATACGGAGTATTAAATTCAGCATATATAAATGTTTAGTTACTAATAATATACTGCGTATTATACTTGCACCGAATTGCCAAAATGCATAGCATATTCAACACAGTATACCGATAAATACAACATTTTAACATGTTTAGTGGTTATAAATATAATAACGAGTAACAGGTCATCTGTTTTGTAGGCGATATTGATAAACAATATTATCATATAACTCTTGATTGGATTAGGCCATTTGTACCACTTTAGGATGGGTGGCCAAAATTATCAAATGACAACATGCTTATAGAACATAATTGACTTTAGCAGAATAAAGTCAATGAGGGACTACACGTCTAAAGTGGCCATTTGCAACTCAAGCGAGTCCTAAATAATTAGCTTCAACTTTACACATTTTTTTTTATTGAACGGCTTCAACTTTACAGTTTACACATTGACTTGCCAAGTGACGACTTATTTGTATAATATACTATTTATCGTACAAGAGTTTGCCAAACAAGCAAAACATTAGTACAGAAGCACAACCAAGTGCATTAAATGCACACTTTGCCAAATTAGCGAAAACAAACTCGGCGTTCAGTGTCGTTGCAAAGTAAGTCCTTTAAGATTAATAATCTTTCGCAACTTGGCAAAAACAGCCTTAGGTTTAATTGTCGTTGCAAAGACGTCCTTTTAATCCATTGCGATCGCGGCTTTTCAACACTGTATATATACTAAATATGGAGTACATTTCCTCAAAGTGGGTATGCATTAATTCTATGTTTAGAACTTGCAAAATAATTGGAGGTTTAAGTGTCATTGCAGTAAGTCCTTTAGCAAGTTGGCAAAATAGTCCCAAGGTTTAAGTGTCATTAGTAAGTCCTGTAGAATTAATAACTATATAAAATTTTCCTGGTCATTCATCGCCAAAATTCACGTCTACAAAAGAATTCACGCATCGCGCGGTTTCACACTCGTTATTATTATTATATATACTATTAGCGGGCATTAGGCCCACACGCCATTTGTCAAAAGCAGTTCACTCAGCATTAATTGCCAACTTTCGCAAGTTGGCAAAAATAATCACGAGGTTTAAGTGTTGTTGCAAAGTAAGTCAAGTTGGCAAAAATAGTCCCTAAGGTTTAAGTGTCGCTACAAAGTAGTCGCTTTATAAAGAATTGACAAAATAGTCATATCCAAATTCACATTATTTCAGCATCTCACGCATTGCGAGGCGGCTTGTCACACTCACATATATCTTATAGACAACTTTCGGCAAGACATGTTGTCTTCACTGACACGTGTCTCAAGATTAATTGCCAACTTTCGCAAGTTGGCAAAAATAACACGAGGTTTAAGTGTCGTTGCAAAGTAAGTTCAAGTAGGCAAAAATAGTCCTTAAGATTTAAGTGTCGCTGCAAAGTAAGTTCTTTATAGCAATTTGGCAAAAATAGTCCCTATCCAAATTCACGTCTACAAAAACAATCCCGCTGCATCGCGCGGGTTTCCACACTCGTTTTATATATATATACGAGACAATATAGAAACGACTCAGATTTCAAAGTCAATAAGATGAGTATGAGACAAGACATTAACTTTACCGTGTAACCTAATCCGGTCCCTAATGCTCAAAATGACTGGTTCTGAACATTCGAAATGGTTATAACAAATGAATCGTCTCGTGTTTCCTAGTATTAACAATGTCTACGAGGGACAAATCCATGGTGAATGGTAAAAAAGAAACTTGAGATCCAAGGAAGGCTGAAAACAAGGATTAAACCATGCATCTTGTTAATCATTATGTGCGTAAACATGTCATTTGCTTGTATAAGAAGGAATATATTTAAAAAGGAGTAATGTTTAATTGGTCAAAAAGGTTAGTACTGATAAAGAGAAAAGTAGCAAAATGTTCGGACTAGAAGTGAAGAGGAGCCACATGACAAGGTTTGAATAATGTGAAGTAATTAAAAAAAGACGAACCCCGATAACCTTTTTTCATATTCATTCGTACCTTTTATCCAGTGGCAGAACTAGGATTTCAACATAGGGTATGCACATTTTTTTCAGTATTCTCGAAGGGTATGCACCCTATGTATATTATTAATATATATAATTTTTTTACCCTAACCCGTCGAATTTTAGGGTATGCAAGTGCATATCCGTGCTACACTCTAAATCCGCCCCTGCTTTTATCAATAATTTCTACTTATTCAGTTATTCTTTTAGATTATCATACTCGCATTTCATTATCAGTATGCATAGTGTAGTCAAGTTAGGCAAACCTTTTGTAGCCGGTGACCGGAGAATCATAATAGTCCGGTGACTTGTATCTAGGTTTTTGATACTATGTAAGATGAATAATATTGATTAATTGATTAATTGAGTTAATTGAATAATGAGTATAATATATATGACTTCATATTTATAGCTTAATACTCGCACTTATACCAATCATAATCTAATACAAGTACTAATAAATATATTTTTTTTTGTGCAAAGATGAATTATATTAACAACCAAACAATGTACAAACATAAGAATATCAAACCCTGATTTGGACATGTCCCAAATCAGAATACAAAGCAAAACTCTATCCTCCAGTATCTTATATAACTACATAACATATCGGAAAACACTAATCTCTGACAGACATATCAAAACAGAGCAGCAAACTTCACTCATTACTGCTTCATCCAAGAATCAAATATTGAATTCACCTTTGAAAGCATCATACCATCTAACTACATTTCTATTACACCTTCCCACCAAGACCATTCAACCAACATCCACAATGGCCAAGGCAAGAAAGGAGAATGGCATCGTTAGAAACCCGTAACCCCTCCAAGTCAAGGGCTATACCTGATGACCTACATTTACATCTTTACGAGTGGCTTCAGACATCAGGTAACACACACCTTGAGGGAGTACCAACCTAACCTTCTTAGCGGTGTATAACTAGGACCATGTAGGATCATCTTTCACTCCTCACAATTCCTAGAAACATACACTGCCACACCAGTTCACTTACCCTTTTCAGGTGAAAACCCAGTTTATGGACTTCAAGAAAATCATAAACTGCATTATCCCAAACACCCCATAGTTACCTAACAAAGGCCTACTATGTTCTAGAAAAGGATAGAAACATATACGAGCTTCTTAAATTCCAAGATATAAAGCCATCAACTGAAGTGAACTTAAAACATTCAATTTTCAATAGGCTTAGAAAATTGAAGATAAGGTAAAAAAAACCTTTACTTATAAGAAGAGTTCTCTTGAACCTCAGCTCTGCAATTTCAAGCAAACACACACTTGGATGATGTACTTCAGAAATAAGAATACTTTTTTTGACTAAAAACTGATGCAGGAAACAACTTTGCGGCAATATGATCTAAAACTAAGAATAGCACTGGAACAATTTGCTACCCTAACTGGACCACAAAAAATCACAATGGATTCTGAGCAAAAAGATATACCACCAAGATACTAGCCATCTACACATACTCTTATCCCAAACACACCTAATTCAACCATGCCGTGCAAATTTAAGTATCACTTTTTCCTTTGTAGCTTTACTTGCCAAATATTCTCTACACTAAGAATAGCATAGGATTCTTTGACTTTGAGAGTCAACAACATGCTTCTTACACTGTCAATGATAACTTGTAGAATAGCATCAACTTTCCTATCTTGTTTCTGAAATAGTCTTAAATTTTTCTCTAACCAAATGTGATAAACTGTATCTGCAATGCTCAGTCTCCTCACTATGCTCCAAATATTATTCTTGCAAGGCAATTTAGACAAGACTCTCATGCTATTATCCAAATATGTTAACCCTTTCAAATTAATATAATTTTAACTATATTACAAGTCCACTAACAGAATTTTGAATATCATAATTACTCATTAAGTTCAATTCTCAAATATTGTTTGAGAAAAAAGAATTCTAGTTATAGTTGGTACATAGGGCCGATCTTGAGGGTGGGCGAACTGAGCTACCGCCTAAGACCTCTTGTTTTTAGAGCCTCAAAATTTATATTCGACCTATAAAACTATAAAGATATTATAAATATGAATAAAAACAGACACCATGTCTCGATATAAAGATTTCTTTATAAAAGAAGTTAAATGTACTAACATTTGTATTCACTAATGCTTAAGGTATCGCACTTTACGTATATAGTTATCACCTTTTGTTTTAAAAGATACACACATCTTATTAGCATTTATGGTAAGGTTCTGAAGCTTCATTTCGGGTTATCGCTGAGAGCCTCTAATAAATAGAAACGGTCATGTATATACATATATGAGAAAATGGTTAAGTTCATATTTAATCAACTAATTTATTAAAATAACATATTTAACCAAAACATGATTTAATCACATTATATATCATGTGTTAACATTTGTAGTTTGAATGTGTCTATTTTTTATGTTTAGATTAAATGTTTATGAAATTATCTTATAAAAAAATTGGGCTAATATATCCGGTCCAATATCAAAGGCATGTGGCCCAAACAAGATACTAGAAAGAAATCTTAACGAGTATTTATTTATTTTATTTTTATTATTATTATTTTTTTAGTATCTTTTCTTCTCTTTTAAACGAACCCACATCTGATCTAGCTCATGAGTTACGTGAGGGACGACATAAGATACTTTTGAACTTATTTATTTATTTATTTATTATTTTTTTTTTCCAAAAGTATTTTTGAGCTTAACTAAATTTGCAAAATAAATAAAGCAACACAAATTTATTACGCGATGTTGCACATATTGAAAAAGAATATTTTTGAAAAGAATCACTTCATGACTCAAATCAAATGTGACTCGTGACACTTGGCATTCAAATGGGTCCGTTCATGGATTTACCTCCAAAGCGTATCATCATCAAGTAAAATTTGAGTATTTTGGTGAGCATAACGATCGATGAGAGGTAATACATATTAATGCGAATTACATGTTCTATAATGAGTCGTAAGACGTAATAATTAGGATATTTTGTGTTGAATTGTTTATGTTCTATAGCAAGTAAGTTCCACAATTTCCTACAAGAAGAGCTGCATTATTTCGACATCCAAAAATCCCTATAAGTAATTTGAAAAAAGAAAACTCAAAACTAGTCTTATAAATTTACTCTTGTTTCCATGTACGCACTATTATTGGAAATAAAATAACAACTCTTGTTTCACATATTTTTATCAACATATATCCACGCATTTTCGATGTTCGAAGGTACGAGTTCTTTAATATAATATTATATTAAATAATATTATTTTATTACAATACGCAACATTAAAGTACGTGAATATGTTGATAAAAATATGTGTTTCAACTCGAATTTGAGAAAGACGTCATATTATTATGGCTTTTACCCTTACTTGGAAGGTGAGTTCTTTCTCATTTGCACGCGAAAGGAATCGAGCTAAAAGGGGGGAATCACCACTCCATCTAGACCGTCACAAACTTTCGGGTGAGTGTTATCGTGAATACTCCTCGGTAACCCTTGCCACATCAACACCCCCCCATTTTCAGTATCAACTTGTAATGAATATTTGAATTTCTTGGCTTCTATGTCCTCCCCCACGAGCCGCAAGAATAATGTGTAAAATGTATTCATGCCCAAATGAAAAGCATCAAGGTGCAAACAGAATTGCTCTCCATAGCAGTTGAATACCTAAAAGCAACATGTAAGAGTTATAAACATGCTTAAAAGAGAGAGGGAAACATGACAATGATTTATATCTTAACTAACTGAAAACATTTATGCATATTGAACATACGGTTAACATCCATATGTCGTTTTCAACATCACATGCGTTTAGTATAACATAACGACGCTTGAGCCAAGATCCATAATGCATGATATCATCACGATCATCCTTCAGATGAGACATGAGTTCCGGATTTTTGCTTGTGACTATGGTGTCAGAGAATGTCGTTAGATCCATAAATCAAACTTCACATGGAACATACAACACAACTGAACATATATAGTAGAACTTACTTGACAACGATTTTTGAACAAATCCACTGCTTGCTCTAACAACAAAAGCTTCTTCTACCTCTATGTCTTAGGTTTGTGGGAGGCTTTTAGGGCTGCACATAAGGTTAAATCTTATACCTCTATACCTGCTTCTGAGTCTCCTATTGTCCAATCTATGGACATTAATACTAATGCTACATCCTATGCTGGAGCTACAGGTTTGAGGGATGATCAGCCTAGAGGTGATACTAATTTTCGTCCCTTGGTTGCCGAACATGTATTTGAAGGTGTTAACATCTCTATTCCCCGCAAAGTGGTTGAAAAGGTTAGTTCTCGCTTAGAACATACTTTATATGGCTATTTTGTGGGAAAGAGGATGGCGTTTCCCATTGTTGAATACTATGCTAGGAATAACTGGGCAAAACATGGCCTAAAAAGGATTATGATGAATTCCAAAGGCTTCTTTTTCTTCAAATTTGATACATTGGCTGGTGTGGAAGCTGTTTTGGAAAGTGGTCCTTGGATGATACGCAAATCTCCAATTATTCTCAAGAAATGGTCTATGGATACTTGTTTACGTAAGGAAGAATTGACTAGCATTCCGGTATGGGTTAAACTGCATGATGTTCCTCTTCAAGTTTTTGAAGAGGATGGTATTAGTTTGATTGCTACTTTTATTGGTAAACCTGTTATGCTTGATTCGTACACGACCTCTATGTGTAAGGAATCGTGGGGTAGAAGTAGTTTTGCTAGATGTCTTGTTGAGGTCAATTCTGATACTGATCTCGTGGAGGTTGTTACTATTGGTTTTCCTTCACTTTCTGGGGAGGGTTTTACTAAAGAGACTATCCTTGTTGAATATGAATGGAGGCCACCCTGGTGTGGTATATGCAAAATATTTGGTCATATTCATGATCAATGTCCAAAAAAGGTGTTGAGTTCTCCTATTTTATCCAATTCACATGTTGTAACTCCCATCGTGGTTACGAACAATGATGGATTCCAAATGGTGGGTAAGAAAAGAGGAAGAAGAAGGTAAAGCCAAGTCTCGAATGGTAATCGGTTTGTTGGTCCATCTATTACTCGAATGTCGATATACCAAGGCGGCACCTAGTGAACCTACTAAGGGAGCTAAAACTATGGGTAATGCACCCACATCGTCGTCTATGTTGAAGTCTACTCGCTCTACCTCTCAGGATGGTAATATTACTACATCTAATTCGTATGCTGCATTGGTGAACGATGAAGATGGAGAATATGTTGCACATGTAAATGAAGAATCGGCTAACCCAATTACAGGTGTAACTTCATCTTTCACGATAGCTGCTGGTTAGCTAGTTTGTTTTGTTTCTTGGTTAAGTTCTTATGGCTTGTCATAAGTTCTAGTTTTTTATTATTTTAAGCTGCTTAGCTGTCTACCTTGTTATGTATGCTTTATCGCCTATGTAACGGGCTGAGATATGAGACTTCACCCATATTCT
The DNA here is from genome assembly GCA_022545495.1 of Chrysanthemum lavandulifolium. NCBI lineage: Eukaryota > Viridiplantae > Streptophyta > Magnoliopsida > Asterales > Asteraceae > Chrysanthemum > Chrysanthemum lavandulifolium. The sequence goes on from CM040243.1 coordinate 131,211,560, forward strand.
TTGTACTTAAATGTTTTTTTGGAGTAATACATTTACCGGGTCATTTTGATCTTTTACCCAAAAAAAACAAAAGCTTCTTCTTCTACCCTAAATTTCTCTGTGTAATCCGTCCTACAAAATAGGCTTAGTAAATACTGTTGGACACAATTTTTTAAGAACCCAAAAAAAAATCCTGCTACTTTTTTCCTGGATGGGCCTCTAAACAAACCCATTACAGAAGCAGTTATCAAGGAACGGTTATTTAGGTTTAGAACGGTTAAGAAGAACATCACACCGTTTACTTTTATATAAAACGACATAACGTTTCATTCATTATATATAGGATCAAAGTTCTGTAATTCATAGCAACCCATTCATATATAATAGAATCAGATTTTAAGGGTTCATAATATCTTCTTTGTTTTCTTCTTTATTTGATTCTTTGGTTGATTGTAAACATGTTGTTGTTTGATCATTACACGATCCTGGAACATCAACAAGCCTGTGAAAAACAGCCCACCAATTCCGAACAGTGGCATTAGAGCCGAAGGGATCAAACAACAACAAGAATTCATGATTCAATCATCATTCAAGAATCAAACCTGCGTTTTTTTTTTGAAACGCAATCATGAAGAAATTGGTGTGAAGACAAGTTGTGTGAAACAACCGCAAAGAAGAGAAGAATCTGAGATGGATTGAATGATCAAGAGATTTGATCATGAAAGGTCATGCGATATGATCAAGAAGCGAGGCTGTGAAGGTCTCAACGATGAAGGGGCTGTGATGGTCTCGAAGTGGAAGAAAATGGCTGTGAAATTCAGAAATCAAAACGTTTTTTTCAGAAATCTAAACGGCTGTGAAAGTCAGAATTGATGGACAAAGAAAAGGAAGACAAGATTGAAGACAATGCAAGTATATCAAGTAGAGATGATTTCATCATCATATAAAGAAGAAAGAAACTGAGAAACCAAAGAAGATGGCTGTGGAAACACTGAAGATGGGAGCCTGCATATTAGAAGAACAAGACTTCAACAATTAGGGGGAACATGTTGGACATAATTGTTTAAGTCTTGTTAACCCAAAAAAAAAGCCTGCTACTTTTTTCCTGGATGGGCCTCCAAACAAACCCATTACAGAAGCAGTTATCAAGGAACGGTTATTTAGGTTTAGAACGGTTAAGAAGAACATCACACCGTTTACTTTTATATAAAACGACATAACGTTTCATTCATTATATATAGGATCAAAGTTCTGTAATTCATAGCAACCCAGAATCAGATTTTAAGGGTTCATAATATCTTCTTTGTTTTCTTTTTTTATTTGATTCTTTGGTTGATTGTAAACATGTTGTTGTTTGATCATTACACGATCCTGGAACATCAACAAACCTATGAAAAACAGCCCACCAATTCCGAACAAATACTCATGGATAACTGTGTTTGATAGGAAGGATTTAGGAATAAGGGAAAGTTCTTTTCCACACAAGAAGATGCACTTTTAAAAGAACTAAACTTATGAAAAATTATCTCTCAGCACTAAGTCTCTTTCGACTTACAGATCAACCCATAGACGCCCTTTTACTTGGTTTGAGTTTGTGATCATCCCCGTTTGAAAATAAGTTGGGTGGTATCACGAGACCATCTAGACTATCACGAACATTCTGGTGATTGTCACAAATACTCCTTGTAATCCCTTGCCATGTCAAGTAGTTGTTACTTGCACCAATGTCTAACGAGCATTTAAATGTTTGTGCTTCAGAATCCTCACCCATGAACATCACAAATGCTATGTAGCATGGAACCTCGCCCAGAAGACAAGGTTCAAAGTACAAACAGAATTGCTGTCCGTAGCAGTTGATTACCTAGATTAAGCCACATGTAAGAATATACAAGAATAAATGTTGAACAACATTATAATATAATTGATTGATATATATGCTAATAACATTACTTACTTGTAACATCCCTGTGGTGTTTTCATTTTCTATTTGATTCAGTGAGTGTGACTGAACATAACTAAAGGTGAATTCAGATCCATAATGCGTGTCAACATTGTGATCTTCCTTGAGATGTTTCACGAGGTGTGGAAGATTTCCTTTGACTAAGCATTCAGAGGTGTTATAAGGACAATCATAACTAGGATGTTTCCCTTTCAATAAATTTGATACTTTCTCCATGAATAAACATCTTTTGTCACCAATGTCAACACCACATTCTAAGCACGAACTTTGCACTTGAATTTTGCAGATGGAGCATACAAGGTGACCATTTGGGCACTATATGTTTATGATAATCAGTATACATATATCAAGAGGACATATATAGATTGTTTAGTGCCAAAAAAACACTCAGAAACAAACCTCATAAATAGGAGGGGACATTGAGGTGGTGTACGACATTTAAGAAGCTCATATGCCCTCTAAGAGGGCCCCTCTTGCAGGTTTCCTCTACAACATCATGTAAAGTATTACCCCCTGGAGCCATTGCTGATCTTCAAAATACAACATGGTTTAGTTTAAATATTCCACAATAACAGAATACGTTTTTATAAAGTCACCAAACTTAGTGGACGATTTAGTACTAAAAGTGTCAGCAATAGAATAAATCTAAAACTCTATCAGTTCTTTCTACGATTAGCTAGATACCCAAACTAAGATCCACATATCTAATCTGATATATCAATCGCTAATATAGTTGTTGGTGGTTATTGTAACTATCTTTTGGCAAATTTTGTATCTTACGTTATCTTATTCGCTATTATCGACTCAACCATAACCCTCTGGATCCGCAAAATTTTCCCTTTCCTTGTAAGCATTCAGAACATACAATATGGTATGCAAGTAGGTATCATGTAATCAAGATTGAGCCTTATAATCTTACTCCTTTATAAAACATTTAAGCCTCTTTAAATAGAAATACTTAAAAGTTCTTATTATATAAATTCAATAGCTTGCACATAAATAAAAGTTACATCTACAAAAATTAAGTGTCTTAAACGCTCATACTTGTAATAACCTCTAATATTAATACATCACATTTAAGAACAAATTAAAAACAAATGATTTTCTTCCAAGTTATAGTCAACCTCCATTAAATGTTATTAAAACATCTCTTAAATTAACCAATACAAATAATATTGCATATTGTACAAACCATGAAAACACAAAAACAAAAATTTTAAAAATACAAATAATAAAGCTAAAGTTACAATATATATTCTCCCGCACGCCTATTTTATTCTTTACCATATATTTTTTTCTCCAACATGTTTCTCTAAGCATAATTTTCATCGTTGGAGCAAAGGAAGACGGCACAACATTTATTATACTCTATGCTTATACGTTATATAATATTGTGACGAATATTACACAACATTTATTAACTAGCAAGTATCTTTCACTGTCAATCGTCACAACTTCATAATATTACTAATTACCGTTCTCTTATAAGTGTATGCACCGGGTACTCTACCATATTTATATGAAACAGTGTGTGAAAAAGTTGTTACTTCAAATTCTCGCGCTACATAAAGTTATTATCAAGGAAAATATACAATCAAATAATATTGTCGCTAAAAGTTTTGATTACTACCGCTTAACATAAAGATAATAAAATTAATCACCAAGATGAAGTGAATTAAGATTTAACATAAAAAATTAAAAACACCAAACTTACATATATTCTATAACTAAAAGTAGTTTTGATTACGTTAGTGAATTCGTTTACAACACTCCAATGTGATACGTTAGTTGTAAAGTGTTTGTTTGCTTTCCCGCGACATCATTAATCCCGCATATAGAAATACTCATGATCTCTTACGCCACAAACACTTCCAAAAGTATATAATTTTGATAATCAAGATTATATTAATTGAAATAAATGAAATGAAGTGAATTAAGATTTAATTAAAATAAATAAACCCATTAAAAATATAAAACTAAAACTCATAAAAATATATCAAAATGGATGTTGAATTAAAGAAAGATAAAATTTTAGAAAATATGGTGAAATTAGATTATAAAAAAATACAGAAAAAGATATTTTAATTTAAAATAAAGATTAATTTTAATGAGAACTATACGCTATTTTATAATTTGTTTATATCTTAATTTTTAGTGGTTAGAAGTTAGGTTTGGAGCTATAAATAATGAAGATCTTAATTTTTGTTAGTTTATAATTTAAGTTCTTCTAATTTTGTGTTGTGTGAAGATAGTTTAAATAAGTGTTGTGTGAGATAGACATATTAGTTGCAATGTCAACTGAGCCAAACATACTATTATTACCTAAAATAATAATCGAAAACGTGATCCCGAAAGCTTCAACTCCTCCTCTGCTTCTCAAAAGATTAATTAGTTTAGGGCTTTTGTTTGTTTATATACTACTCCAATTTGTTTTGTTTTTATATTCTATTAAGGAGTCAAACCATAATATAATTAGAACAAATTTAATCGTTGGTCCTTAAAATTATGCCAGATTTCATACGACGTCCAAAAACGGAAATCATTGCTTTTTCAGTTCACGATCTCAAAAATATTACACTGCTGGTTCAATTTTCTAACGATCATTAGTTTTTCTAGTTATCCCCGTCCTCACGTGCGCAACACATGAGGGCAATTTTGTCCGAATTTTTGGTTTTGGCTTTTTGTTATGAGCATGCTATTGTACATTACACTGTTACAAATTGTACTTTTTATACTTTTCTTTTTTTTCCTGATTACTTTTGTACTTGTACATTATTTAATTGATTTTATTAAATCTTATATAAATATACTCTATGTTATTTTTATGGTTTACACACGAGTAATCTCACACACACACACGTATACTTGGTTTTTTCAATTATTTCCCAGAACGCAATCTTACATTAATCTGTGACAAATGTCTAAAGGTAAACAAATTTCTTATGTTTCTATACTTGATTTTAAGGTTAATTAGTTACAAATCTTATTATTTCTTTTAACCCTTTATGCAACCAGAATCGTCAAAAGAGGTGGTGGTAGAGGAATTATTTGCTGCAAAAGAGGTGGCGGTAGAGGAAACAATTGATCAAACACAAGAGCAAGACTATAATGATGAACCAAACCAACAAGGAAAATGAATAAAATTGTTATAGGCTTCTCTTTTATAGGTTTTGATTTTAGACAATGTGGTTTATGTACGGTGTTTAGTTTTTATCCCATGTACTTTGTGTTTTGCAGTTATGTTTTTTATTTTGCAAAAGTATGTTGACCTTTGTTTCAACATACTTACTCTTTTTTATGTTATGCAATTTTTTATCCCATATAATAGTTGTGTAAGTTTCAGGGACCAATGGTGTAAATTACTCATTCTTGACATATTGATATAATAGGTTGCATGGGGAAGAGTATGAAATGATTACTCACTATTCACTTTGATAGTCTCGATGACTAGTAGCTCAGTTACCATTATTGATATTCTATTTAAGGAACGGTTTACTTCTTATAAGCATCTGCTATCTTGTAAAAAATATTAAAAAATAAAAAAATAAAAAGACAAAAGTTTTATCATCTGCATCTGCTATCATGTCTGGTCGTGCTGTTTTATGTGATGAATTAGCATCTATGGCTAAGTCAAAGTTAGTCAAAGATATGATGCTTGTTCACTATGGTCGAGAGGTTTAAGAAACCTTCTGTGATCAAGATGTTCTGAGAAAAAAAGTTTCAAATATAAGTGAGCGCATGAATCATAAGGGTAAATTGATAAAGGAGCTGCCGCTTTTATGTGGTTCTAATTCATCTATTGAATCCATATCCGATCTGAGGAGGATGCAACATAAAGACCTGGCAGAGGGTGCTAGGTTGATGGTTTGTGTTTCACAGAAACTTGTGTTGGTGATTTTATATCACCATATGATTTAAGTGTAATGGATTGACTTAGTTGACCAATGTGTAATTGTGATAAATGTTCAACAATTCGGGGTTGTGTGGAGTGCACACTTGTATGACGATATTATGATTATCATTCGGGGGAGAAGCCCCGAATGACGGGGGTCCGGGGGCACTTGAAAATAAAGTGCTATGTTAAAAACGCACTTGAAAATAAAATTCCCGAAATTTCGCCCCTTAATTTAACTGATTCGGTAGTTAATATAACTGCTATGGCAATTACAACCGAAAATCAATTTTGTTGGTCATATGTATAAGTTATCCATATGGTTCGGTTTCATAACTTACAAAACATATTCTCGTTTCTAATCTGAGTTTTATCCGATTTAAGATTTTGATAGAACCATCGAAATACTTCAATCTGAAAGTGTTTACACGACTCTAAGATTTCCGTGATCCTATTTTGTAACAGCTTGTGCGTCTTCATGATTTGTTTGCTTTTATGAAGAAGTTGCAAGCTATGGAGATTTGATGTGGTTTGTTTGTTGTTTATGCCATCCTTTTGTGGTCTATGGAGTATTAATGTTTCTTTTGGTCAAGTGTTATGCTTTCTTTTGTTTAGCATATGATGTTTATGAGCTTATCATGTTGTGTATGTATTAAGCTCTTTTCAGTTTATGTACAAGTATTGTATATCTATCTAGTTTATTTTTGAACGTATAGTTGTCTATGTTTTTTATTCGCATTTTTGACTTATATCAAGTCAAACAAAAAGTAACTTGTACAAAAAAATCATTATTACACCCGAAACCCGACGAGGTATTATTTTATAATAAAAATGATAGCATTATTGATACGCGTACAACGCGCATTCGGGGTCAAAGGAACTTTCTTTTCGTCGAGCAAGTTTTTCAACACCCTAGGCAGTGAACCTAATCGTTGTAGTGTAGTATTAGGGTAAGCCTCGGGAATTGATATCGTTCTCTAGGGGAATAGGAATGCTAGTGAGAAATTACTACGCTAAGGTTGGGGTTGAGGAAGATTATTTTTTATCTTTTTTACATTTTTTAGAAAATTGAAATTACGAATCTCGGGGTATTGGATTTGGGGGGTTTGGTATTTCTACCGATTACTCTACTTATCTAATTTAACTAAGCTAAGGTGAGTGTAGTCTATGTCTATTGTTGTGTGCTCTTATGATGATTAAAAATGTGTTTACTTAGATGCTATTACTCCCTAGTTATCTCCTATTGATGGTTGAATTGTCACGTCCTTATTCTTAACGTTGTGTCTTCTAAGGTCGTAGGGTATGCGTTTTCCCTAACTCTTTGAGACTACCTTAAGGTTATTGCCTACGAAATCTCTAGGATTCATAAACTAACTCTAAGGTTACCTTTGGATGTTTAGACTACAATAACTCTAGGTGATTATAAACTAATGTTCATAAAGATTGCTCAAGCATTAAAAACACAACGAATGACCTATCGCAATACTAGGTCAATCACAATTAAGATAAGAGACAACCAATCAATATTCAATACTTAGATTTCATAGATCTAAGCAAACACACAAGTAAATTAGCCGGACATGGAAAACATGCAAGCATACACACAAATAATTGAATTAATGAAGTAAATCACTTATCTTGTTGTAAAATAGGGTATGGAACCTTAAGATACTGCCCAAGACAGCCAAAGTTCGGTTTAGGTTTTACTCCACAAAACTACCTCCTCAAATATCGAAAATCCGAATTCTATATAGAGTTACAATATGCGACGGCCACTCTTTAATTGTGGCCCGCGGGTCGCCGCCATTAGGTTTTCGTCTTGGCCATGTCAACATTGTGACGGCCACCTTATGCTTGTGATGCCGCCGATCCAAATCTAGGCCGTCGAGTTGTGACGCCTCGCTTTTTAAACTCGATGTCGTCAAGTGCAAAATAGCAATTTGCTCTCTGAGTTGTCTCAAGGTGTGTTGCGACGACGTCGCTATTAGGATGTGACGCCGTCAGCTTCAGTTCCAGCAGCTTGAGTGTCTTGATTCTTGACTTTGGCCATTTTCTTCATATATTCGCGCCTTTTCGTCCGAATAAGTGTCATTCCAGCAATTTTCTTCAAGAGACCTAAAAAGTGAATACGAACGAAATTAAGTAGTAACGGATACAAAAGTGATCGATTAAGGGCTTAAATGACCCCTCAAAAGTGTACCTTTTAAATCCTTATCAAATATCCCTACACTTGGTATTTACTTGTCCTCAAGCAAATGTGCTTTTAGCCAATTAATTTATAAGTTAGGGGTCATGAAGCATTAGTTTAAAACAATTCACAATACGTATAAGCCCCGCAAAAGTCATAACAAGCACGGAAATTACATACTAGCACCTCACAAGAGGTGTTTAGATACTCTCATCTCTCAGGTGTATATGAAATATATCAAGTTGAAAATGGAAGATAAACACTCATTAACCAGTCCTAGTACATAGATTACCGTAGGCTTGAGACTAGATCAAACCTCCATCGCTTTGGCGTAAGCACCTAGGAAAAACTATCCAAGAGGTCTTTTAAAGGGTTGTAACTTTAGGCTTACGGTGGGAAAACAAAGGGTTTGGTGGGATAGGCGATTTAGTGGTGGCAAGTCAAAAATCTTTATGTTACAAGCATGAGAAGAATGACGTTGCTAAGCCAAGACTCGACACTCTAAACTCTAGATAAATTGAAACAAACAAACATAAATTTAAAGATAGATGTAGCATGGTAGCCCTTTTTTTTCTATTTTTTTCGATTTTTTTTCAATACACTTTTAATCTACCATCCTCTACAATAACATCAAAATAATAGGGATTTATAGGCACATCCCTACACTTGAGTTTTTATTTCTCAAACACTAATTTGACCCGAATTGAAAAGATCAAAACACTTGGAGCACATTATTACGTAAATAAAGGGAATTTGAATTTAACGTTCCTTCCCGTCATTTCATAAAATTTAACTTTTCCCATGAGTTCCAATCGTCCCAAAACTGTGTACAAAGGATATGACTCGACTTAGCAACTTATGCAAGCAACTAGATAATTGAACTAAGGGTTTAGTGTGATAACAATAATGCACTAAAAGTGAGTGCATACAAGGTAGGCTAAGGCGATTTGGGTGTACATTTGGGGTGGATTGTAAACAATGCTCTTCATTGATATTCCGAAAACCGAAAATCACGAGAACCGCGAAAAGGATAGGTCGTGAGGGTTAACTAGGGTATCGTGTACTAAAGATGAGTACAACGCAAGGGTGTGGGGGAATTACTCAACCGATGTGGAAGAAGTAATTATAATACGGGTATCAAACAAGGGTTATCCTAATGCCTCTTATCAATTAGTTATCCCTAACTACACAAGTGTAGTCTCACTAGCGATCTCTGAATGCATCACAAAACAAGTTCTAGAATCTATTATACTACCGGTACACTCTCGAAGCATTAAAGTAGAATGCTTTAATTCCTACAAATCTAAGGGCGATCCTCACATTTTGGGTTGAATTTAAGTGGTAAAGGGTTTTGTGCTAGTCATATAACTTCCTATCCATAAGACACTTTATTAAGACTAATGGCCCAATCCTACATGTCATGAAAAATTTTAAATTTGGTGCCAAAATTACCCTAACCGATATTTCTCATGGTTTATTACACAAATGAAATTGGACAAGACAAATAGTCAAGGATAAACATAGTTTCAAAGTTCCCGTTTTATTTTTCCTCCATACACTTAAACTGAACATTGTCCCCAATGTTCCCCGAAAGTATCAAAGTTATGATAATGGAAGGTAATTAAAAGAGAAAGAAACTAATACTCTCCTGATTAGCTCGGTAGGATCCGTGCGAAGTAGTGGTTAAATTTTTTCCTAGAAGAATGTATGTTTGGAAAGCTTCATCCAATCTATGTTTCTTCTTCTTGATAAATAAAACCTGCACACTTTAAGAAAACAGACAACCCAAAGTATCAAACCGAACAAAGAAAAATCACAACAAGATGTAATTCCAGACTTAAATAAGATATATTGCTTGTGGAATGGATGTTTGTAGATTTTCTGGAAAATTAAGACCTGAGAATTTCCAAAATTTTATAAGTAGGATGAAAACGAGAAAGAGAAAGTTAGATAAGTTGTTTCTGACGCCGTCCAACTCGACGCCGTCGAGTTGCAATCTGACGCCGTTAGGTTATCCTAACAGAACCGGTCTGCGCAATTTTCTCGAAAAATTCAAAAATTTACATCTTTAGAATCGGAAAATTCCACGCAAAACATCCATTATGACTCGATACAAGCATTTGACTCTAACAACAGACATATATATCTTTTTCAAAAATTATAATTCTCATGTTCACGTTCTTTTGAAAACGTGTGTAATCCTCCCTACACTTATCCTTTTTGTAAAATACATTTATATGTAATTAAGACGAGGTTAAAGACAAAATAAAGCATTTTCACAAATTCAAACATGAGAATAAACAATCAATGAAAAGATATATGACAAACAAATAAAAAAAAGAAAAAGAAAAACACATGGGTTGCCTCCCAAGAAGCGCTTGTTTTTGTTCGAGTCACGAGCTTGACTCTACCTTTATTTAACGGATAAAGGGGAAGTTGTTTCTACACTTAAGCTTAAGTGCGGGTGATAGTAGCGATGCATACCCTTAGGGTGGAAATTTGATACGTGAGGAGAGGGTGATGGGTGATTTATATGCTCAAAGGGGTGTGCTCCATTCATTCTAACCTTACCTAATTTTATGGGTGTAGCGGGTGAATCAAGTCTATCTCCTAGAAATGGATCATATTCTATCAACTTCAAGGGATTCTTAGTTAAGGATCCATCTTGACCTAATAAACCCGGTTTAAACCCATAATGTTTTTTGTTATCAACCATGAATGGGTGATGTAAGTGTGTAAGGTCATGGGTTACTCCTATATTAGCTTCCACTCTACATGTCCTAGAGTCCACTACCTTTATCAAGCAACTACCCGGACTATTTATTTTGATGGATGGATTGGGGTCTAATTCAATTCCTAGATTCATATCTAAAGGCGGAAAATTGGTTAAGGTTTTTGGTTGAGGCTCCGGTTCATCAAAATTAGGAACTTCCCTAAGACTAAGAGAGAGGTCATGACAACAAGCATCTAAACCTACATTCTCTAGTGGTGTTTGGTCCAAAGGTTCTGTATCAATCGGGGTTCCTATAGTCTCTTCTACTTCTTCTGGGTAAGTTATAGGCCATGTGTGTTCCTCAAGTGATGGTAGGGCTTGTGGGCTTGGAGTTTCCACCTCATTCTCCATTATATCTAGATCTCCTAAATGTTCATCATGTGTTTTAGTATGATCTAACCCAAATACACTCCTAAGTATCTCAAATCCTTCTTTAGCCATTTCAAATTCTTGGTCTGATTCATAAGAATCATTCTCAAAAATTTGATCACTATGTTCTATTTTCCTAAAGGATTGCTCATGCATGTCATATGTTTTGAAATCTATCTCGCACATGCAATTAGGTAGTTCAACTCTAACAATCTCACAATCTTGTTCGGGTTTAGGTTCCATGTTCTTACAAACTAGGTCTTTTTGATCATGGTGCCTAAGATCATTCAACTGATGGTTTATGCTTAGGAGGCTTTTCTCAAAATTTTTCCAGATGGTCTCACTAAAAGGAGCTGATTCTAACAATGATCGTTGAATAGAAGCCATACAAGCACAAAATTTATCAAATCCATCCAACCTTACACCCGTCTCCTTTTGGATATCTCTAAGATCACTCACAAATTCATTAGAACAATAAAAAGCAATCTAATTTGTGAAATTCAATTGTTCCTCATTTGTTAATGATTCAAATGAAACTTCAATTGCCATAGCGACAAATGAAAAGGGTTTTACGAACACAAACACAAAGAAGGGGGATAGACTACAAGGAAGCTAAAAATGAGAAAAAATCTTACTTGATAGGAATCAAGCAAGGAACTTAAACGAGATGGAAATCTAACTAGCTATTCTATTCCCGCAGGCGCCTAAAACTTGATACGCATGCACAACGCGCTGCTCGGGGTCAAAGGAACTTCCTTTTAAATCGAGCAAGTTTTTCAACACCCCAGGCAATGAACCTAATCGTTGTAGTGTAGTATTAGGGTAAGCCTCGGGAATTGATATCGTTCTCAGAAGAATAGGAATGCTAGTGAGAAATTACTACGCTAAGGTTGGGGTTGAGGAAGATTATTTTTTATCTTTTTTATATTTTTTAGAAAATTGAAATTACGAATCTCGGGGTATTGGATTTGGGGGGTTTGGTATTTCTACCGATTACTCTACTTATCTAATTTAACTAAGCTAAGGTGAGTGTAGTCTATGTCTATTGTTGTGTGCTCTTATGATGATTATAAATGTGTTTACTTAGATGCTATTACTCCATAGTTATCTCCTATTGATGGTTGAATTGTCACATCCTTATTCTTAACGCGATGTGTCTTCTAAGGTCGTAGGGTATGCGTTTTTCCCTAACTCTTTGAGACTACCTTAAGGTTATTGCCTACGAAATCTCTAGGATTCATAAACTAACTCTAAGGTTACCTTTGGATGTTTAGACTACAATAACTCTAGGTGATTATAAACTAATGTTCACAAAGATTACTCAAGCATTAAAAACACAACGAATGGCCTATCGCAATACTAGGTCAATCACAATTAAGATAAGAGACAACCAATCAATATTCAATACCTAGGTTTCATAGATCTAAGCAAACACACAAGTAAATTAGCCGGACATGGAAAACATGCAAGCATACACACAAACAATTGAAGACATAATTGAATTAATGAAGTAAATCACTTATCTTGTTGTAAAATAGGGTATGGAACCCTAAGATACTGCCCAAGACAGCCAAAGTTCGGTTTAGGTTTTACTCCACAAAACTACCTCCCTCAAATACTGAAAATCCGAATTCTATATATAGAGTTACAATATGCGACGTCGTCACTCTTTAATTGTGACGCCGTCGGGTCGCCGCCATTAGGTTTTCGTCTTGGCCACGTCAACGTTGTGACGGCGTCACCTTATGCTTGTGACGTCGTCGGCTTCATCTTCCGACGCATCGGGATCCAAATCTAGGTCGCTTTGAGTTGTGACGCCTACTCTTTAAACCCGATGCCGTCAAGTGCAAAATAGCAATTTGCTCTCTCGAGTCATCTCAAGGTGTGTTGCGACGGCGTCGCTATTAGGTCAGGACGCCGTCGACTCCGCCCAGCGACTGAGTGTCTTGATTCTTGACTTTGGCCATTTTCTTCATATATTCGCACCTTTTCGTCCGAATAAGTGTCATTCCAGCAATTTGCCTTCAGGAGACCTAAAAAGTGAAAAGGAACGAAATTAAGTAGTGACGGATACAAAAGTGATCGATTAAGGGCTTAAATGACCCCTCAAAAGTGTACCTTTTAAATCCTTATCAATGATATTATCTTGAAATGTATCTTGTAAGCTTAAATGTATATATGTATTAAGAGGTAGAAAGATATGAGATAAATGTGTGAAGAATGAGAACCGAAGGACTATAGTTGCCAATTGAGTAAACTTAATTTAATAAATGTAAGTATCTGGATAATTTAGGAAGAATCTAGGATTTCAAGTCTCCATATTTGGGCGTGTCGACATATAGAAGAGAAAAGGAGGGAAAAAGCTAGATTTTCATTTAAGCTCATATTGGTTATTTAGAGTTGTCTAATAAGCCTTGAGAACTCTTAATTTCAATCCTTTGGGCGTGTCGACATATAGAACAAATTTTTCAAAGATGTTAAGCATTACTTCTGGGACGACCCCTACTTGTTTAAGGTTTGTGCGGATCAAGTCATCCGACGGTGTGTTCACGGCCAAGAAGCCGATGAAATTCTTAAGGCTTGTCATCATGGACCCACGGGGGGACATCATGGCCCAAACTACACCGCCAAGAAGGTGTTTGACTCCGATTTCTATTGGCCCACGATTTACAAAGATGCCCATGACCTCGTCAAATCTTGCGACTCTTGCCAACGTCATAGCAACATCTCTAAAAGAGATGAAATGCCTCAAAATGCCATTCAAGTGTGCGAGATCTTTGACGTATGGGGCATCGACTTTATGGGGCCGTTCCCGTCTTCTTGAGGGAACAAGTATATACTCGTGGCGGTCGATTACTTGTCTAAATGGGTGGAAGCGAAAGCGCTCCCTACCAACGATGCCCGAGTTGTTGTGAAATTCTTAAAATCTCTCTTTTCCCGTTTCGGAACTCCCCGTGCCATCATTAGTGATCGCGGTACTCACTTTTGCAATGACCAATTCGCAAAAGTCATACTTAAGTACGGTGTCACTCACCATCTCTCTACCGCGTATCACCCACAAACTAGTGGGCAAGTGGAAGTTTTGAATCGTGGTTTGAAAACAATTTTGGAAAGGACCATAGGTGAAAACCGTGCCTTTTGGTCGGACAAATTAGAAGATGCACTTTGGGCCTTCCGTACCGCTTACAAAACACCCATCGGGTGTACTCCTTACAAGCTTGTGTACGGAAAGGCATGTCATCTCCCGATCGAGCTCGAGCACAAAGCCTATTGGGCCTTGAAACATGCCAATTTTGACCTCAAGTCCGCGGGTGATCACCAGAAAGTTCAACTCAATGAATTAAATGAACTCCGTGATCAAGCTTACGAGAACTCGTTGATTTACAAGGAAAAGACAAAGAAGATCCATGACTCAAAAATTAAAAACCCCGTTTTCAACGTAGGTAACCGAGTCCTTCTTTTCAATTCTAGATTGAAAATCTTCTCGGGGAAGCTTAAGACTCGTTGGACCGGTCCATTCACCATTGCCAAAGTTTTTCCATATGGCACCGTCGAGTTATCTCAAACCGACGGGCCAAACTTCAAGGTGAATGGACATAGGTTGAAGCATTACTTTGGAGGGGACATACCGCCCATGGTTGTCCCGGATCTCCAAAACTTCCCCATGGACCAATGAATTCGGGGTCGAGTCAAGCTAGCGACTCGGTTAACAAAAACAGTAGCATTCCATGGGTGTCCACCCATGTTTCTGACTTCTTTCTATTTTCTAACAACTAAGTGTGGGGGGGACCTCCACAGTGTTTGCTTCTTGTGTGTTTGCTCATGTTTTCAGGAATCCCTTTGATCGTGATGATTGATGCGCCTGTTTTCAATCCAGCCGCCCAATATCCGATCATTTTGCTAACGTTTATCTGGGGATATGTTTTCAAAAATCCTTTTTGTGTAAAATACAGATTTCGTCCACACACTTAGTTAGTGGTATTACCTTTTTCATTCGATAGTATTGGCTTCGGCCGGGACTTTGAATATTGAGGGCAATATTCAGTTCTAAGTGTGGGGGGGAATTCTGTCGAATTTTGTCACATCTGTACCTTTAGTCCCTAGTACCCCCGTTTTGACCCAAATTTAAAAATTTTTGCATAAAAAAGAAGTGCTTTGCACAAAAATAAAGTGTTAATGCTTCGGTGTTAATAGTAGTTTAGTCTTGATTAGGTTAGAACAAAGGGAATCCCGACTCTACTAGAGTGTTGATCTAGCTACTCTCTTAACTATTAGGCTAAGTTTTAACGAGTTGTGCAAATGAAAATGCTAAGCGTGGAGTAGTTGGTTCTCGTTAGAGCTTATATAAGTAATCTATGGCTTTTTCTCCCAGTAGCTCCTAATTGGACCTAAAATACGTGCTCGTTGTCAAACTTTTGAACATTCAAATCGTCTTGTTACAACAAAAAGTTTTTAAGCAAAATTGATATAGAGCTCAAGTTCAACTTTTTATTTAAATTTTTGGAAAAGCATACTTTCTTAAAATCGGAATAATATTGCAAAATGAAAGTATCGTAAAAGTGCTTGAATGATGCAAAAATAAATTGCAAGTTAAAGTCAAAAGTGAAAAAGAAAGAAAAAAAAAGTGAAAAAATGAAAAAAAATGAAAAAAGTTGAAAAATGAAAAATGAAAATGAAAAAAATGAGTCCTAGAATAAAAGTATTATGTTGCTTATGAATAAATGTGTGAAACTTGCTTTTTCTTAAATTTAAATCGGAAGTTGAACTAGGATTCGTCAAAGTTGTCTAAAAATTTGACGGTGATTTAGAAATTCTTGAAATCAAAGACCCCGAAAGCTCCGATACTATTCTCGAGGGTGAAAACCTAGCCTCCTTATAAGGACAAGCTGAGAAGAAAGTCGCTACATGGAGTGATCTAACCTTTGAATCTTGAACTTCTAAACTTTCATCGGTTGTTATCCATTTAGGTTTAGTCTTAACTTAACGGTAGCCTCGTAAATCTTTGGAATCGAATTCCCGCTAATTCCGGTACTATTCTCCGTGAGGTGTCAAAAGCCCAGTCACCTAAAGCCAACTGGTTTGGGATGTGCCGAGAAGAAAGCCGCTACATGGAAGAGGCCCTTTCGATCCTTAGACTTTCGTAGTTTCCGGGAAGTTAAGATTTTAGTTAAGTGGATAACAACCATAACAAGCTCGGTTTCAATGGTCAAACTTTTGAAAATGAGCATACGAACTTAAATTGTATAAACTGTGGGAGTAAAAAGTTAAGTCTTGACTTACATAGATTATTTGTATAAGTAGTGTTAGCATTTTGCCAAAACGTTTGCACAATAAGTTTAGACTTAGTTTGAGAGTATAAAAAAGAGGATGACGATCATAATTCCCTGGAGACACCCATTTTGTGTGAATCCCGGTCCATGATACCACTTTTTGTTAATCAAGCATGTTGTTTACTTTCAGTCTAGTTTAAATCTCTCGCATCGAATAAAAAAGGTCAAAATGGGGTATGCTCGTGAACTTCATTCATTACTTTACATGATTGATTGCTAGGGACTAGCAATTGCCTAGTGTGGGGGATTTGATGAGTGCTTATTCACTCATCGTTTTTACCCACCTAAGACCTAAAAACGACTAAAAACACCCAAATACGATCAAAATATGTCAAAAATATCATCGGGGTGTGTTTTATGTCTTGCAGGTACAAAATGATTGAAAACAGAGCAAAAACGGACAAAAAAACCCAAAATTACCAGATTACCCTTCCCCGAATCCCAAAATGACAAATTTACCCTTCAAAACCAAAAATCCAAAACAATACCGTTTCGCCTCAAAAAACCAAATTTTTGTAAAAAATCAACTTTTTCCTAAAACCAATTTTTCAGTTTTCTAAAAAAAAAAACAAAAAAAACAAAAAAAATAAAATAAAAAACATTTTTACCTTAAACTCTTTTTAAGCAAAATAATTAAAACCTTTTCTTTACCTTTACCCTTTTCTTTGACACAAAATAAAAACCACAAAATCCTTTCCCAAAAATAAAAAAAGGGACCCAATCCCCCTTTTCCCTCCTTTTTGCCTTCTGCTTTCCCTCTTCCCCAGTTCCCTCCCATCCTTTACCCAGTTATCACCAAAATCCCAAAGAACAATCTCCCCTCTTTACCCAGCTCATCACAATTCCCAAACCCACTCAACCTAATCCCCCCTTTCCATGGTTGCCAAGTTGGCAATCCTTGGCATAAAAAGCCACAGTGGATGGCTTAGATGAATTCTAAATTGGTACCTACTTAATGGGTGGCTTGGATTAAACTGAAAGAAGCACAAGTTTGGTTTTGGCTGTTTTCCCTCATTGAAGAAACACAAGTGCAAGAGAGAAGACCCAATTAGCTTTTAGTATAAATAGCATTTGTATGCCAATGTTATAAGGCAGTAGAGAGTAGAGTAGAAAATAGTTTTTAAAAATCATTTTAGTAGTCTTCTTAGTTTCATTTATCTGTTAAGTGAATTTCTCAACAATGTATTCTTAAGTTGAAGTTAATGAAAAGTTATTTGCAATCTGAATTCTGCTACTTCTTTATTGAGTTACTGAATTTGACTGTCATGTGTTAAGAAGTCTTAAAAGTTTTTCCTAATTCCAACTGATTTTTGAAACTTTTTTGCCCCAGTCAACTAAAGTCAATGATAGTCAACCACAGCTGGAGCAGCCGAGCAGGTTAAATTCAGGATGGACCTGGTTTAGTGCTCATGGGAGCAGTAGGAATGGTTTTGATAAGCTTCTAATCACACTTGTTTGAGCAGGACCATCTGTAAGTTATTAACTGTAGTTTGGCTTCAATCTTAGATTTCATGAATTAGTGCCTTACTGTTGTTTTCAATTGATAACTTAAGTCTAAATTAGTTTAACTCTAATAGTTAGATCATCAGGATTCCTTTTACAGCAAGAAACTGCCCTTAAAGAGCTTAATTAGAGGTTTAAGGAGTGTTTGGCTTAGTGTCCAATCCTGAGCTTAAGACCGTTTTAGAGGCTAAATGACTTAGGACAGCATGCATTAGGTTAGTTTAGAGTAGTCAAGACACAATTTTCACAACTAGTTCAGGTAAAAGTCAAATTTTTAGTTTATCTCAACTGTTACTAGAACAGTTGAGTTTTGAGGTAGGATAATCACAAATTTAGATTTAGAAGTTGTTAGTTAGCATTAATCTAGCTTCATTTTAGTTTATAATTACATTTCCATCCATTTTGAATCATCATAAACTCATTTTAGTCAAAGTTCTTCAAAAAAGAAAAAGTCAAAAATACATATTTTCTTTTAAATCAAGTTTGTTTTTGAATTTTATATTTTTCAATTTTGATCTAATCTTCCTGAGATTTTGGGATTAAGAAGTTTGATTGCTCATCTTTTCAATCCACATTTTTGAAAATTTTTATGAATTTTTCTAAGTAGCTTTTTAGAGGCTTCTTTTAGACTGATTGAAGCAGTCCTGCCCTGCTCCACATGAACTGCCACTGAGTCACTTTCATTAGTTCATTGGCAAGCTTGTAAAAGTTCCTTAGAAGCTAGACATAGGGGCAATAGGAAGACAACTGGGTGGTTTTCAGGTTCCAATCAGCTCAACTGCTGATTCACTCCACAACTTATTTAAAATAAGCTCCAAACAAGCCCCTTGTGCCTGTTTTGCTGCAGTCATACAACAGCTAAGTGCTTACTTTTTGTTTCAAGTGCTTATTAGTATTGTTAGTTAGCTTATTCTAGGATTCTTATTAATATCATTAGTTTAGGATTAGTTTAATTACAGTTTATTAGGTTCTCCCTAGTGCTTATCCATTGCTTATTTTCCCCACTTAGCGTTAGGATTCCCTAGTTAAATCCCTATGCCAACTGCTCATCCCCATTATCTTTTAGCTTATCTCAGTTAGGTTTTGCTAATTCCAGTTATGCTTGCTTATTTGGTTGCTTATTCAATGTTGTGTATGCTTATTTATGTTTAAAACTTGCAAAAAGGTGTTTGTTTGGATTCTGTCAAGAACAACACTCAATAAGCTGTTGTACCAGCTTATTGGGAAGTTTTCAAAGAAAAGGTTTTCACAAAATTTGTTTGTTTGGACTGCCTCTTGAAGATTTGATAAACCAAATTGAAAAAAAAAGATTTGCAAAAAACTGACACGTGTGGGACTCGAACCCACGCCATTCAGCTCACACACAACACACTTAACACTTGCCCTTGGGTCTTTTATCAATCATCTCATGCATAATTAAATTTAAAAGGGAACTTTTGCAGTTTAAGGAATAAGCCATTTTGTGCTTATTATCTGCTTATTTTACAAAACAAACACCAAGTTTTTTATTTTTCCTAGAATCAGCATTGTTCAAAGTAGTTTCTGTGAATTTCTCAGATTTTTCAAAAATAGTTTAGTATTTTTAATCATTTAATTAGATTAAATTAGATTTTAATTCGTAGTAATTATTTTAAAAGTCAAAAAAATACCCGGTCTTTTTCTAAAATTATTCTTAGTCAATTAAAACGTAGGAAAATTAGTTTTACACCCGTAGGCATTAAATTGCATCTTTTTCAGTTTCGAGGCTCGGGGTTAGCTCGGGTTTTCGCGTTTTTGTGTTTTAGCACCCTAGACCATAGTTTAGCTTTGTTTTAATGTTTTTTATGTTAATTAGTTGTTAAATAAGTGTTTTCCTTGATTTACGTGCTTAAATTTTCATTCCGAATTCAAGTTATAAATCACAAACTCAACGAATCCTTCGTTGGGACACGACCGGAAATCACTTTCCGGTATCACTTTATCACATTCGTGAGATTTGACACGTTAACCCTTTTCCTAAAAGGTTGATTTGTCGGGTTTTACGATTAATTTGATATATTGATATTGTGTTTATTTCACCACACTCACAACAACGAATCAATGACTTACATATAATATAAAATATGTATTTATATTAAATAAACAGCTTTGATAATAAGCTATTGGGCCAACTATTGGGTTTGGGCCAACTAACCTATCTAACAAAAGCAACATGTAAGAGGTATAAAAAGGCATAAAAAGGCTTAAAAGAGAGAGGGAAACATGACAATGAATATATATATATGAACTAACTGAAAAAATTTATGCATATTGAACATACGGTTAACATCCATCTGTCGTTTTCAACATCACATGCGTTTAGTATAACATAACAACACTTGAGCCAAGATCCATAATGCATGATATCATCACGATCATCCTTCAGGTGAGACATGAGTTCCGGATTTTTGCTTGTGACTATGGTGTCAGAGACTGTCGTTAGATCCATAAATCAAATTTCACATGGAACATACAACACAACTAACTGAACATATATAGTAGATCTTACTTGACAACGATTTTTGAACAAATCCATTGCTTGCTCTAACAACAAAAGCTTCTTCTTCTACCCTAAATTTCTCTGTGTAACCCGTCCTACAAAATAGGCTTAGTAAATACTCACGGATAACTGTGTTTCACAGGAAGGATTTAGGAATAAGGGAAAGTTTTTTTAACTTACAGATCAACCCAGGCCATAGACGCCCTTTTATTTGCCGAACTTGACTTGGCTTTAGTTTAGCCCAATACATTATAGTTATTGTTATTTGGATATTGGCCCATGAAGGGTTCCTCTTTGTAATCGGTATTCATTATTTATACCGAAGGTTTATTGATTAATGATCAAGGGGAACAAACCTAATTCTAATATGGTATCACAGCCTTAAGATCCTCCACCCAAACCCTAATTTTTTTTACGCCTACAGCTACCCTATTGCTGCTGCTTGCTTCTTGCTTTCTTCCCTGTGCTTTGCATTTTATTCTCCTTGTCATAGCATCATGACGGGAGACGCTTTACCACCAAAACAACCTATTGATAAAGCCTATTCCATTGCTTGCATCAAGGCGTGTATCCCCTCACCTCTTGATCTAGATAAACTAAACTATAATTCTTGGTCCAAGCTTTTCAAACGTTTTGTAAAACTTATGATGTCATTCATCATCTTACCAAACCGGCAGCGACAACATCCTCGCAAACGGATCCGTTTTATGAGACTAACGACTCTCTCGTCGTCATGTAGATGTACTCCACGATCTCCCCAAAATTGGCTGACATGGTCAATGATGACACCACTCACGCTCATGAGGTGTGGGACAAACTTCAAGATCTTTTTCATGATAACAAGGCATCGCGTGTCATTCAATTGGATAATGAGATTCGTCATGTGGCTATTGGGTCTCTATCCGTTAATGACTACTTTCAAGAGATGAAGTCCAAGGCCGATCGTCTTGCTAACCTTGGCTCCCCGGTAAGTGATTCGAGTCTCGTTACTTATGCTATCAACGGACTTAGGGCTAAATTCCCGGATATCGCACGAATCATTCGCCATAGGGATGAACTTCCAACATTTGATAAAGTGCGCTATATGGTTCTTTTAGAAGAAAGTGATATGGCACAAGTCACCAATGCTCTCTCGTCCACTCACCTTACATCATCCTCCCCAACCGTACTTGTGGCTACAAGCACTAACAATTCCAAAACAGGTACTATGAGCACTTCGGGGATGGAGCAATGCAGAAATTTTCAGCGTGGTTCGTGCACGTATGGGTCTAGGTGTAAATTTGTTCATGGGAATAACGATACACGACCACGATCTTCATCTATTGTTGTGAACAATCCTAATAAACAACCTAGTCCAAGCTCCTCTCGAGTGGCTTACAACACTGTGACTCGTGCCTCGTCTCAACCGCCTACACTGCAACTGCAACCACCTACTCCGATACCGTATTCTAGTTTCTGATTATCAGGAATGATCTGTGTTAACCCCTACTTTTTTACGCAACCAACGGGTATCAATTACTCTTCCATGTACCCCACATTATTAAAAATTTGATTTCTGTTCATAAATTTACGCGTGATAATGACGTTTCTGTTGAGTTTGACGCATATGGTTTTTCTGTGAAGGATTACCAGGCGGGTAGACTTCTTCTCCGTTGTGATAGCACGGGCGATCTTTACCCGGTTACGCAACAGTCATCCACGCATCCTCCTTTTGCTTTACTTTCGTTCAGTCACACTACGTGGCACAGACGCCTCGGGCATCCCGGTGAAGATGTGCTTCGTCGTTTAGAGTCTAGTAATTTTATTTCTTGTAATAAATCAAAGTTGTCCGCTTTGTGTCATGCGTGTCAATTAGGCAAACAAATAAAGCTTCCTTTTTATACTTCGGAGTCGAAGGTTGCATCTATTTTTGATATTGTCCACTCGGATTTATGGACATCCCCTATTCCGAGTGAAAGTGGTATTAAATATTATGCTATTTTTTTGGATCATTTCTCGCACATTGTTTGGGTTTATCCATTGCATAAAAAGTATGATTTGTATGATAATTTTCTTGTTTTTCGTGCTTATGTCAACAAACAATTCGGTGTAGATATAAAGGCTTTACAGTGTGATCATGGGGGTGAATATGACAACACCTGATTTCGTGATTTATTTCGTACGACCGGCATTCAATTTAGGTTTTCTTGCCCGCATACATCCCAGCAAAATGGCAAATCTAAACGCATGTTACGCACACTCAACAACCTTATACGCACTTTGCTTTTTCAAGCTAGCATACCTCCCTCCTATTGGGTGGAAGCACTTAACATGGCTGCATATCTCTTAAAAATCCTTCCCTCCACCGCCATCAACAATGAGGTACCCTTTACTAAACTTTTTAACCGTTCCCCATCTTATGACAATTTACGTGTCTTCGGGTTCCTCTGTTATCCATATGTTACCGTTGCACATAAACTTCAACCACGCTCTAGTGTGTTTCTTGGGTACCCCGCCAATCACCGAGGTTTTAGGTGTCTTGATCTCTCATCCAACAAAATCATACTTTCTCGTCACGTTCGCTTTGATGAGGATGTATTTCCCTTTGCATCCCTACACCAATACACATCCCCACATTATGATTTCTTAAACACTACAAACATTATCCCCTTACCCATTCGTCCCACTACTACTATTAACACAGACCCTCCCACGCCGCCTCCTACTCAAAACACACCTCCAACTCTGCCCCTTACACAACCCTTACCCACTCCTCAGCCCGATCCTCAAACTCCATTGCCCACTTTGACACAACCCATGCAACCACCCACTACCACCAATACTCACCACATGGTCACACGTGGTAAAGCCGGCATTTCTAAACCACTTGAGCGTATGAATTGTCATGTCACTACTGTGTCTCCACTACCGCGTTCTCACATTCATGCTCTTCGTGATCCTCATTGGAAGCAAGCTATGTTGGATGAATATAATGCTTTTATTACTAACGGTACGTGGGTACTTGTGCCCGTCCAGATAATGTAAATATTGTTCGTTCTATGTGGCTTTTCAGGCATAAGTTTCATGCCGATGGTACTTTAAGCAGGTATAAAGCACGAGTAGTTGCAAATGGTCGTAGTCAGCAGCAGGGGATTGATTGTGATGAGACATTTAGTCCAGTGGTCAAACCAGCTACTATTCGCACAGTGCTTAGTCTAGCAGCGTCTCGTGATTGGCCTATTCATCAACTTGATGTGAAGAATGCTTTTCTTCACGGTTACTTATCAGAGACAGTGTACATGCATCAGCCGCCAGGGTTTGTTGATCCTGCTCACCCTGATTATGTTTGTCATTTACAATCATTGTATGGGCTTAAGCAAGCCCCTAAAGCTTAGTTTCGGCGGTTTGCGAGGATTTGTTACACGCATTGGTTTCGATAGCAAAAGCGATCGTCACTATTTGTGTTTCATCGTGGATCGGACACGGCCTACTTGTTACTGTATGTGGATGATATTATTTTGACTGTTTCTTCTACCACATTTTTACAGCGTGTTATTAGTGCTCTTCATGGTGAGTTTGCAATGACGGATCTTGGTTCTCTTAATTATTTTCTTGGTGTTTTTGCTACGTCACCACATCTGGTATGTTTTTATCACAGTCTAAGTTTGCTGAGGAAATTCTTGAGAGAGCTCATATGCAGAAGTGTAATCCGTGCCGCACTCCTGTTGATATCGAGTCCAAGCTTTGACTTGATGGTACCCCTTTTGAGGATCCCACTTTATATCGGAGCTTAGCTGGAGCGCTTCAGTATCTTACCTTTACACTACCAGATATTTCATACGCGGTTCAGCAGGTTTGTTTGTACATGCATGATCCTCGGGATACACATTTTCATGCTTTGAAGCGTATATTACGCTATCTTCGGGGTACTCTTGATTATAGTCTTCAATTGCATGTTTCCTCTACTGCTCAGCTACTTGCTTACACCGATGCGGATTGGGCGGGTTGTCCGGTCACTCGCCGATCAACTTCAGGTTATTGTGTGTTTCTTGGTGATAACTTGTTGTCGTGGTCTGCTAAACGACAGGTGACGTTATCTCGGTCCAGTACTGAGGCCGAGTATCGTGGTGTTGCTAATGTCGTAGCTGAGACAGCTTGGATTCGTAATCTACTGCGTGAGCTTCATCAACCTTTATCAACAGCTACTATTGTCTATTGTGACAATGTCTGCCGTCTATTTATCGACGAATCCCGTTCAACATCAACGTACAAAACACATTGAGATTGATATTCATTTCGTCCGTGATTATGTTGCATCGGGCCAGGTTCGTGTGCTTCATGTCCCTTCTCCACTACAAAAAAAAGGGCCTTTTAGGACTTTTTTCTGCGACACCTTTTTAAGCAGCGTCCTAAAAACACATCTAATATGACGAGCTAGTTTATGAGTCCTATTATTATGGACTCTAATAGGACATTTCATGTATTGGTCTTATTAGATGAGTTTTATAAGACACTTACTCATTTGAGTCTCGTTATGTTATAACATAATACGACACTTGCTATTTAGGTCCTATTATCTTAAGTTTTATAGGACTTAATCCGTAGAGGTCATATTATATATACTCTAATATGACACATGTACATGCGTCCTATTAGATTTGATTTTATAAGACACTTATATGGTTTGGTCATATAATGAAGAATGTTAATAGGACACTTAGTATACATGTCCTATTAAATAAGTTTTAAGAGACGCTTATTTACTTAGGTCTTAATATGAAAGAAACTTGACATGACACTTGATATTGTAGTCTTATTATCACTTTCTACTCTTTTTTGTATCGAAAGTCCAAAATTGATAGGGGCGACTCTTGTTTTGGGAAAATCTTGTCTATTGACTAAAATACCATTCTGTCCACACCTTATAAGGTTTGGTACAGAAGGGTATATTAGTCATTTCGATTTTACTAAGTTTCATAGTCAATTGACGTTTTGATATTTCAATTATATAGTCAAGTCAAGCTTGGCAAGTTCGTACTACGTTTGGGTAATACAATATAGCGGCTACACGAACTTTTTCAAATATAAAATCTTATATGATTTGAGTTTATGTGACGATCTAAACTCAATTTTGCGTAGACTAGATGATCGAAATGTCAGGCACCATAACACGTTAACAAAACAAACATTATGTTGAATTTTATATTATAATTAACTCGATTACATCCCAAATCTAATAAAGAAAACTTCAAATATAAATTATAATTTATATTGAATTACTCATTATAAATCTCAAACTTATGATATAGAATTTCGATTATTAAAAATTTAATCAATATATCATTACCTTTACATAGGGGTGAGCATCGGTCCTGGACCGGACCGACAGGACCGAGGACCGAATTATCCAAAAAGCTAAGACCGAGGACCTGACCGAATGTGGTCGGTTCGGTCCGGTCTCGGTCGGTCCGGTTCAACAAAGCCAAAATAGTCGTTTTGTGGTCCGGACCGAAGACCGAATTAGCCCAAAAGTTTAGACCGAGGACCGGATCGAATGTGGTCGGTCCGGTCCGTTCGGGTCGTTTGCTAGGGGTGTTCATCGGTTCGGTTATCGGTTTGTTCGGTTTGTTCGGTTCGGTTTGTTCGGTTAATTTTTTTGGTATAACAAAACCGAACCGAAACCAAAACCAAACCCCAACCGAACCGAAACCAAACCGAAAACCGAATAACCGAACCGAATAACCGATTTTTTTATTTTTTATTTTTATAATTTTTCATTTATTTATATGTATCTTTTGAAAAAATAATAATTTTCAAGCTTAAAATATTATATATATATTATAAATGAGTTTTAATATATTTTTAATATAAATATATAAAATATATATATATTTATTTAATTTCGGTTTTGGTTCGGTTTTGGTTGGTCCCATAAACCGAACTTTTATTTCGGTTCGGTTCGGTTTAGCAATTTCGGTTCGATTCTGAGTTCGGTTTAGTTATTTTGGTTCGGTTCGATTTGGTTTCGGTTTATTCGGATATTACGGCCGTGAACACCCTAGTTTGCTCACCCTACCTTTACATAAGTTAAGTGTTCATAAAACATAAATTCTTTGGATGGAAAAAATATTTTCGCACTTTCCCTCCCCTCTTTCCCCCCCAATTTCTTTAATTTTAATGTACATCCCGCTCTTTGAGAAGCCCAAAGCAAAACCCTTGATTTTCCCTTCTCACTATTTATATCAGATGCGCTTCTTCTTCTTCTATCATCCACACAATTACAGTGAAACCCCGGTTCACTCAACCCCCAATCAGTCCACTCAATCAACCAGTAAGTTTTCATTTTCATTCTCCCTACTTTTAATTGCATCATTTCGTGCTTGATGGTATTAGCTTTATTATACATTTTTTTAATAAGTAGGTTTGATTTTTATTTGAGCCTCTTATAGATCAAATTGATTGAATTTCCTGTGAGTTTGTTGAACCGATCTATTAAATAAGTTCATTGATGCGGCTGTGATGATAACATAGATTAAAGCTTACATTAATCAAGTTTTGTTCATGGATCAATGGATCATTGTTGATAGTATAGGACTTTAGTGTTCTATGTGTTTTTTTATGCTCATCAACTGTTTGATGAAATGCATAAATGAAAAAAAAGCACATCTTTATTTACCTTTCAAGTCCATAAAATTACAAAGGTTTTGGTTGAAATGAACAAGTGCAGAAGTGAGATAAGTTTAATAGTGTTTAATGAATAAATGATTTGTTTTCAGACGATGCCGTCAAGGAAGAATAAAAGAGTTTGCACCAGAATCGGCAACGCGAGCCAACAAGTTGAAGATCTACCTCAGATGGAGTCAAACCATTCGGATGATGGCGAAGGTATGTAGTCATTTGATAGCGTGTTTGTTTGGTTCAGTAAAAGCGCTTATATTTTAGAATATATATTTGATTGCAACTTTTTTTTTCTAGTTCAAGTGATTCAACGCAAAAGAGTTCGAGGACCAACATTTATGCCAAAAGTTTGGGCCAAAGCTGAAGAGGAGCGCATTAGTGTTTCATTCAATGAATATGGACAACCCATTGATAAGAAAACAACAAGCACGTTGACACATTTCATGGGATCCCTTGCAAGGAGTGGAAAATATTGTCCACTTCACAAACCATGGCCTAAAGTTGGGAGTGCTAAGAAAAAAACTTTGCTTGATGCCTTACATGTATACTAAAACTACAATCATATTTACTTGTCGAATACATGTGTTTCCACATCTAATTGCATTATTGATTTTTTTTTGTAGGATAAGTTTGATCTTCCTATGGGTTGCGATGATTGGATTTTAAAGTCTTTTGGAAAGAAGGTTAGGAATTGGAGGGCGAGAGTGAAAAAAGACTATTATGATCCGTCATTGCCTTATCGTTTACAAATTAATTCCGTGCCAAAACGAGTCCGTCCTGTTCAATGGAAGAAACTTGTTAAAACTTGGAATAAAGAAAACTCAAAGGTATGTTGACATATGAAATTTACTTTTTAACTTAACCAGGAAGCTTATGCTTCACTTTAACTAAAATGCAATGGATATTGCAAGAATATTTTATTATCTTCTACAAATTGTTAAAAACAGTACCTATATATGCCATGTAACTTTAAACTATTTTTATTGGAGAGTTGAAGTAATGAATATTTTGTTGCCGCTAGGGGTGTCAAATGGTTTGACCCGAACTCGATAAGGCCTTATAGGGTCGGGTTGATTCTGGTCCAACTTAGCTTATCGGGTTTATCTGGTCAACCCGATAAACCCGGTAGCCTAATTGGGTCGGGTTAGGGTCTTAGTTAGTTCGTTATCGGGTTGACATGATAAACCCGATAAGCTATAGTTACAAAAAAAAAGTTGATATTTTTTAAATTAAACTACTTTTTTCAATATTGCTTCACAATTTTCAATAACAAGCTTACTACAGAAAACACGGTATACTACAATCTTCAAATTTCGTTGTGTTGCCTTTGCATATGCATCAGTAGCTTAGACAACGCTTTACCGGAAGGTATCATTCTTTCATCATATCATATGCTTAACTAATGTTCAAGTTTTTATATTGACATCCAATTTAATAATGTTTAAATAATTGAAAAAAAAGTTAACTCAACTTTTTATACTGATGCTAGCAGAACTTTCTTATGAAAACCATTTGTACATGTTTTCTAAAAATGACTAGCTTCCTATTGATAGAAAGACATGAGTGCAGGTTGCAGCCAATAATTACATGGTCGTAAATCATTTTATGCTTACTAGAACTACTGATGTATATGTATTTGCCACTATACATACAAAATTTGTACTTAAGCTTGCGTTCTGACCTGCATATAATTGCTACTCTGCATATCTTAACTCTATGACTGCAATGTTTAGACGATATTCAGATTGTGTCTTTTTACTACAGAGAGTGAGTGAAAAAAATAAGGCAAACAGGGAAAAGAAAAAGATGGTTCAAGTCACGGGTAAAAAGAGTTATGCTATGAAGCGTGAAGAAGTTAAGGTAATAATCATATATAGCTGTACAAGTTTTAGTCTTAAATCTTAATATGTACTGAGATTTTTTATTTTCTTTTTTATAAAACAGGAATCTTTAGGACGTGAACCAACACGAAGGGAATTGTTTCGTGCTTGCTTCTCTACCGATGGAATTGCAAAAAGTGTTGAAGCTTCAAATGCAATTGTAAGCACTTTCTTCCTAATACTCACCTGTTTGAAAGATAACTAACATGTACCATGAGTCATGTTTGTTTGTTTGATGTTGCAAGTGTAGTTTTAAGGACAATTAACGTATTTATTCTCTTTAATACAGGATCAAATGGATGAGATGAGTTCTCAACTTCCGGAGGGTGCAACTGATGAACCTGGACCACAAGATGTATATTCAAAAGTTATGGGTAAGGATAACAATGGACCAGCAGACTTGTATGGGTTAGGTGTCCGTGCTTCTGATGTTTGGGGTGTGGTACCAAGTCACTCTGCACGTCATAGAGATAAGCTCATGTATAAGTCTAGATGTGACCAGCTTAGCAGTGAACTCGCTCAGTTAAAAGCGAGAGATTCTCAAAGGCAAGGGTCGAGTGAAAATGGTTCTTTCGGTGTAAATGTAGTTAATGAACCTCTACCTTTACGGGTATGTGTCTATCTTAACTGATATATGTACCCTTACTAATTACAGTATGACATCTATTAACGATACATATTATAGGTCGGAGCTGAAGTTTACCTCAAAAGTATTTTTAACTCTAGCGAGATTGTAGCAAAAGGAAGGATCAAGAGCTTAGATCCAAATGAGATTGTTGGGGGTGAAGAGATAGGACCAAACTGGTGCGAGGTCAATGTTCAAGTGCCTATCAAAAGAGATGAACACTTGGTGAGGCGATATGGATTATTTGTCACAGTTAGTGATGCTATTGGTGCAACTGTCGCATGGCCTTGCCCTTTTGTTTCGGTATGTCAACTTATTAAACTTGTGACATATTATACCATTAGGATTCAACATGAGTAATGGGTTGGGGCTGCAACAAGAAGAGGTATTTTAATGGGTTATACTTCGTAATAAAGTAGTTTGCTTGTATTTTAATAGGTTAAGGCTGCAACAAGACGGGCTAATTATTTAGTGAATTGTTGTGGGTGATTTGTTTTATGTGTTTGTAGTTGTGAGGATTTTTACTTTAGTGAATATAAATCTGTAGCTGCTAAAAACTAAATAGGTATTGATATCTTATGTTTGCGTGTTGCAATATTGTAGGTGGTACCTCAAGATGATGCATGAAGATGATCCATAATGACTCAAGATTATCTACTTTAAATTTAGTTCTCATTGTTCAGTTTCCTTGTAATAAAAGTTGGAAGACTATTTGGATGATGTTAACCCTTATCAACTCAAAACTTTGCTTATTTAAATGAAACTTCTTAGTTATTTTACCTGTTATATATGGTTCTCATTTGTTGTGTTTTATATACCCTTCAATTTTGTTCTTAAGACCTACAAGTGTTCATGAAAGTATTGAAAATAAGATTTTGTGAAAAATAGAAAGCGTTTTATAATGTATGTATGTCAAGACACTAAATTTGGTCTCAACAAGTACTTATGTATTAAGACCTTTTTCTTACCCTCAAATAATAGTTAATGCATCACACAATTTCGTCTTAAAAAAACATTTTTTAGGACGCATGAATGCGTTTTAATATGTGATATAATTTCGTTCTAAAAAAACATTTTTTAGAACGCATGAATGCGTCTCAATATGTAATATAAGGCTAGCATATCTTAGAACACTTTAAAGCATCCTATTAACTTGTCTATTAAAACACAAATTGTGTCGTATAAAATGTTTTATGGGACTATTTTATTTTTGTTTCATAATGTTGGCACTTATTAAGATGCTTGTAAGTGTCCTAATAAGTTTTTCACTTTATACAACGCCTTTATATGTGACACTTATATCATTGGTCCTATTATGCTAAAGGTCCTATAAAGTAACCTGATAGGACACTACTCGGTGTCTTATAAAGCCTGATTTTTTGTAGTGCTCGTTTTCAGTACGCTGATATTTTTACCAAGGGACTCCCGGCTGCGTTGTTTATGGATTTTGGCTCCAGTTTGAACATTCGAAGGCCTCCCGCTCAAACTGCGGGGGTGTATTAGCCAAACTTGACTTGGCTTTAGTTTAGCCCAATACATTATAGTTATTGTTATTTGGATATTGGCCCATGAAGGGTTTCTCTTTGTAATCGGTATTCATTATTTATACCGAAGGTTTATTGATTAATGATCAAGGGGAACAAACCTAATTCTAATACCTTTTACTTGCAGTTTGAGTTTGTGATCATCTTCGTTTGAAAATAAGTTGGGTGGTATCACGTGACCATCTAGACTATCACGAACATTCTGGTGATTGTCACAAATACTCCTTGTAATCCCTTGCCATGTCAAGTAGTTGTTACTTGCACCAATGTCTAACGAGCATTTAAATGTTTGTGCTTCAGAATCCTCACCCATGAACGTCACAAATACTATGTAGCATGGAACCTCGCCCAGAAGACAAGGTTCAAAGTACAAACAGAATTGCTGTCCGTAGCA
Organism: Chrysanthemum lavandulifolium; assembly: GCA_022545495.1. Taxonomy (NCBI): domain Eukaryota; kingdom Viridiplantae; phylum Streptophyta; class Magnoliopsida; order Asterales; family Asteraceae; genus Chrysanthemum; species Chrysanthemum lavandulifolium. Next base: position 131,243,172 of record CM040243.1, read on the forward strand.
GTTGATTACCTAGATTAAGCCACATGTAAGTATATACAAGAATAAATGTTGAACAACATTATAATATAATTGATTGATATATATGCTAATAACATTACTTACTTGTAACATCCCTGTGGCGTTTTCATTTTCTATTTGATTCGGTGAGTGTGACTGAACATAACTAAAGGCAAATTCAGATCCATATAATGCATGTCAACGTTGTGATCTTCATTGAGATGTTTCACGAGCTGTGGAGGATTTCCTTTGACTAAGCATTCAGAAGTGTTATAAGGACAATCATAACTAGGATGTTTCCGTTTCAGTAATTTTGATACTTTCTACATGAATAAACATCTTGTGTCACCAATGTTAACACCACATTCTGAGCACGAACTTTGCACTTGAATTTTGCAGATGGAGCATACAAGGTGACCATTCGGGAACTATATGTTTATGATAATCAGTATACATATATCAAGAGGACATATAGAGATTGTTTAGTGCCAAAGAAACACTCAGAAACAAACCTCATAAATAGGAGGGGACATTGAGGTGGTGCACACACGACATTTAAGAAGCTCGTATGCCCTCTTGCAGGTTTCATCTACAACATCATGTAAACTATTATCCCCTGGAGCTAGTGCTGATCTTCAAAATACAACATGGTCAGTTTAACTATTCCACAACAACAGGTTACGTTTTTATCAACTCACCAAACTTAGTGGACGCGTTAGTACTCAAAGTGTCAGCACATATGTTACGCAACACAGTCTTCTACAATAAATCTAAAACTCCATCGGTTCTTTCTATGATTAGATACCCAAACTAAGATCCACATATCTAATCTGATATATACATAACTAATGACATTTGAAACAAACACATTCTAATCTAATGTATAAAAAATTATTATCATTACCACAAAGGCACAAATAAAATCTGTCTACAAAAACTTTAACCTTCCTCTGCTTCTTGAATGATATAAAGACTAGTTTTGGTGTTTTACTTGTTTGTATATGTGTTGTTTAGGGGTATATCAACTTAAACCAGATCTTTATCAAACTTTTATTCTGTTACTTCTTAGCAGGGCCGTCTTTAGGGTAGTGCAAGCGGTGTAATTGTATAGGGTCCTCACTTGACGAGGGGCACAAAATTTCATGCAATTCTATTTCATGCATTACTGATACATGTGTATTTTGTGTGTGTGTTTAAGGACCTCGTTATGGTGATGATATTGGGCTATCGAAATCTATGAGACGGCCCTGCTTCGGATAATACATGTGTGTCAAAATTAAGATTTAACATAAAAACACTAAAATGAGGTGAATTAAGATTTAACACAAAAACACCAAACTTACATATTCTAAGAGCTCCAGGTACAATAGCTGTTGGCTTGAGCCAAAGCCTTTGGCGCGAGACTCCACACCGTAGCTGGGCTGGTGGGTCTTGGCGCCGTGGCCACCAGTTCACGCCAAACATATACATGTTTTTTATTTATTTATTTATTTATTTTTTGCTCTTTTTTTTGTGTTTGTATTTGTTATGTTTTTATTTTATTTTTTTGAGTTTGCAGGTCTGGAAGGAAGAAGAAGATGTGTGTGGCTATACTTGTGGCTGCAAAGGTAAAGTGATTAGGTTTATCATTTTTATGGATTTTGAATTTGGGCTAGTTGTATTGATTTTAAGTTTGGGCCAGGCTTATTGATTAGGTTGTACAAGTTGGGTTTGCGTTTGGAATTTCCAAATTAGTACATAGTTTTCGGTTAACTTTTTTTCCTCTCTTTTGGTTAACATTTTATAGTGTGCTAATAATTTGTTTATTTAAATAAATGAAAAAAAAAATTGATATGTGGGGTCTAAGGTTGCACGACGGCACCAAAAAACTGGTGTTATGCTAGGGACGGATGTTTTGGTGACATAAACAAAACTGATGCCATAGATAAAAAGTGCTGATGTGGCACCATTTTTCCTTTGGCACCACACTGTACCTAGCGCTCTAAGAATGAAGACAAATTATTAAAAACTGTTGTCTGAGATAGAATCTACAAGTGAAAGTTAAATTCTTCTTATTTAGTTGCAATTGACATATTATTAATAATCCATGCAGCATTAACTTAACTGGTTAGATTAAATAGATATTTTTTTTCCTTTCTAAATAGCTAATGAAATATGAGATTCTAAGACAAAAGCTTCAACTCTCCTCTGCTTCTCGAATGATACAAAGATTAATTAGTTTAGGGCTTTTGTTTGTTCATATACTGCGGAGGTTTTATTTTATTTTATTTTATTTATTTATTTATTATTATTATTTTTTAATTATTATTATTTTTATTCGTTTAGGAATCAAACCATAATATAATGTGATAAAATAGTCCCTCACTCCCTCTTTTTAGTTTTTGACACAACTGGCGTTGATTTTACAGGAATGGTACAAAGTTAGTTACGAAGGCTCTTATCACAATACGACATTATGATGTTTTAGTTGGGTAAATATGGAATTGTCCCATGCATATATACATTGTGAGTAGTGAATGACGTCTTTCGGTCTCTAGGACTCTACATACAACATGGACTCGAGGTGCTCATCCACTTTACCAACCGAATTTATGCAGTTTGTATATGTACACTAATCCAAGTGAATATATAATCAGAATACATAGAAAACCAAAGAATAAGCCTAAAAAAAGTCATGGAATTCGGATTCGAAGAAAATTCATCCTATTGGTGATCTTCTCTCACTAAATTCTGTGCTAATTAAATAGAATAAAATAGGGGCTTCAATCAGCATCAAAATCTGAAATGCTAAGATAAGCTTTGAAAAAGGTTAATTCTTATGCTTACTATAAGATTGTTTTCACATAAGCTTATTCATAACACCTAAAAAGTTACTGTATAATTTATAGTGAGCATAAAGTATACCTCTGATACCAAAATTTTAACATTTCCAGCTTTTTAGTATGAAACACACCACCACAACAACGTTGGACAAGGTTACACTACATTTGGGCATATTGTGCATATTCCTATCAAGATATATGGTTACTGGTTAGTTTTCATTAACAAAATACTAATAACATCAATTTTCATCAAAACTAGCTATTTAAATGGTTATTGTTCGGAATGTCCACAATCAAATGATTTTATTAGATAGAAGCTATATTATTTGATATAGCTTAGTATACTTGACGTACAATTTATGCACTATTTAAATAAGAGAAATAATTGTGAGACCTAAATTATGTGCCGAATTTCATGCCTTACACATCATCCTATTAGTTGCAGCTAGGGACACACTTTTTCACAAACTAACGGATAGTTGTCACGCACGTTTAAGCATGAAATTAGTCACATCTTTAAACATCTCAATCATTTCTCTTTACATTAACCATAAGAGGAAGAAATAGCTTTATTAGAAGCATAAATGGATACAACGGTTATCGGAATACATTGTAAATAAAATTTCTTGATGATGTTCATCCACCTAGATCCGCATGCAATATAGAAATTATAAAGTATCAATGAAAACCGTAACATGCCTAATGCTTGAGCCGGAAACAACGTAACTAATTATAATACAATATCAACATTCTACTATTTACATACACGCTACATTGATAGCCAACATGTTGGGCCTTGAGTGTTGAAGATATAAACTAAATATAGTATATTATAAAGTTTAAGGATACTTATGTAATAAACTAAAGCCTAAGGGCTAAACATGTATATTAGTTAGTTAATAACCGAATGGCGGTTATAGTTAGTTATAAGTAGTTAAAGGCGGTTATGTATGAACCATTGTGTTGGTTCATGAAGCGGCATCATACCCTTTCATGTAGTATAAATAGGACAAACCAACAAACATAAACCGTTTGTATTCATACTTGCAATTTCATAATAAAGTTCATAGTTTATATATTATAAAGACTGTGTTATTGTTCGTGAATTACCAACAGTGGCATCAGAGCGGTTTATTCGATTCGGGGAGAAAAAAGAAGATAAGAAGGGCACTAAAAACAGGGTAGTTTAAGATCAACAGTAGATTAACGGGATTGATAAACAACAACGGGGCAGCGGGTTTGATTGTCAATAGTGGTGAAGCGGACAATAGTTGTCATTAGCAGGAAGCGGACGTGACAATTATTTGCTAGGCGGATTTGACTTTCAACAATGAGGCGGGTTTGATCACATACCAAATCAAAGAAACCGAGATTAGTGGTTTGGAAAAACCCGAGTAGAAAGTAAATTTTTTCAATCAGATCAAGATTGGAAAATGAAGGAAGAATAAGAAAATGGGAGGCGACAAATCCAATAAAAATAAGAACGAACTTACGAAGGATAGTGGAACATCAATGACGTTCCAATGCCTGGTTCTCAATTCAACGAATTACACGATTTGGGCAGTAAAGATTAAAGCAATATTTAATGTCCATGGAATCTGGGAAGCAGTTGAACCAACAACGGACGCTGAAGTTGATAAAAAGAAAAACAACATGGCAATTGCAATGTTATACCAAGCAATTCCAGAAAATATGGTTTTGCAAATTGCAAGCCTTACTTCGGCAGAAGAAATTTGGGAAGCATTAAAGGTTCGACACGTGGGAATTGAAAGGGTTAAGGAAGCACGCGTTCAGACACTCGAGTCAGAGTTTGAATCTTTGAAAATGGGTGCAAATGAACCACTAGATGTCTATGCGGGAAAGATTAGTGAGATTGTTTCGCAAGCGAGCAGTCTTGGACATACTTTGGATGAAAAGAGACAGGTTCGAAAACTTCTAGGATCGGTGCCAGAAAAGTTTATTCAAATAGTAGCGGTGATTGAGCAATTTGTGGATTTGAAAAAAATGTCGTTTCAAGAAGTCGTGGGGAGACTAAAGGCTTTCGAAGAACGCACAAATAAGAAAGCTAACGAGGAAGACATGATTGGTGAACTTCTATTCACCACGGAAGACACTAAGGAGAAGGGTAAACACCATAAATGTGAGCATTGCGTTTGTGGATATGCAAGCCAGAAAGACTTTGGACGTGGCCAAGGACGAGGTCGGGGGCCGGGAGAAGTCAAGGCGATGGTCGAGCACAACGGGACAAGAGCAACGTGAAGTGTTTCAAATGCAATGAACTTGGGTATTTTAGCAATGAATGTCCAAAATGGGAAAATAAAAAAGATGAGGCAAATCTGATTCAGTACGAGGATGACGAGCCAACGTTATTATACACCAGTTACAAAGATGAAGACGAAGACCTCATTTAAACTATATTTAGTTTAAGGGGGAGTGTTGAAGATATAAACTAAATATAGTATATTATAAAGTTTAAGGATACTTATGTAATAAACTAAAGCCTAAGAGCTAAACATGTATATTAGTTAGTTAATAACCGAATGGCGGTTATAGTTAGTTATAAGTAGTTAAAGGCGGTTATGTATGAACCATTGTGTTGGTTCATGAAGCGGCATCATACCCTTTCATGTAGTATAAATAGGACAAACCAACAAACAAAAACCGTTTGTATTCATACTTGCAATTTCATAATAAAGTTCATAGTTTATATATTATAAAGATTGTGTTATTGTTCGTGAATTACCAACATTGAGTACTACATCTGATTTTAGTGCTGAACCAAATGTGCATCCAGCTTGAGGCTAAGGCTCACTTCTCAAGCGTAACTTCTTGGGTCAATGAAAGTAATTAATCCGTTATATATTGGGTGAAATCCAACAGTATCAATATACTCAGACTAGGACAACAGAGTGAACACAACATGACTCCTCTGCTTGCCGTATTCACTGGTGACCTTCGGTGCTATGCTTGTTTACCTCAATCAGATTATATGGTTTCTGTGTCTACTTTTTGGTGCTATGCTGATCATGCTTTTTTGCTACTACAAAGTATTAATGATAACGAGTCAAAACGGGTTGTTTCATGTATGGGTTGGAACGGGTCAGTTTATTAGAATATAACTTGGAAATCACTTAAAGATAAACAGACTTTACCATACATTTATTACATCTTCTTTTGTTCATGAATGCTTTAATAGTTGAACAAAATCACCAAAAGAAACCAGATATACTTCAGTTTCACTAACATCGTGGTTATTAATAATATCATTAAGATGGTGAAAAAAAGTAAACATTTTGGACTATTTGTGAAGCGTTCAGTTGCTACCAACCTTTTTGGTGAACTAAACCATAAAGCAACTTCATCATCAATGTGGGGTTTCAACACTATCCCTAGTGTCTCGGATTCACTGGCTCCATCCTCATCGGCCATCTGTAATAGGCTTTCAGTAGTAAGACCCCTTTTGCGGTCCACAAACTTGTGGTACAAATCGAAAACCTTGACAAATAAGCCACTTATTTTCTCAAAAAGATAGTTATGAGAAGCTATTTTTGCTGTATTAAAACCATTTTTTTCAAATTTAATTTCTGAAAGATTCTCAATAACTTCTGCAATCTTCTTGAAGCAATTTCAATATCATCATCTTTGGCATCATCATCGTCATTGTCTGAATCTGAATCAGACAGTACTTGTAAAATATCAGAGTCCAAATCACCACGGCCGTCGTCATAGTATTGTAACATGCCATGATAAGAAAGACCCTTTTTGTTGGGTTTTACTAATCATAACAATTACAAAAACAAGTAAACATCATCAAAGCATGCAGCGGAAGTAATAGGAATAATACTTGTAAATTAATTAACCAAATTAAAAGTATATGCGTACCTTTTACGAATCAATGCAATTAGGGTTTATGAAAAAAACCCCCAATTAAGATCAAGTACCAAGAAACCTTAAACCCTAATAAATTAGGGTTTATATAATTCGACCACCTTAGATGTCGAATACCCAAGATATGCAAACACAAGTGTATTTGCTCTTCGTTCTTGTACACACGTATTAGTAGCGAATCAATGAGAAAAGCTAGGTTCTTGATCACAATAGATTAACCAAACACCTTTGTTATGCTCAAGGTCATTCGTAAATCCCTTACAATGGGGATTCACTTCGTCGACCAAGAACAAGAGAGAAGAAAGAAGAGGTTTGGCCTTCTATTGAAATCTAGTGTACCAAATGATGAATACATGGGGATGTATTTATAGCCTTATGGTAGATGTCAAGATTGCTATAGTATCCGATGGGGGATTCTATAGTTTTCGCCAAACACAAGCCCAAAAGAGGATTCCTAAAACCTTCTCTTGACTTGTTAACTTTTCTTCATATCCCGTTGACATTTAATGACCGATTATCAAAACTCGTCAAATATTAAATATCATTAAGTATTTATTTTGTGATCAAATAATTAAATATAACATTTTATATATTAATTATTTATACATTGATTCTCATACGTAATGTGTGCAATCCGAAGTCTCGAGTTGAATCCGGTCATACATATATTAATAATTATCCATAAACCTTTCAATTGCCACTTGGATATTACTTAATATAGTAATGACATTGGTTAGTCTAGCTTTAACACGCCAATGCCCCGGATCGAACCGAGTATGGTCTCTGGAAAAAACCATTTAATGATTCATCATTTTACTTATCCTTTTGTTACTAATACTACATTAACTATGAATATGGATCAAGTCATTTCATAAGTTAATATTACATTTCTCGTTGTATTTGATTGAACAAGATTACCAAATCATCCGAGCGTATTCCGGATAGATCTTGGGTAAGGCCTTACAAACATCTTGTCAACCCTACGAGGGCCCAAATATAGTATTATGCTTTGAAACGAATTCTCTTGACTACAAACATAACTCATGAACTTTGTAACACTTAGAAAATAGCCCTTATAACTACCGATTCACGGATAGCGTTAGACTATCTTACACAAGTGCACTACATTCATAATGATTATCGGTATCTCAAGTCGAGGATAAACACTTTATGATATACTTAATGACAAAGATCCATAAAGTATCATCATGTAAAGTTGGGATCATCCTATATTCAATTCATTGAATATCATGTAATTGGCATGTCCCACGCATCAATATACTTAAAGTATATTCTACCAAAACTCGATTTATCTTAATTCAATGACATTCCCACATCATTGATCGACAACGGACATTTAGAATAACATAAGTTATTCACGGATTAAACATGCAAATATAGGATATAATATTAAGAAAATGAAAAATAAACATAACCAATATTTTATTTCATTTAAATAATATTTGTTCAAAACATCCCTTATCCAAATACTAAATAGATCAATGCATGATAATACTTGTTAATGAATTATGCCTCAAGTAATGACAATCATACTTGTTGACAAGGCTTAATTTCAACTAACTTTGATCTATTGGAATTTTGAGAATACTTATTTCAAGAATTCAACTAGTGAAGTTCTTGTATGTGTGCATTCAAAATATCTTGATATTGACACATAATATTTCATAAAGTGTATGACATCCTCAAGCACCAATTTATGACAATCAAACTTTCAAACATTTTTAAAGTTTAAAGTATTCTTATTCTTTATTGTATAATGCAACTATGCTCTTAGTTGAGCACAACTAGTTCACATGGCCATTTACAAGGATGAAATCCTCCCATGACTAGTATTGAGTGTCATCTCAATTAAAACAGCATCATTGTATTCAAACACCAATATGCTCTTTAAAAATCTCCGTAAACTTCAATATCTATAGTGTAATGTTTGATGCCTTCCAAACTTTCAAGTTTGTTGGCTATGACAATTACGCAACAATTGTTGTATTGCTCATCCATAGAATTTTGAGAGCAAATCCAGGCTGAGGAATGTAATTCTAGATTCAAACATATTCTATTAGAATATTCACTACACTAGTTATCTAATAACTTCATTAGATATCAATGTTGTCAAATCATCTTGCATTCAAGCATGATACAACATTAACATGATGTACATGAAAAATCCTTATGTCAAACAAAGATTTAATTCATGTTCTACATATCCATTTTCCAAATGATATATCATGTTCTATTAGACTCATTTATTTTACCGCACATGTTTATTAATAATAAACATATATTCCAAGGTTGTATGTCTTATTGTCAAAATCTTTCATGTGAAGTTCCATTCCAACTAGAGCTTAACATTTAGTTTTTAGATGGAATGTTACTACCCACAACATATAAGATTTAAAGAAAATAAACATAATACTCCCACTAGCTTTCAGGAATACTTAGAAATTATCTTATTTTAATTTTAAACCAAAACTTGGATTTAATAGTTAAACATAAGAATCATCTCCTAGATGCATGCATATATCCATTTATGGATTCTTGCCGTTTGTACATTTCCAAAAATTATGTGAAATCATAAAACTCATTTGTATTACTTATCGTCCTCGCAAAAGCAATCACACAAGAAAGAGTTTTAATATTCAATTGTCATTTTTCATATTAATGAAAATAAGTATGACAATTATAATCATTATATATTTAATGTGCCAAGGAAAGAATATTCAATCACAGTTAATTGCTTAAGTGTGATTAATAATCTTGTCACAAGTCATGCATTAAACACATGTACAATTTTGTCCATATGATTTCTCCACAAAGATTTAAACCACTAGGGTTTTCCTTCTTTTTGAAGAAACTCATCTTCATTAAGATAAACCAAGTTTCCAAAGTTGATCACCTTTTTGGACAGCATCTTAACATTCATAGTATGAATAATTTACAACAATTCAATATTAGGTAATATATCATTATGATTAACAGGTTTACCATGATCCCGTAATTCATATTTCTCATCACATCAAATATCTGAGATATCCTTGTGGATCTATGAATGAGAATTCCATCATCTTGAGGTCTATCAGATTTGAGCTCATCATGATATTCATTAGTGTATTTTAGAAGATTATGTGTTTTGTAATTGTAATTTAATCTCTTCAACATCTAAACAAAACTCCCACTTGCTTTTGTAAGTTAAATACTATCTATAGATACTTTAACAATTAGAACAACACTAAATTGTTTTCTTTTGGGATATTACAAAACACATTTGACAATTCGTAAATCTTGTTCGTTAATAACCTACTCCATAAGTAGTTTTAACAAATCAGAACTTCAATATATGACTCAATGTGATTCATCACATTCCATACTAAAATGGTGTCTTATTAATCTTCTAGGTTTGAGTTTTTATTAAGTATATCCAATCAATACTCAATTTTCTAACCTTGATAACTTTTGGAAGAAAGGAAGATATAGTTATCTTGAATCAAACAATATAACAAATGTTTGATTCTTCTAACTGAACATTCCATATACATACAGTATTTCATTAGAATTAATATTGTAAGACAATCTAACAATATGTAAGATAAACATATTACTTTTGGCTTACCTATTTTACCAACTAAGACAACTTAATGGTATAATAGAATATTTAAGCCAATTGCATGCTTTATAACATGAGTATTCTTTGACCAAGTCAAAAGACATAACAGTTATAATATCTTACTTTATATTATAAGTCTTTGTAATAATGAAAAGACTTCATGTTTGTGACTTTACAAAGAAACACATAAACATTTATAATTTAAAGTTATTATGAACACCACGCCATGGTTTCAATTAATTAATTTTCAAGTTAAAAAACTATTTATGTAATTTCAAGAATACACAAATATTTAAAATAGCATTAGGTTACTTTATTTATTTATGTCATTCCAAGAAGTGTCCAACTTAAGAAACTGTAAAAACATCCACGCCCGATCCCACGACAAGTGGAGATTTACCTTGAGATTACAATCTAGCCAAGATCTCACTTAACCTAAAATGTAACTTCAAGTGTTTCTATATTTTGAATGACATAAGACATAAAAGCAGTCTATGTTATATTCTTGACACATGTTCTAAACAAGTCAATCTTATTAGAACGTTAATCTCTTACCTTACGATCAAGAGAATCCATTAATCATATTTGTATGTGTTGTTCCTTTGCACACAATAAATACTTCTCCCACTTGTGCATAGAACAACATCATATAGCACACAAACAACACGACTTGCATTTTGTTTATGTGAACAATATGATAGTGTCATAGATATATAAGTATTATAAGTAGATGTAGGACCACTTAATTATCAAGGAAACGTTGATGACTATCCTTGAGAATATGAATGTCTACATTTTTGAACGTAATGTATTATTTCAAGAAACTCTAGAAATAATCTGAGTTACTACCAAGATAATAAATCTTGAAACTCCCACTGAATTAGACAACGTTACAATAATGTCTTATTCAATAATACACCATACTCCCACTGGATTTGACAACATTGTAAGTGTTTCATTAACCAGTGAAAATAGCGTGCTATTACGTTGCTACCCCTTTGTAAGACCATTCGTAACAATTACTTAGGTAGTAAAAGAGTGTATTCTACTTTGTAGATGATGAGTCATCCATCATGCTATTAACTTAAAAAATTGAGCATGCAATTTCTTCCTTAATAGGTCTACTATCCCCACAATGATGTGTAGCACCTTTAATTGGTCAAATCAAAACAACTAGATAAAATATACTAGTTTGTCTTTTACCAATTTTGCGGTAATTAGTCTAGATTCTAATTTAATAACTCATATAATGTCAAACATATTTTCTAGTTGACCAAAATGTCATATAAGAATTCAATCACCAACAGAGGGTAATGAAATCTCTTAAGGAAAACACGATGTGCAATTTTCTTAACTATTAAAATTGCTATGAGTTATATTAGAATTTAGATAATTCTAATGTTCCTAACATACCTTTCTCAATCATGAAAAGGAATAGGATTGAGTCTCACTCTTCTTCCATGGAAAGAGTTTATGTTTGTCTTTTAGTAAATTTTCTTGATCAAACATTTGTTTGAAAACGAACTAGATCAATTTACCAAAGCCCAAACCACGTTTACGGTTTAATGTTGCATTAATACAATCAAAAGAATTAACAAAATTCAATTTTAGTATTTTCGATAATTAAATCTTTCAAGACAATAAAATAACCTTAGGTCAATATTCATATTAACCATAGAATTTTCCTTGAATCTAGGACCCTCATTATCATAGTTTCACCACATCAGTTGATCTGCTAGTGATGAAAGTATAGAATAGGTAATTGTCGAAGAACAATAATTGACAAACAGATTTTCAATTCCTAGAAAATATGGGATTTACAATTTTGCCAAACAATTATGCAAAATGTAAATATGTTTTATCCCATCTTATGCCTTAAGTTATAGGTCTCACTAACTAATGATGAGTGTCTAAATACTCATCATTTTTGTATTATCTAGACTGCAAAAACATCTGAAAACACTCAAAAATGCATCAAAATGATGAAAATATCACAAATAAGTGTTTTATGTGTTTTAACTGCAAAATACCAAAAAGCAATGAAAACATATCAAGTTTGCATAATTGGCGCTTTAGTCCCCAAGTTTCAAAAGTTGTCAAATCTAGTCCCTGGTAATTCAAAAACTTGTAAAATGTCATTTAAGGTCCATGGGATTCAAAAGTTGTCAAAATAAACCCTTTAAAGTTTAAAATTTACAAAATGACAACTTTAGTCCCTAAAGTTTGAAAATTGTCAAAAATAGTCCTTGGTGAATTTAAAAAAATGGAAATTTATCAAAAATAAACCTTGTACTATTCATAAATGACAAAATTGGTCCTTATAGTGAACTTTTGGAAAATTACATATTTGGTCCCTTAAGTTTCAAAAATGACATAAAAGGCCCTTGGACATTTTAAATGGAAAATAAATACATGTATGGTCCTTAGTTTATTATATTTGGCATGTTTGGTCCTTGAAAATAATTTGGAAACTTGTCAAAATCAGTCCCTATACTTTCAGAATATTACATGATTGGTCCTTGTTATTACTTAAAACCAAATGGACCTAAATTAAACAAACACAAACCAAATCCAAATCCACCAACCCAGCTGCTGGCCCAATCCCAACCATAGCCCAAAAAACCCAACACCCGTTATTAATAACCCGGTCAAATAAAGTCAAACACCCAAAATACCCGCGCCACTGTTCACCATCCCCTACCCCCAACACCTGTGTCCACTCCTACACCCCCACCTGTTTACGTGCTCACTTACACCTTTCCAACTTGTCTCCCAGCTGTCTATCACCCCCTCCACCTCCACATCCAACCAAAAATCATTAAATGCAAAGAACCAACCAAATCCACTTTTCCCGCCATAATGACATATGGCAATTTTGATGAATTCAATGGCTGAGATGAAGTGGGATAGTCTCAGATGTCGACTAAGACTCAAGTGGATCATTATAAAGAAAAGAGTAGCGAGATGGAGATATCAAGTAGTGTAATTTAGTTTAGATTATGTTGTCTTAGTTATTTTTAGTTTCCAGTGTTAAATTTGGATTTCAAGTACTTCATTTAGTTCTTTCAGTGTAATATAAACCTATTTCTAGTTTCAATTTCAGTTTTTACTCACTAATTCAGTTTATGTACTTTTTATGTCTAAATTCTCAAAACACTCAATTGTTGTTATTAGTTGTTATTATTGCTTCTAAAGCTTATATAAGCTCTTGAAAAAGCTTTTAAGTTGTTAGAAACATTAAATTCCCAGTTTAGTTTCACAACCCAAAAATTACCAAAAATACCAATAAATTAGCTAAAAATAAAAAATCAATGGGTAAAAGAAAGAAAAGCTTGGAGCAGGGTTAAATTGGACTTGCATTGGGAATTAGAACTCCTTGGGGAGTGTAGGTGGTTACTTATGATCCTAGTACTTTAATCTTAGTCAAATTCCAATTGTAAGTTTATTTCTTTGTAAACTTTTGCATCATTAGTTTATATAAATAGAGACATTGTATTCTTTGTCATTTTGCTTTGTTTAGGAATAAAATTACATATTAGAACTTGTTATATCGATTTAAGATCGATAGATGATATAGAGCTTCAAAACCGCCTTCAAAAGTGGTGTTTGGATCGCTTATTATCATATGTTAGAGGTATCGGTTATTTAGTTGTTTCTCATCTCTTTAGCATTTAATAGCTTAGTTAAAACATAAAATCTGTCATTGTTTAATAAAAGTCAAAATGATGTTAATCTCATTATAACGAGTTAATCGTTAGGAGTTATAATGTAATTTCATCAAGGTTGCTTATAACTTAGTACTCTAACTTATTATCATATCGTTATTATAACACTAGAAGGGTACCCGCAGGTATGACTATTTTGTAACGAACAAATGTTTTGAGGTGGTGATGTGATGAGATGGTGGTGGCAATGATAAGTATAGTTATATGTTTTGCTCAGTCTCTTTCAGCATTTAATAGCTGTAAGTTTTGTTTGGGTTAAAACACATCATTATTCCGCAATAAAATACCCTCTAAATCTCTTCACTTGTTTAAATCAAATTATATTGATCAAAATGATGTTAAAGTTGTAAAATTTGAATTAAAATAAAATAAACCCACTAAAAATATAAAACAAAACTCATAAAAATAATTAAAATGGATGTTGAATTAAAGAGCATAAAATTTTAGAAAATATGGTGAAATTAGATTATAATATAAATAAGTAGTAAAAGATATTTTAATTTGAAAATAAAGATGAATTTTTAGTTGAGAAGTGACATCAATAATTGGTGGTTAGCTTATAACTTTGTTAGTACTCATCTCATGAACCTAAATTTTATCATCTTATCGTAGCTTATTATAACATATTAAAGTAGTATAGATCCATAGAATCAAATCAAATCTCATAAAAGTCAAAATTCCATTTACGTCTATAAAAGTCAAGATTTGGAAAGTCCAGTTTTACAAAACTTTGTTGAAGTCTCATTGGTTCATTTCTTCATCAAAATCTATGAGACTTTGGGATTTGAAAGATCACTAGGTCTAGTTTAATAATACCGTTTTTTTTCCTTTTATCAAGCTCCAATAAGCTTTTTATCGACTTCGATAAGCCATGATATGCCTGCTCGCACACTCAAGATTCACCGAGTGTGCACAGGCACAACTTGCAGCCCTTTCACAAGCTTCATTCAAGCTTGTGAGGAGCTGATTTTTGGTTCTTGTGTAGCCTACCAGGTCTACTTTAGGTCCCAATATCTGTTTTTCACTTTAGCTTATTTGTTTTGCTTATGCATTAGCTTAAAAGTGCCTCCTAATCACTGTTTTTCATTATTAATCCAATAAGCTCAAAACTAGTTTAAGCTT
Source organism: Chrysanthemum lavandulifolium (assembly GCA_022545495.1). Lineage (NCBI taxonomy): Eukaryota > Viridiplantae > Streptophyta > Magnoliopsida > Asterales > Asteraceae > Chrysanthemum > Chrysanthemum lavandulifolium. The sequence continues at coordinate 131,258,348 of CM040243.1, forward strand.
ATTTAATGATTAAGAGTACTGTTAATTAGCTAATTTAGACTTAATATAGCATTAGTTAGCTTCTGTGTTCATTTGGTATTAAATTGTGGACTTTGGCTTATTTTGAAGTGTTTATTAATAAGCAGTTTCACTGCAGCTTTATATTCTAACACATAAGCATATGTTTTTATATTTTTCTTAGACTTATAATAATATTTTAGTATTTTCTTGAATTTTTCATAATTTTCTGCCATTGTTTGATATTTTTCTTATTTTAAACTAGTTTTTAATCCTTTTTAAATAGCTTTTAATACAAATAAATCAGAAAAAGTTTAAAAAAATATGTTTTCAATTTTCCTAGATTAAGATAAATATAAAAGCCTAAAAATATTTTTCCATAATTTTCTTGGTTTAAATAGTATTTTCTAGCATTTTAATTAGTTTTAAATAGTATTAAATTAATAATAAATACATAAAAACTCTAAAAATATATTTTCAGTTTTAAAATAAGTTTTATCATATTTTAGATTTTTCTAAGTTATAATTTCATTTTCTAGGTTAATTTTGTATTTTCTTATATTTTAGTGCATTTTAAATATTTAATAAATAGTTTTAATTAATAATAATTAAATAAATAGTTTTAAAATAATTTTCTTTTCTAATAATTTTATTTTATTATTAGGATTGTAAAATATCATTTTCATATTTGTAGGCATTTTATTTCTTAAAACTCGCGTTTTATTTTGTATGCGTTCGTAATTTTATTTAAACGTCGTTTAGGTTTTAAACGTTTATCATTTTAAAAATAGTGATAGCGTTTATTTAATATATTTTAACTTTTTAATTTCCTTTAATTTGCATTTAAGCCCTGTAATTTATAAATCTTTTCTTTAGGTATAAATATTTCAAAACCTTCTTGATCACTATCCTTAGTGATTATTCGACATCTGTCGTGTTAAACACCAATTCATCCTCCGTGGGACTTAACGACCCGTGAATCCACTATATTCCTCGATCTTAAATTGCATTGGTTTACGAGCGGTTTAAGTTTATTACGGTTAGACATTCATGAGTGGCTAGCTTGTGTGATAAAGCTTGACCGTGTTTTCAAGACCAATCAAATTTTGGCGCTTGGGGGGAGGTCAGTAGCGTGTTTTAAGCATTTCCGCATCCATTCTTGCACATATACCACTTTTTTATAAATGTTTTTTGTAAAGTTAATCAAAATCAAAAGTTCATTAACACTTTTCCTAAAGTGTTAACAACACCAAAAAAATTTTCATTCTTTGTTTTACAAAGTGTTTATCCAAAATCCAAAAATATTCATCTTTACCCTCTTACCCTTTTTGATTCTTTATTCCTTTACCCTCATCCATTTGATTCTAACTTCTTCTCTCTCATGGAATCTCTCGACTACTGACGAATTCTTGAACGAAGTTGAAAACTTCCTACTTTATCACAAATGTCAAGAATTCGTGTTGTTCATGATGATCCATTAATTACGCGTAGGAAATGGAGCGAGAAACCGGGTGACAAAGGACCGGTACTTCCTCGATAATGGAGGTGCTAAATACGTCCAACCTACGGTTATCCAAAGATCTAACCCTCGATTGCTCTAAGCCGTCTAAAATTGATCCTACACTTTCACGATTTACGGTTAAAAGCAAACATGCGAAATTTAGACCGGTGACTAGCAAGAATGACTTGCCTAATCTTCACGTTTCTCAAGAACCGAACCGGAGACCATAACGGAAGTGATGGAAATTGCTAGCTCTCGAACACACCACTTGTCCCACCTCCGGATTTTTCAAAATGTTCTTGAATCTTAATAGTCATTCGGATCACCATGTTGGTTTTGTTGATTCCTTGAATGAACCGATTCCTTCTCAAATAGAATCGTTTATTCCTTGTGTCGGTTGTGGTGAGCCTCTTTTGGTTTACCACATCATTTGTATGCGTGTATGCAGTGTGGTAATGATATTCGTAACGGAGTTGTTTGTTTTGTGGTTCGAGGAATTCATTTGATTATGATCCTAATCCGAACTCATTTAACGACTCCTCAAAATTTTCCAACTACCCACCACACCCGACTTATCTTCATATAATCAACATAATCGCTGTGAATTACGTGGAGGTCCTCACCAAGGATTTGAATGTCAATCCGGAAACACGTTTGTCTATGAGCAGTCTTCCGGTGATGCTCGAACTTTGGCTATGACCAATATCCATATGATTCACCAATCCGGGCTCAACAGTTTCTCATTGTGAGAACTGTGGAGGTCCCATTTCACTCGATTGTCAAACAAGGAATCCATTTCCTTGTAACAATTATGACTATCCATATCACGACCAACCTCCATTGTGCCAAATGACTCAAACTCCTCAAAGAAACCCAACAAGACAATTATCTAGAGCTTACGAGTCGGTGAAAAGAACGAGGAGTTGAGTAAACCGCATTTCATAATGTTCCCGCTTTTCTTGTGTATATTGTGGGGTCCTCATGATGATTATCAATGTCAACCTTCCGGTTTTGACAAATCTCCACTCCCACAATGTCCCGTCATTCAAAATTCACATGAGAAATCCATGGAAGAATTGCTAGGTCAAGAGCGGTTGCTAAAATAAATTCCCAAATTGCCTTTGAAAAATCATTGGGAATCAATTGCAAAAGAAAAAGCGGATCTAGCTCTCAATTTCGTTTTATTCACGATGATAGTGATGATGATGATACACTTGATTCATCAAGTTCATCGATTGATATTCCAGCGGTTGAGATTCATTCTCAAACAACTCGCTATCACACCAAGCTCCCACTCACTCTCTGAACATGGGGACGAACATCTTGACACTGTTCACGAAAAGGAATCGGACGAATTCATAAAGTCTAGTGTTGAGAACCTTGTCCCAATCCGAGAGAGTCACAGGAATTCTTGATCATATGTGTGATATCCTCCTCCTCTTGTCTTCCAAAATGATCATATTGAGATGTTCTCGATTCGATGAGGACTATTCTTTATCTTGTGGAGACATAAGTTATGTGGGGAATTACCTTACGAGCTTGTCGACCAGGAGAAGAGCATGATGAAGAATAATCCAAGACGAAGCTCTTCGTCTTACATTATTGAATGTTAATCTTCTCATTTCTAGAATCGAGGCTTTTAATGAAAAGCCTACTTCATATCCTATCCCTTTGAGGATAGTGAACTTTTGTTCAATGATTCTATTCCGAATTGCAAACGTTCCATTTTGATCATATGGGAGAGAAGATTAGTGGTATTACCACTTTTCATTCTCATAATTCTCTCCCGATTATGAATCATTCACTTTTGAGGAGTTCCCAGGTGAACTCGGTCAAATCAATCCTGAATATGAATCATTCTCCTTTGAGGAGTTCTCCGTGAACTCACTCATATCATATCTCTACCGGAGTATGATAACTTCTACTTTGATCTAGACACACCGGGATATGTCTAGACCAATTGAGCTTAAAAGATGAAATTCATGCTATCATGAATTCCCTTTCGATGATGATGAGTTAGTCAAGATTATTATCATGACTTTCTTTCTCTTCTTCACCTATCCGTGGCTTCTCACTTCTTCACTCCTTCGAATGAAGACACTATTTTGATCCCGGCATTTTCATTTATCATTTTGAGTCGGTTCTATGTATATCTCATCGGTGTGGAACTTTCACGTACTTCAATGTTTATACAAACATCTTTAATGAAAGTCCGATGGAGATTGTCTCTTCCATTTGCTTCCCATGAACAAATTAATTCGGGTCGAGTCAAGCTAGCGACTCGGTGATGCGCTCCCATCGAGCTTTATCACACAAGCTCGCCACTTGTGAATGGCGGTATCGTAACAAGCTTAAAACGGCTCAGAACGAACTCAATGAAGATCCGAGGAGTATAGGGTCTCCCCGGTCGTTATGTCCCAAATGAGCTATGCAATGGATTTTCAAGCGATATAGTGATCGCGAGATTTGAACGGAAAAAGGATTTGAAGGATATTATAACTACAGGAAAAGCCAACAAATTACAACGGCTTAAATGCAAATTAAAAGAAATTAAAAAGATAAAATCTATTAAATAAACGCTATCACTATTTTAAAATTGATGAACGTTTAAAACTTAAAACTTACGTTTAAATAAATATTACGTAAACGTACAAAATAAAAAGTGAAACTTATACAATATAAATCCTAAAAATATGAAAAATACATTTTTACAATCCTAATGATAAAAGAAAATATTTAGAAAAAGAAAATTATTTTTACAACTAATTAATTAATTATAATTAATTAAAAACTATTTTTAACTATTAAATATTAGCCTAAAATGAAAGAAAATATGAAATAAAGTTTGAAAAATAAAATTATGAATTGGAAAAGTCTAAAATAACAAACTAGAATTTTCAAAACTATTTTTGTATTTTTCTGATTATTTTTCTATTTTCTAGGGATTTTAAACTATTAAAAACTACTTAAATTATTTAAAATACAAATTTAACTAAGAAAAATCTAGAAAAATTTTTTTTGTCTTTTTATATTTATCTTAAACTGAGAAAACTGAAAAATTAATTTTTGGAACTTTTTCTTAATTAAATGCAATTAAAGCTAATTAAAAGTGATTAAAAACTGATTTTAAATAAGAAAAAAATACTAAACAGTGTCTAAAAATTATGAAATTCACAGGAAAATTCTAAAATGATATTCTAAAGCTATGAAAATATAAAACAAGGGCTTATGTAGAAGAAATGAAGGCTATTTAGTGTAAACTAGGCGATAAGCACTGAAAATAAGCTATTAAGCACTAGATGATACCAAATGATTACACAAGTGAGTTATGCTAAAACTACTCTAAGACAACTTATGTAAGCTAATCCTAACCTCTAAACAGCAGAGAACAACTGATTAAGCTAAACTGATACTTGTGCAAATTAGTGAAACAGGCCCTATGTTCTAGCTAATGAAACTGCTTATCTAAAAAGCTAACATGGAAACCAGAAGTGGAGATCTGTAGACCACCTAGCAGAGATACTCTATCCAAATTTTTAGCTCTTAAGGACTAGTATTAAAGAAGTTGGAGATCAAATCAAAATGGCTGGTTGGAACAAAGTGCACATAGTGAAATAGATAAGCAGTACTATGTTTGAGCTTATCTATAAGCTTATCAGATAATCTAGAGCTAAAAACAGATTTGTGGCCTTGAAGACCACCTAGAAGACTGCAAGTAGACCAAAATCAGACCCAACAATTTAAAATGAGTAATGTGCGATTCTTGCAAAATCGCATAAACCGACTTTGACGCAATTGACTTTTGAAGGACGATTACTAGTTTGACCAAAATGAAATTTAAGATCAAATGTAAAGCTGATATGGATGAAATAAGATGTGAATGAACTTTAGCAAGCTACTTCTACTGATTTTGAACCTATATGTGATGATTACTCTAACGATTTTAACAGTGAGATTACAAGAACAATGAAGATGCAATTTTGACTTATGATGAATGCAGTACAAAACAAGTACATATAGGACTGGTAATCACTATAACAAACTTCAAGCTACTGATTTAACCCACTGTATAAACCACTAGCAACAGATTATCAAGCAATCCAAACACCCCTTCTATCAACTGTTTAGAACTTAAAAGGAGATTACCACTGAACTAACCAATTCCATTGATCAAACTGAGCTTAATCATGTTTAATACAACTAAATAAACATATTTAAACTAATAAAGACCACAGATAAACAGATAAGCAAAAACTGCAAATTGCCTTGAAATGAAAAGTGAAATATAAACTCACTTAGGTCCAGCTGTTTGCAAGCTTAAAACCAATCCACGTAACAACTATACTTAGCCATTTCAACCCTAATCATCATCTCGCATCACCCAAATTCCAAAACCAAGTCTCATTGAGTCTCGGGTTGACTTTTGTTGACCAAGCATCCAAATTATTTGAAATTGATTAGCAGTCATACCAAAGACTATAATAAGCTTAAATAAGCTGAGTTGAATGATAAAATGAGCTTTTGGAAGCTTTGATATAAGACATGAGTTTGCAATTTTCAACAGTAAGCATCAACATGTGAAATATAAATGAGACCTTGAATTAAACCTTAAAACTGGATTGTACTTGTTAAACAACTGAGTTTGATACATATGAACCTGAAATTACAACTTTTAATCTAAACTACAACATTTTATTGAAAAAGCGACATAAAGGAAAGAAACTTAAAACTAACTAACTACTTTGCTTGCTTCTTTCTTCCTTCTTTATACCCAAAAGCTTTCTCTCTTCCTTGATTGAATCCCACTTTCTTTCCCGTCCATTGGATGAGCAGAACCATTTTTGGCCTTTGGATTGAATTTTGGCGGGAAAAGCTTATAACAGCTGTGAGATTGAGTAAAGGGGATAGGAGGTGCATTTAATGCCTCTTGGATGTAGTGGAGGAGGGGGGAACAAGAAAGAGATAAAGTGATGGAGGATTGTGTGTTGGTTGTGTTTTGCAGGTGTTTGCAGAGAAGAAAGAAAGAGGCGCCAAGGCCTTTTGACCGTCATTTGATGGATAGGCTAATATCAAGGGGTCCAAAATGGATAGTGACGAGGTCCAATGTGGTATTGATGGGTCCAAAAAGGGTTTAAAGGCTTAAATAATATAGGGACCTAAGTTGCCAATTCTGAAAATGCAAGGACCTTTTCTGCCAATTAAGCAAAGTTTCTCCAAGGACCATAAGTTACAATCTTAAAAAGTACAAGGACCAGACTTGCCATTTTCCAATTTTCCAGGGGCCAATTTTGCCAATTTTCAGACTTGAAGGACCATTCTTGCAATTTTCTCAAACTTTTGATATTTTTCACCAAAGGACTAAATTTGACAAGTTATGATATTAAAAGGACCTTTGGTGACTTTTCTTTGAAATTTTGACTCGGGGACTATTTTTGACAATTTTAGAAACTGGGGGACCAAAACGCCAATTATGCAAACTTTGCTCATTTTCATCTGTTTTTAAACATTTTGCATCCGAAACATATAAATGCAATTTTGGAATATTTTCAAGATTTTGATGCATTTCGAGCATTTTAGGCGCTTTGCGCTCAGATTGATTAAAATGATGAGTATTTACACACTCACCACTCGGTAATCAAAAACGATAGTTAAACATGGGTTTTCACCGTGTGTACCACCCTAGTGTGGGGAGATACCCCACATGTTGTATATAGATCTAAAAATAATGAAAATTGTAAATAGTAAAAAGAGAATAAATGTTGTGTTTCTACACTTAGCTAGTAATGTTATCTTTTATGTTCTAAGTTTCGCATAACAGTGGTACTTTGAATATTGAGGACAATATTCATTTCTAAGTGTGGGGAAATTACAGCGAATTTGATCATAAATGTGCCCTTTAGTCCCTTTTCCCCAAAATGGCCAAATTTTAAAATTTTTATTTAGTGGAAGTACTATGTACTAAACACAACAAATGGTAATCATCCACCATGTCTAACCCACATAAGGATTGGCTAATCCAGAGCAAACGGCTCTTGGTAAAGATTTATCAAATCCGTTTATGGCTTGCAATTTGCCCAAAATTGTATGGTGTTCACTTCACCATATCTTTAATTATTGAAGAGTTGGCTAGCCCGCAAGTTTATGGCTTGTGGTAAAGGCGATGGAAAAACTATAATTGGTAATCGACTCACCAAAGATATTTTATCTAAGAGTTGGCTAGTCCGTATAAACGGCTTCGGTAAAGACAAATCAAACCCGTTAAAAGCTTATGATTTGCTCAAAATCATTTGGTTATCATTGTACCAAGGTTCTTACTTGAACTAAAACAATTGGCTACTCCAGAAGTAATGGCTTTTGGTAAAGAGATGAAATCCATTAACTTTTCATAAATTATTGCTAGGGACTAGCAATATCTTAGTGTGGGGATTGATGAGTGTCTAATACTCATCATTTTGTATTATCTAGATCGCAAAAACATCCGAAAACACTCAAATGCATCAAAATGATGAAAATATCACAAATAAGTGTTTTATGTGTTTTAAATGCAAAATACCAAAAGCAATTGAAAACGGATCAAGTTTGCATAATTGGCGCTTTAGTCCCCAAGTTTCAAAAGTTGTCAAATCTAGTCCCTGTAATTCAAAAACTTGTAAAATGTCATTTAAGGTCCATGGGATTCAAAATTTGTCAAAATAAACCCTTTAAAGTTTAAAATTTACAAAATGACAACTTTAGTCCCTAAAGTTTGAAAATTGTCAAAATAGTCCTTGGTGAATTTAAAAAAATGGAAATTTATCAAAAATAAACCTTGTACTATTCATAAATGACAAAATTGGTCCTTATAGTGAACTTTTGGAAAATTACATATTTGGTCCCTTAAGTTTCAAAAAATGACATAAAATGCCCTTGGACATTTTAAATGGAAAATAAATACATGTATGGTCCTTAGTTTATTATATTTGGCATGTTTGGTCCTTGAAAATAATTTGGAAACTTGTCAAAATCAGTCCCTATACTTTCAGAATATTACATGATTGGTCCTTGTTATTACTTAGAACCAAATGGACCTAAATTAAACAAACACAAACCAAATCCAAATCCACCAACCCATTTCCGCCCAATCCCAACCATAGCCCAAAACCCAACACCCGTTATTAATAACCCGGTCAAATAAAGTCAAACACCCAAAATACCCGCGCCATCGCTCACCATCCCCTACCCCCAACACCTGTGTCCACTCCTACACCCCCACCTGTTTACCTGCTCACTTACACCTTTCCAACTTGTCTCCCAGCTGTCTATCACCCCCTCCACCTCCACATCCAACAAAAATCATTAAATGCAAAGAACCAACCAAATCCACTTTTCCCGCTAAAATGACATATGGCAATTTTGATGAATTCAATGGCTGAGATGAAGTGGGATAGTCTCAGATGTCGACTAAGACTCAAGTGGATCATTATAAAGAAAAAGAGTAGCAGTATGGAGATATCAAGTAGTGTAATTTAGTTTAGATTATGTTGTCTTAGTTATTTTTAGTTTCCAGTGTTAAATTTGGATTTCAAGTACTTCATTTAGTTCTTTCAGTGTAATATAAACCTATTTCTAGTTTCAATTTCAGTTTTTACTCACTAATTCAGTTTATGTACTTTTTATGTCTAAATTCTCAAAACACTCAATTGTTGTTATTAGTTGTTATTATTGCTTCTAAAGCTTATATAAGCTCTTGAAAAAGCTTTTAAGTTGTTAGAAACATTAAATTCCCAGTTTAGTTTCACAACCCAAAAATTACCAAAAATACCAATAAATTAGCTAAAAATAAAAAATCAATGGGTAAAAGAAAGAAAAGCTTGGAGCAGGGTTAAATTGGACTTGCATTGGGAATTAGAACTCCTTGGGGAGTGTAGGTGGTTACTTATGATCCTAGTACTTTAATCTTAGTCAAATTCCAATTGTAAGTTTATTTCTTTGTAAACTTTTGCATCATTAGTTTATATAAATAGAGACATTGTATTGCTGTCATTTTGCTTTGTTTAGGAATAAAATTACATATTAGAACTTGTTATATCAGTATTTAAGATCAGATAGATGATATAGTGGGTTTAGCTTCAAAACTGCCTTCAAAAAGTGGTGTTTGGATCTGCTTATTATCTTATGTTAGAGGGTATCTGTGTTATTGCCTGTTGTTGTTTCTCATCTCTTTAGCATTTATAAAACATAAAATCCTGTCATTGTTTAATAAAAAGTCAAAATGATGTTAATCTCATTATAATAGTTAACTGTTAGGAGTTATAATGTGAATTTCATCAAGGTTGCTTATAACTTAGTACTCTAACCTAAAATCATCTTATCAGAGCTTATTATAACATATTCAGTCCATAGAATCAAATCAAATCTCATAAAAGTCAAAATTCCATTTCTGTCTATAAAAGTCAAGATTTGGAAAGTCCAGGTTTTACAAAACTTTGTTGAAGTCTCATTGGTTCATTTCTTCATCAAAATCTATGAGACTTTGGGATTTGAAAGATCACTAGGTCTAGTTTAATAATATCAGTTTTGTTTTCCTTTTATCAAGCTCCAATAAGCTTTTTATCAGCTTCCAATAAGCCATGATATGCCCTGCACACACTCAACATTCACTGAGTGTGCACAGGCACAACTTGCAGCCCTTTCACAAGCTTCATTCAAGCTTGTGAGGAGCTGATCTTTGGTTCTTGTGTAGCCTACCAGGTCTACTTTAGGTCCCAATATCTGTTTTTCACTTTAGCTTATTTGTTTTGCTTATGCATTAGCTTAAAAGTGCCTCCTAATCACTGTTTTTCATTATTAATCCAATAAGGTCAAAACTAGTTTAAGCTTATTTAATGATTAAGAGTACTGTTAATTAGCTAATTTAGACTTAATATAGCATTAGTTAGCTTCGTGTTCATTTGGTATTAAATTGTGGACTTTGGCTTATTTTGAAGTGTTTATTAATAAGCGGTTTCAATTGCACTTTATATTCTAACACATAAGCATATGTTTTTATATTTTTCTTAGACTTATAATAATATTTTAGTATTTTCCTGAATTTTTCATAATTTTCTGCCACTGTTTGATATTTTTCTTATTTTAAACTAGTTTTTAATCCTTTTTAAATAGCTTTTAATACAAATAAATCGGAAAAGTTTAAAAAATATGTTTTCAATTTTCCTAGATTAAGATAAATATAAAAGCCTAAAAATATTTTTCCATAATTTTCTTGGTTTAAATAGTATTTTCTAGCATTTTAATTAGTTTTAAATAGTATTAAATTAATAATAAATACATAAAAACTCTAAAAATATATTTTCAGTTTTAAAATAAGTTTTATCATATTTTAGATTTTTCTAAGTTATAATTTCATTTTTCTAGGTTAATTTTGTATTTTCTTATATTTTAGTGCATTTTAAATATTTAATAAATAGTTTTTAATTAATAATAATTAAATAAATAGTTTTAAAAATAATTTTCTTTTTCTAATAATTTTATTTTATTATTAGGATTGTAAAAATATCATTTTCATATTTGTGGGCATTTTATTTCTTAAAACTCACGTTTTATTTTGTACGTTTACGTAATTTTATTTAAACGTACGTTTTAGGTTTTAAACGTTTATCATTTTAAAAATAGTGATAGCGTTTATTTAATATATTTTAACTTTTTAATTTCCTTTAATTTGCATTTAAGCCCCTGTAATTTATAAATCTTTTCTTTAGGTATAAATATTTCAAAACCTTCGATCACTATCCTTAGTGATTATTCGACATCCGTCTCGTGTTAAACACCAATTCATCCTCCGTGGGACTTAACGACCAGAATCCACTATATTCATCGATCTTAAATTGCATTGGTTTTTGAGCAGTTTTAAGTTTATTACGGTTAGCCATTCACAAGTGGCTAGCTTGTGTGATAAAGCTTGACTGTGTTTTCAGCACCAATCAACTAACTTAATTAAGTTGTCTAATTTAGAAATTGCAAATTATTAAGCTGAGGTCTCACACAACATAAAGATTCACCTTGTCATTGTAATCTAGCTCAAGGTCTCACCTAACTAAATTACAACTTCAAGTGTTTCATATTATTAGATGGCATAAACTTAAATTTAAAATGGTACAATTTTTTATGTGTAATCAAAACTTATGTATGAAAAAGCATGCATATATCTTCATAACAAAAAAAATTTTCAAAACCTTACTCATAGTTTTAAATTGCTAAGATTAAGTTCTACAAAGTTTTAATCGATGCGTTGAGAAACTTACAACTTTGCACTAAGATGCTTCGTACATAGAATGGTTATACTAGGTAGCTCCAATCGAACGCATACAGGGCGAGGACCGTAAGCGCTTAAGCATAACCTTAGACATCCTTTCGGTGTATTGTCGCACTTTTTTGAACCCCTTTGAGTTTGTTCTAGTGGGTGAGCCGTTCTAACCATTTAGTACAATCGCATCGATCGATTAAAAGTTCAAGATTTAATACTTAGAAAACAAATCAAATTTCGCCATTATTTAGTCCATTTAATTTTCTATTCTCAAAAAACCCTTTTTGCTTACTAACGTGTCATACAATATAAACAAAAGGCACTTTAATAAAATTAAAAGGTACTCAAATAATATACATATAACTTAACAATTAACATATGTAAAAACAATTAGCCACATGCATAATTATTTCGATAAAACCTAATAAACAATTCTAGGCGTAAAACCATGCATATATTAACTAGGGCTTTCACCTACAAGGTAGATGAGCCACATGCATCGACAAGTCGATTGCGTAAGCCAAAGTTAATAATATACCAATTAGCACATAACAAATTTTTATTAGTATAATTGAGGTCTTCCCCAATTCAATAATTATCAAATAAATAAACATGTGAATAAACTTAACAATTAACGACAAATATATACTTAACAATTTAATCATATAATCAATAATCCATGATAAAACATGCATGTATTTACCATGGATTCCACATAACAATTATTCAATCCCAAGATACACATATAATCATGGCACATAACAATTATCCATGAAAACTACATAAAATATACATGCAATCCTAGGGTTTCTACAAGTTTTACAAAAAATAAAACCTAATTAAAAAAATTAAAGGGTAATCGACCCTTATAATAAAAAATTAGGGTTCCAATTTTTAAAACCCTAGAAACCAATAAAAGCATGTAATAATAAAAAAGATTCAATTTTTATGTGTTTCGGTAATTAATTACAACATATTAACCTGGCTCGTGATGCCACTGTTGGGTTTTACTAATCATAACAATTACAAAAACAAGTAAACATCATCAAAGCATGCAACGGAAGTAATAGGAATAATACTTGTAAATTAATTAACCAAATTAAAAGTATATGCGTCCCTTTTGCGAATCAATGCAATTAGGGTTTATGAAAAAAACCCCAATTAAGATCAAGTACCAAGAAACCTTAAACCCTAATAAATTAGGGTTTATATAATTCGACCACCTTAGATGTCGAATACCCAAGATATGCAAACACAAGTGTATTTGCTCTTCGTTCTTGTACACACGTATTAGTAGCGAATCAATGAGAAAAGCTAGGTTCTTGATCACAATAGATTAACCAAACACCTTTGTTATGCTCAAGGTCATTCGTAAATCCCTTACAATGGGGATTCACTTCGTCGACCAAGAACAAGAGAGAAGAAAGAAGAGGTTTGGCCTTCTATTGAAATCTAGTGTACCAAAGGATGAATACATGGGATGTATTTATAGCCTTATGATAGATGTCAAGATTGCTATAGTATCCGATGGGGATTCTATAGTTTTCGCCAAACACAAGCCCAAAAGAGGATTCCTAAACCTTCTCTTGACTTGTTAACTTTTCTTCATATCCCGTTGACATTTAATGACCGATAATCAAAACTCGTCAAATATTAAATATCATTAAGTATTTATTTTGTGATCAAATAATTAAATATAACATTTTATATATTAATTATTTATACATTGATTCTCATACGTAATGTGTGCAATCCCGAAGTCTCGAGTTCGAATCCGGTCATACATATATTAATAATTATCCATAAACCTTTCACTTTTCACCATCAATATATTTGTCGTAGTACCAGAAAACATCGTCAATACAGGTGCCAATGTGCTCTTCAGCATGTTTAGCACTAGAGTCTGTAACAAGAAGGAAGGCGGCTAGTTCTTGTCTGCTAAGACCACCATCTCTATCTAAATCAAAAAGTTTCCCTACACTACAAGATAAAAAAAGGAACTTATTTAATAACTGAAAAATCTGGTGCAATTTGGCTTAACCAATACTTGTTCTCTAAAAAATATAAAATAAAATAAAATAAAAAATTATGACATTCTTATAAGGGATATAGAGTTACTTGGTCCGGCGTGTGACGAGCGTAGTAAAATCAGAATCTGAACTCCAGCCTAGCAATTCATCTGATGCTATCTGTTCTTACAAAAATCACATTCAAATTACAATGGCATCAAATGATCCCATATGATAACGAGTTTGCTCCCATGTACGAGTATCATTTATGATCCTATCTAGTTTCTTTTCTTAGAATAAGTATTTTCAGCCAAAATTTACATAACTTGATCAATAAAATTCAAAGGAGAACTGAATTGAGTATATACTTTTTATTGGGAAATTCTAGTGGTACCTATTTCTGTGCACTATTTTATTACATTGAATCTAATGTGAAATCTTTTTTTTTGTTGCATATCTAAACATATCAAGTATGAAACATACCTCGATCTTTAGTAATTCTTCAAGATCTTTCATAGCACGATCCATTGTATGTCGTTGTCCTCTATCTTGAAGCAGGCAACCATATGCTATTTCTAGATATCGAGTCAAAGAGTCTGAACTCATTTGTTGTTTTACACTAGGATCAACAATCTCCTTTAGTTTATTCTTTTTGTAGTAGTCTGATAAAGACAAACCATCACTATCTCTCATGGTGCATAACCTCCCACATAAAATTTCAAGAAGAACCATTCCGAAAGAATAAACATCTGATTCTTTCGTCACAACGCCACTAGAAATATATTCGGGTTCACAGTAGCCTGGTGTACCACAGGCATTCTATCTAGACCTGCGAAGCTTAACTTGGATAGTCCAAGATCAGAAACTTTAGCAACCCAGTTGTGATCTAACAAAATATTCGCACTTTTAATATCCCGGTGGATTACGGTTTGATGCTCTCCAACATGATTATGTAAATGATCCAATCCACGAGCAATATCAACACATATTCTAAGTCTGTCCATCCAAGTAAGAGTAGTAGTATTATCATATCTAGTGAGATATTTATCCAAACTTCCACGCTCTACGTATTCATATACAACGATTTTCTCATTACCTTCTTCGCAATAACCGATAAGAGATATCAAATTTGGATGCTTTTGACCCTTGAGCAACTCTATTTCCGTCAAAAACTCCTTTAACCCTTGTCCGAACTGCTAGTTTAACCGCTTTACAGCAACTGTTGTAAGCTGTCCAGATATCAAAAGTTGTCCTTTGTACACCCGACCATATCCACCTTTTCCAATACAAGTTTTGAAGCTTTCAGTTGCTTTTTCAATCTCTTTGAATGACTTTTTAAGTTGTTGGGACTCTTTCAGTTGTGACATGTTGTTGCTAGTTAACTTGTATGTAGAGCAGTGGCGGAGCCAGGAAATACGATCACGGGGGGCATCGGGCAATAAAAAGATATTTTGTGTAACGCTAAACCAATCGGGTCGGGTCGTTTTGGGTACTCGAGTTTGAATTATGGGAAACAAAAATGTTCTACGGTATTTTGATACAATTATTAGACTAGAAAATAAACAAAAAACTAAACATACTGAATATGTTACAAATTATATTAAAATGCTTGCTATTTAATGTGACTATTTTATCAAAACTATAACATTTTGAAAAAGTGGACTATGAGAGGGAAGCACTCATAAATTTGTAATGTTAAACCTCTCAAATTACCTGCCTAAACTAATACGTACTGCGAATACCTATACTAATACGTACTGCGAGTACTTGAGTTTTGAAATAAAAGTATTTCACAAAGTTGTTAAGTACTAGAGAAGTATATTAGCTGAAAGAGAGATAAAAATATAGTATATTAAATTAACTTTGTAAAAAAAAGGGACAACTTAGTAAAGTACTGGCCCCACAACCAAGTCCTTATCTATTCACCTTCTCTCTTCCCACTTAAGGGGGGAGGGAGCGGGTTCGGTTTGGGAGATCGGGTAGGGGTACCCGAGCGGGTACACAGCCCCCACCAATTCGGGTACGTTGATCGGGTATCAAATTCGGCTTGTGAGCCCGAGCTTGGGAGGTGATACAAATTGAAAAAAACGACCGTTGGATCCAACCCAAACGGCTAGTATGCCTTAATTAAAAAAAAAAAATCCTTTTAAAACCAAACCTTTTCAACTCATTTTTTCAAAATAAAAACACACAAACCACAAATAAAAACACACACTAATCTTTCAAAAACACAAAACCATGGATCCAAGAAGAGGTAAAAAAACTTTCACCTCGCGTCAAGGTCGGTCTCAACCATCCCCGAATCAACCAAAACAAACTCCGTTAGGATTTAGCCAATTTTATTCTCAAGCATCCCCGAATCAGTTTTACGTTCCACAACCCCCATCTCCACATCAATTTTACCGATATAATATGGGTCCTCCTCAAATGAATCCTCAACACTACAACATCACTACTACAAGCGAGTTCTCCCCGTTCGAAAACAATGACAATGACGATGACGTAGAGTACGTACCCGAAACACAACAACTACCAAACGAAGAAGATGAAGATGAGGACGTTCAAGAAGTCGATCCGAGAGGGAAGAAAAAAGCCTTCCGCGGGAGGAGGCCCCGTGAAGTTTGGTCGCCGGCACAAGAGGAGGCTTTGGCGAAAGCATGGATTCAAATCTCCGAATGTGGTGTTGTCGGTAATGAACAAAAGTCCGACGGTTTTTGGAAACGGATTCTCAAGCATTACGAGGCAACTATGGGTTCGAGTTCACGAACTTTTCATGCGTTGAATACCAAGTGGAAAACAATGAACACGACCATGGGTATTTTCAACGGTTACTACCTCCAAGCGGTACAAGCTATACTTTTATTTTACATAATCTATACTTTATTATTTACAATTACATTATTTTGTTTAAGCTATACTTTTATTATTTTGTATATAATGTAGAAACGTGCTAAGGCTAGTGGGTGCAACGACTTGGATGTGGTGAGACAAGTGAGTCGGATTACTATCTGACTAAAAAAGACAATTTACTCATACCTTGGCGTGGGAGGTTGTCAGAGGTCATGACAAATGGACGGAGCAAGAATGTTTTCAAGATATTGCCGGTGCGACAAGCAACTCTTCAAAAAGGAAGTCGGGGGAGTATGAATCGGCAAGCAACACCATTCCCGACATGAATGAAGACCCCACCCCTCCACTTGAATCAAGAAAGATGAAAAAGAAGCAAGGCGCATCCTCGTCGATCTCAAGTGTTGCGGATGAAATCAACTCCTACACACAAAAGAAGACACAATATTTGGAAGAAAAACGCGAGAAGGATGCGTTGGCGAAACAATTGTTGGCTACACAACTCGAGGGGGCGAAGTTCAAGAATACACAACGGGAGATGAAGTTTTTTTTGGAGCCGCATGATCACATTCACGATCCCGCTATGTTGGAATTCGTTCTTACCCAAAAACGTGAACTTGCGGCCAAACACGGATGGGCTTGTAATTTTTAAGTTGTAGTTTCAATTTGTTATAATTTCAACTTATGTAATGTTTTTTTTTTTAAGTTGTAGTTTCAATTTTTAAGTTGTAGTTTTTTTTAAGTATTATGTAATGTTTTTATTTTTAATGAAATGGTATGTTTTTATTTTAAATATTGTATGTGATTTTATGTATGAAAAAAAAAATAAAAATAAAATCGGGTACTAGGTTACCACTCCCTCCAAATCGGGTAGTGTTAGGGTAGAATTGGGTAGTTTTGAGTTGGAGGGTTTTTATTGGATAGAGGTGATGTAGCACCTAAGGTATTAGGTGACCACTCCCTCCCCCTAACATATTCATCATCTTCATTGTTTCCGATGAAACATACAACCGCAAAAAACAGTTTCCACATTTAAGAACTTTGATTTTGAAAACCTTGAGAGTGTGGAGGGCACTCTGACTATTTGCTTGAGGGCACTAGTCCTATTTGGTACCAATATCAAAAAAATTTCTATGTATATTGCGTATCTGTAAGAGCTTGGTTGGGGGCAACGCCCCCCACTACCTTGCATATAGCTCCGCCTCTGAGGATTAGCAGTAAGGTATTGTTACAAGAAGAAATGGCATCAAAAGATCTGATCTTGTAAACTCTCATATCGAGAGTTGACTATAAAGTAGTTAATGATTGGTATACTGGTTTAGGGTCTCTTGGAAGAGATGGGCTTCAACCATTGGGCTTCATTAGTTTTCATCAATCCAATGCATTAACCTCTATATAGTCCCGTGGAGTATAACTAGGGATGGAAATGAGTCGAGTCGTTCGTCAAAAGCTCAGGATCGGATTGGTAAAAAGCTTGAGATCGGATCGATAAAAAGCTCAAACAAGTCAAGCTTAAACGAGCTAGAGCCCGAGCTTAAGTTGCAGCTCGTTTATTAATCGAGCCCGAGCTTTACATACAAAGCTAGTTTGGCTCGCGAGCCTAAACGACATTATGATATTTTAAATATGAGCCGAGCTCGAGCTTATTAATGAGCTCAATAAAGATATATTACGAGCCGAACTCGAGTTCGAGCGAAGCTTTAACTTTTCATGGCCAAATCGTTTAAACGAGCCTAGCCCGAGTCTATATAACATATCACGAGCCGAGCTCAAGCTTAAAATTTAAGGCTCGAAACGAGCCGAGCTCGAGCTCAAGCCTTATAAAACTTAAAGGAGCCGAGCTCAAGCTCTGGCAGGCTCGGGCTCGGCTCGGCTCGTTTCCACCCCTAAGTATAACAGAGATATTGGTCAAAGGACCAAACTTGTTAAGGGTCAAAACCACATTAGAGAGATGATCTGTAAAAAATTTTCAAAGACTAAATCTGTTCACCTAGCAAACCACAAGAACTATTTAAGTAAGTGACTTTTTTTTTTGTTTAATATTAATATACTATACTACTTTAATAAATTTTTTATCATTGTGATTGGTGAAGTAGAGTTTAGTAGAAGGTTAATCCTTATTTAACTCACTACAACATTTTCTACTTATTGTGACAACGAACGACGTATGTCGTCGCTATTAGTCAGAAATGTCGTCGCTAATATTTATAGCGACGACACGTAGTCTCAATAAAGAAACTCTCTAGATAATCGTCGTTATAAGTTTTAGCGACGAATTATTTAACTTTAGCGACCACCGGTATAACTTAACTTTTTTGACTTTCGGTTAAACTTTCATGACAAAATCTATAACGACTGCATGTGGTCGCTAAAGGTCCATTGACTATTTGACCAAAACCTTTAACGATGACTTATAATGGCCACATATAGTCGCTATAGGTCTATTGACTATTTGACCACATCCAATAGTGGCGACCTATAGCGACCACATGTGGTCGCTAAAGGTCACCTGCAATTTTTAAAATGCAGGATGCTAGCAGCCGTATTCCTAGGTTTTCTGACCCATTTCCGCAAGAGAATTTCTAGAATTTTCAGAATGTCCAAATCAACACAAACGATAACTAAAACATACGAATCACATTCCAAATTGATAAACGTTTAAAGTCGTTATTCTTCGTCACGCACAAAGTTAAACAAAAACATAAATTGTTCAACGACATAGTTCAAAAGCATAAATTGTTCAACAACCAAACTAAACAAATACATCCGGGCCTACACATCTCCGGAGTGGTCATCATCGTTCATGAACTGACTGGGGTTGAGCGGGGTGGAAGGGTTCACTTGGATAAAGTAGTAGTATGTTTTAATGATGAAAGAATTAAATGCGGTGTAAGCCAAGGACGTGCTAACAATGAATATTTCATATTGATTTGTTTGCCTACGTATGAAATCTGCAATAGCTAACCTTCCTCACTGGATACTGTTTACGTAAGGTACGTATTGGGGGTGGGGGTAGTCACTCTTTTGGTTTTCCACCTTCGGTAAGGACCCCTTGGTGTGTCCGGAGACACGAGTTAGGGTAACACTAACGAGGTGACTAGTGTGTGTGGTAGTGTAGGGCCCTGGTGGTTCCCGCATGACCAACAAAACATGTAGTAGCGGAAGTAGACACATATTTAGCAACACAGCCAGACAAACCCTAGCTAGCAAGATCTTTCCTAATTAGTGATATAACCTAACCATAAACACGTATAAAAGGTGTTTATATAATACTTACTTGTTTCCTGTAGTTCTGTAAGTTTCTGAATTATCCTGATGCGCGAATTTATAATAGCTCCTAATTTATGCATATTTTAGCTATCAAATCCCCTCGATAAGTACTCCTTTTGCCTTGTTTTTATTGAATATCGTACTTAATTACTCTAATTTTGCGTTTTAGTAATTATCTAGAGCAAAAGGAGAATACTCGCGAAAAATACCGAAAATCAAGCTAAATTGCCAAGATATGATCTCCTAAGTCATAAGGCGTGTGCCTTCTCGTCAAAGAATATTGTCCAAGCTACAGATTGATACGCCGTATGACATCCCAAGTCATACGGCGTGTGAGCTCTCATCATACATTTATTTTAGCAAGTGTGAAGACTAAACGCTGTATCCACCTATCCACTGATACGTCGTATGGATTAATTCTAGAAGATTTGAGTTTGCTAAATATTGAAGATACGATGTATCACAATCCACGTGTATACGCTATATCCATGGATGACCCAAAACCTAATTTTGGCCTATAAATACAACCCCATTCTAAACATCAAAAAAATTATGGGGTTTGGAGAGGCTTTCAAGATTAGAAGTTCCACCAGGTTTAGAGAAGGCCACAAGAGAAGACAAGACACCAAGAGTGAGAGTTTTACAATTCATAAGCCTTAGATTATTAGTTTTTCATTATGATTTCGATTATTGTATCTACTATGAATAATCTTTGTTTATCTTTTGTGATGGAAGGCTAAATCTTTTGTGCTTGTCTTGTTATGAACATAATTTATTTAATAATTGAAGTTCTTTAGTTTATTCTATGTGTGTTTTGGAGGATTTTATGTACTGTTAAAGACTTATGCCTTTGTGTAGATCATGGCTACATGTTTATATTTGTTTCCACTATTTAAATATAGAATATGACATGACAATAGTTTTTATAAGCTCATAGGTCCCGATACTAATCATATAATATACTATTGGCACGTAAATTGGTGGTGATCTTGATACACCAATAACCAAGGGAGCTCACTAGGTTTAAAATGGTAGAAAACAGGGTGTAAGATTTAGTAGAGGCATTAGCGACTGACTGATAACCAAAGCTTTTACCTAATGTCAAGAAAACTAAGTACCCTGGCAAACCACACAAAAACGTATGTTACATAAATCAAATGAATAAACTTGTACACGTTTTTACACACTTTATACATATTTTTGCACATGTTTTTACACACGTTGTTATACATGTTTTTATACACGTTTTTATACACGTTCTTATATACGTTTTTATATACATTTTTTATACACATTTTTACACACGTTTTTATGCACGTTTTACATACGTTTTTATATACGTTTTTAAACACCTTTTGCACACATTTTTATACACGTTTCATACATATTTTTATACACGTTTTTAAAAATGTGTGTAAAAACATGTATAAAAATGTTTACAAAGTTTGTATAAAAACATATATAAAAACGTGTGTAAAACCGTGTAAAAAACATATATAAAAATGTGTATAAGAACGTATGTAAAAACGTTGTATTAAAACGTAAATAAAAACGTATACAAAAACGTGTCTAAAAACGTGTATAAAAACGTATATAAAAACATGTATAATGATAAGGATTTAAAAGGTACACTTTTGAGGGGTCATTTAAGCCCTTAATTGATCACTTTTGTATCCGTTACTACTTAATTTCGTTCCTTTTCACTTTTTAGGTCTCTTGAAGGCAAATTGCTGGAATGACACTTATTCGGACGAAAAGGCACGATTATATGAAGAAAATGGCCAAAGTCAAGAATCGAGACACTCAAGTCAGCTTGAATCAAAGGGACGGCGTCACAACTTAATAGCGGCGCCGTCGGGACACACCTTGAGACGACTCGAGAGCAAATTGCTATTTTACAAGTGACGCATCGGGTTTAAAGAGTAGGCGTCACAACTCGCACGGCCTAGATTTGGATCCCGACGGCGTCACAAGCATAAGGTGACGCCGTCACAGAGTTGACGTGGCCAAGACAAAACCCTAATGGCTGCGACCCGACGGCGTCACAATTAAAGAGTGACGTCGTCATATATTGTAACTCTATATGTTAATACAAATAAGCCGTAAAAACGTTTATTTATATTTTACGATCTTCTAATGTTTTGTCGATAACAAACGTAAAATCATGTTAACGAAACAAATAAAATACGTAAATAGTTTAAACTAATAGTTTCTAACATATTCACACTTTCACATAAAACACTAAAACAAGTATAAGTGATTTTATGATTTAAGTAATACATATGTACATCAACTAGTGTTTAAATATTTGGGTAAAATATACACATAACTAGTATGTAGTATATTGGGTAATATAAATGGGTAGAAACTTAAGTATCACAACCCATTGGGCAAATACATTGAATGTAGACGGGTACAACCCAAAGCCCATAACCCATGGAGCTTGACCGATAACCCATTGCATGACATCATGCTTATATCATACATGGATAATATCCATAACCCATGGATCAACCCATACCCAAGTGACCAAGTGCATTGCACTCAAAGATACATTGTATCTAGCCAAAGATCCATGGTTCAACCCATGACCCATAACCCATAACCAAAATACCCATGGGTAAAAGGGAGCGTCCCACGGATCCCTAGCTTAACGCTAGATGGATCCTTTGTGGAAGGGATCCGTGGGATCCGGGAACGAGAGGATTTTTCCTCTATAAATAGTGAGCCATTTCTTCATTATTTCTTACCCTTTCTAACACACTTTCTCCACGAGTTAAAACTCACTAACCTCGGATCCAAGAGATCTATGTTTGTAGTTTTGTTTTGTGTGATCTTTTGGGTTCCTCTTAAAGGCAAGATCACCACCTTTGAAGTTGAGCAAGCTCAAGTCCATGAGTTGCCATGCTTCCTCATCATCAAGGCTACTGAAGTCTTCTTGTTGATGATTCCTTTCTTCCTTCAAAGGAGTGTAGTGTTGAAGACATTAGTGAAAGATGTATCAAGTGTCAAGACGAAGATATTAGTGAAGGGTATCTATCGTCTATAGCATAAGCACTTGTGGTAGGTGCTTAGAAGTCAAGACAAGAAGCATTAGTGAAAGGTGCTTAGAAGTCAAGACTAGACATTAGTGAAAGGTGCTTAGACATTAGTGAAAGGTTTCTTGTAGATCTAGTCAAAGGCATTAGTGAAAGGTGCCTTAGATGTACATTCGATATGGTGTGTTTCGATGCACAAGATAGACAAGTATTTGATCCAAGGATATTGATATCCTTGATGATGTTGTAAAGGAGTAGATCTTCTTTAGGATTAGTCGTTGGTGTAGTGTGGTTGATGAGTGTCTAAATACTCATCATTTTTGTACCAATTAAACTGCAAAAACATCTGAAAACACTCAGAAATGCATCAAAATGATAAAAATATCACAAATAAGTGTTTTATGTGTTTTAAATGCAAAATATCAAAATCGGTGAAAACGATCAAGTTTGCATAATTGGCGCTTTAGTCCCCAAGTTTCAAAAGTTGTCAAAATAGTCCTGGTAAAACAAAATAAAGAAAATATCATTTCAAGTCCCTAGGATTCATGAGTTGTCAAAATTGGTCCTTGAGATTTAAATTTGCAAAATTACAACTTAGGTCCCTAAACTTTCAAAATGTCAAATTTGGTCCTTGAAAGTTTGAAAATGTCAAAATAGTCCTTGTACTATTGAAACTTGTCAATTTTGATCCCTTGAAACAACTTTGGGAAATTGGCGAAATGGTCCTTCAATTTGGCATAATTGCAAAGTTAGTCCTTGTCATTTAAACCAAACCATGACCCTTTAACCTATTTTGGACCCCCGCCATTATACACCTTTGACCCCCGCCATATAACCTTTTGGACCCCAAGTCAAACACCCAATCAAACCTTCCTTTCCTCCCACCGGCTTATCCCTTCCCCCCACTTGACCGCAACCTCGCAACACCTCTCACCTTATCTCTTCCAACCCACACTCCACAATCATCATACCTACACTCCACAACCCCTAGTTGCAAATTCAGAGCCCTGTGGTCAAAACAGTTTTCCCGCCAAAAGTGATCAAACGGCCAATATGGCCTCAACTCATCCAATGGCCAAGATTATTGATGGGAAGTGATCAGAGAGGTGAGAGAAAGCATTTTGGTGTATAAAAGAGGAAGAAGAAGCAAGAGAAAAAGCAGTACTTAGTTTTTAAAATTCATGTATGTCGTTTTTTATAAAAATGTCTTAGTTTAAGTCTTAAAGTGTAATTTTCAGCTCCTATGTATTGAATTTAAGTTAATTAAGTGTTTGTAATCAAGTTCAAGTCCTAATTCAAAGTTTGATTTAAGTTTCATGTTTTCATGTCATTGTTGAAAAAGTTAGTTTCAAACTCCTGAATTAAAGCTTCCAAGTAGCTTTATTTTAGCTCAAATAAGCTTATTTAAGCTTATTATAGCTTTTAGTAAGCTTATAAAACAAATTCAAGCAATTTTGGTTTTGGTCAACAAAAGTCAACGTGAAGAGATATTGGTTTAAGCAGTTTGGAAATGGAATGGGGTTGATTTGATTTGGGTTGGATTTGAGTAGCTTAGTTTGGTTTGGGTTCATTTAAAGTTTGCATAATAAAGTCGGACACTTGTGAGTTTACATCTTATTTTCCATTCCTAATTCAATTTGCATAAAGTGTTTATGTTGGAACCTGTGATCATTAAATGGCTGAAACCTGTTCAGTTAGTTGTAATTAGGATAACTAGATAAAATTTCAGTATTAGCATTAGCTTATTCAGTAGATAGAACAGTTAAAGATTGCAAAACAGTTAGTTAAGAGTGTTTGGATCAGAAGCCTACTTGAGCTTGAGTTGTTGTTTGTGCTTCAAATCTGTTCACTCAGTCTCAAATAGGTCATTTGAACCATTCTAGTCATTCATTTGTGCATCAAATCAGCTCAAAGTCAAATTTAACTTAAACTTGTCCTCAATTCACAACTGTTGGAATTTTCAAATATCAAAAGCTTGATTCATGTTTAGAAATCGTAGAATAGCCTAATATAGTTTCATTTAACCATATAACATCAATCTCACCACAAATTAAGATCAAAGTTCACAAAAGTCAAAATCTCATAATCACAAAAGTCAAACTTGAAAATCTCGGTTTCACCAAACCGAGATGATTTTTCATTGATTCGGTTTTGGGCCAAATCAAGTAAAACTCGGGTTTTATAAGTTCACCGGTCTAGTTTCTTAAAATGATTTTTATAGATTTTAGTAATTTTGTAAAGCTTCAAAATGACTTGTCAAACAGGCTTATTTGCCTGCTCACAAACTCGATGAATCTTGAGTTTTCTCAGCTTTATGCAGGGCTTGTCAAAAGCTCATAAGAGCTTGTCCAGGTCTGGTTTTTGGTTTATAGGTTCCTAGCCAGGTCTACTTTAGGTCCCTACTTTTGGTTTTGAGTTTAGCTTATTTGGGTAGCTTATTTTTAAGCTACAAAGTGGTACCCTAAAACTGATTTTGGCACTTATCTCAAATCAACCAAATCTGTGTAGTTTGCATTTCAGTAGTTTAGGATAGTTGTAATAAGTTGTTTTAGAGTAGTTTTAACATATTATAGGGTCTGTGATAGTTTGGTAGCTTATTGTTCTCCTTTGGCTTATTTCAAAGTGCTTATCTATAAGCACTTGCACTGCAGTCTCATTTTCTTACACATAAGCTACTGTTTTTATATTTTTCTTAGATTCATAACATTAATTTAGACTTTTCCTGAAATTTTCATAATTTTTCATCACTTGCTTGCTATTTTCTTCATTAAAAACAGCTTTTAGGTAATTTTAAATAGCTTTTAATACAATTAAATCGGAAAAACTTCAAAAAATAAGTTTTCATTTTTCCTAGGTTAAGATAAATATAAAAGTCAAAAAATATTTTTCAGATTTTCATAGTTTAATTTGTAATTTTAGCAATTTAATTAGTTTTAAATAGTTTTAATTCATAGAAAATAGAAAAATAATCGAAAAATATAAAAATAGTTTTGAAAATTCTCTTTAGTTATTTTAGATTTTTCTAAGTCATAATTTCATTTTTCTAGCTTTATTTCATATTTTCTTGTATTTTAGGATATTATTAAATAGGTAAAATTAGTTTTAATTAATAATAATTAGATAAATAGTTTTAAAAATAATTTTCTTTTTCTAAAAATTTTCTCTTATCATTGGGTTTGTAAAATGTCATTTTCATATTTTTAGGATTAATATTGCTTCAGTTTCACATTTTCTTTTGTACGTCACGTAGTTTTAATTTAAGTTTTATAAAAGAAAATCAAAACATCGATTTAAATATAGTGATAGCGTTTATTTAATAGAATTTATCTTTTAATTTTCTTTAATTTGCATTTAAGCCCCTGTAATTTATAAACTTTTTCTTTAGGTATAACCAATCATATCTCTTTCCGCTCAAATCCTCTCGATCACTATTCGTTTGACTATTCTCGCACGACTTGTTGGGACTTAACGACCGGGAAACACTATACTCTCCTCGGACTTCATTGCATTTTGTGTCCGAACTGTTTTAAGTTTCTTACGGTTAGCCATTCACAGTGGCTAGCTTGTGTGAGATAACTTGACGGTTTAGGGACCAATCAAATTTTAGCGCCTTGCCGGGAGTTGTGCTAATTATCTTACGCTTAGCGATTAGTGATTTGAATATTCACTCTTTGTTCATACCATCTAACTATATCTATATATATTTTCTTATAAAAATCCAAAACCCAAAACATCCAAAACGTATAAAACACAAAAATATTTTTCTTTTGTTTCTATATATATATCAAAGATAAAAATACAAAAGATTTGTCGTTTTCTTTGTTTAATAATAACAACATAAAAGATTACCACCGCAAACCAAGGCAAAGTACTACCTAACTGGGGTACGACCATAATAAGTTCCCGAACCAAAGATTAAAACTTGCCTTTGTGTCCTCGTGAGTGGTGTACCTTTTTCAAAGAAGCCATTCATCTTGTGATTATTGGTTTAAGTTCACTGTTGTTTTGCCTCGATATTGTTTTAATTGGATTTGTTGTTATATCTACTTTTCAAAACCATAAAACCCAAAAAGATTCTTCTTACCCCATTCCCACCATTTTCATAATTCATAATTCCCTTCCTTAACTCTGAGAGTCCTTAGAGTTAACTCTAGTGCATGCGCACTCGTTCTTCTAGATCATTGAGTCCTTTTCGTGATCTAGCAGAAATTCCTAGACGACGTTCTCGTGAGCGTCTTTGCCCAAATAGTCGAACCCGAGATTCGTACTATTTCAAACAACAATATGGCGAGCGAACTATGGCGGAAATGCTCCAAGCACCCACCGAGGGTTATGGAGATGCCATCGTTTTACCAAGAATCAATTTCGATCACTTTGAATTGAAGACACATTTGATCACACTTGTGTCTACAAATCAATTCCACGGGTTTGACCGAGAAGACCCGTATGCACACATCCGTTGGTTTAACAAGTTGACTTCAACTATCAATTTCAAGGATGTACCACAAAAGTAATCAAGTTGATGCTATTTCCATTCTCACTGAGGGACAACCCGGTTTGGTGGAAAAAGAACCCCTCGATCCATCGAAACTTGGGAGGATCTTGTTCAAAAGTTTGTCAATTATTTCTTTCCTCCATCAAAGACGACTAATCTTAAAATGAAATTTCGGATTTCGTCAAAATTTCGATGAAAACTTTGGAGAGGCATGGGAGAGATTCAAAGATCTTCTCGAAATGCCCCATCATGAATTCACGGAGCTTCAACAAGTTAATATCTTTTATAATGGGTTGAACGGTAACGATCAAGATTCTTTGAATGCACCGCGGTGGCAATATCTTGAATCGTAAGCCTAAAGATGTGATTGAGATTTGCGAGCAAAATCAAAAGTTCCTATTTCTCGCAACAAAGTCAATACTCCAAACACTCGCTTCTTCATCCAAGAACTCTTCCGAGTTAGCCGCTCCGATAGCCGCTCTAACGGACGCCATCCGTTGTATGATGAAAGATGTAAAGGAAATCAAAAGCGAAATTCATAAGCGGAACCAATCAAAGCCGTAAACAAGGTGTGTGAAACTTGTAGTGGTCCACATGCGTATTATGATTGTCAAGCAACCGATGCTTCCTTTCACCAAGCTCCCGTAGCTTCAGAAACCACAATCAATACCGACCACAAGTCGATCCTCACTACCGCACCTAGCGGTATGACACCACCGGTTTTCCTCCTGTGCAAAACCATGGCAATCAAAATCGCTTTGTTCCTAATCAAGGACAAAACTTCAATAACTCTCAAAATTTCAATCAAAACCGGAACAATTTCAACCAACCATATCAAGCTCCAATCGAGAAAATTATCAACAACCTTCTCAAGCTCCCCTACCAAATGACTTCATGAAAATTACCGAGTCAAGCATACGTTCAATGCAAACTCGGATCAATAACATGAGGTTGAGCTAAAAAGGAAATTGATACCACAATGTCTCGGCAGACAAATGAGTTGAAGAATATGATGAGCGCTTTCATGAACATGAATATGAACCAAGCTTCGTCATCTTCCGGAGGACTCCCAAGCAATACAGCCCAAATCCCAATGCCGAGTTAAAAGCCGTCACCACTCGTAGTGGTAAGACGCACAATGGACCTTCGACTCCAATGCCTCCTCCACCGGGAGCAATGAGTCAAGTTACCAAGGATACAACGGACAAGGTGCATTTATCAAGCCCACGGCATCGACACGTCCCACCTTCGTTAGTCCAAGCTTTAAGTCCGGAACCAAGTTCAAGACAAATTCGAGCCGTAAATGACTTCCATCCCGGCTCAAAAGTCTAGTCGACTTCCTTACCCATCAAGAATGAATGATGAGAAGCTCAAAGACAAAACAAAGAGCAAATGGAAAATTTTTCCAAATCTTCAATGAACTACACTTTGATATAAGCTTCGTTGATGCTCTCGTTCTAATGCCTAAATTTGCATCCACGCTTAAAGGCTTATCGACCAACAAAGATAAGTTATCCGAGATGGCTAAAACCCTCTCAATGAGCAATGCTCGTGGTCCTTCTCAAGAAGCTTCCCAAAAGCTTGAAGATCCCGGTGATTTTTAATCCGTGTGATTTCTTGGGGATGGTTCAATGCTCCGCCTTGGCCGATCTTGGCGCTAGCATTAACCTCATGCCACTCTCGGTTTGGAAGAAATCGTCTCTTCCTAAACTTTCATCCACTTATATGACACTCGAGCTAGCGGACCGCTCCATAACGCGTCCACTTAGGATAGCCGAGGATGTCGTGATGAAAGTAGGAAAGTTTCACTTTCCTCCGACTTTGTTGTAGTAGACTTTGATGCGGATCCTAGAGTTCCCTCATCTTGGGAGAGCTTTCTTGAGAACAGTCGTGCTCGATTGATGTATTTGTCAAGAGTTGACCATACGGGTTGACAACGAAGAACTCACGTTGAATATCAACCAAAACTCCAAACCTCTATCCAAACAGAATGTTGCCACAATTGATCAAAAATCGAAAGATTCAATGCAACACTCTCAAATTTCACGGTTAAGAGGAGTCACCAAAACGTCTTTGAGCTAAAAGCTTTGAAAATCAACCCCGGTTCAAACAAATGGTTTGAAAGTTGTACCAGAAAGTCAAGAGTGTTCTTGATGATGATGATCTAGAATCGGAGACTTTATCGGAAGTGGTGGAAATTGCTAGCTCTAAGAGCACACCACTTGTCCCACCTCCGAATCGCTTTATCGTGTCGAGTTTGTTAACTCGTGGATGAAACCAAACTCTCCTCGCTTCATCCGAATTGGATGATGATGTTTGTGATCCAATGGGAGACATTCTTCCCATTGAAGAATTGCTCAAAATGATCCATCATCTCCTAGTCTTATTATTCCCGACTCTTCCATCCCTTCTCTCACCCGATGAGGAAGATGACAACTTTGGAATGAAGTCGATGCCTTTCTTAGTGATGAGTCAATTCCAACAGAATTGATAATACTTACTTTGATTCGGAGGAGACATCCTTTTCCGGAAAATCATAATTGAAGAACCGCTTCCCACCCTCCTCCCGGACATCTTATTGACAATCACCATATAAGCTTCAAGTTTAAGCTTAAAAGTGTCAAAATGGTGATTTGCTTATTTCGATGAGGAATGGACTTGCATTCTCATGCATATCTTTGTTCCATTCTTCACGGATGGTGTGGTTGCTCTTTCCTTTTTCTCTTTCGGAATGAGGACACCATCTTTGACCCCGTATCATCCTTTATAGTTTCTACTATTAACAATACCGCGGTTGTATCTCGTCGGGTGGAACTTTCGATGTTCATATGTTTATTAACACCGTGAACGAAAGTCCGATTGAGATTGGTTTTCCACGTTGCTTCCCAAGAACCAATTAATGCGGGATCGAGTCAAGCTAGCGACTCGGGAATCAAAAACAAGAGCATGCTACATGGGTTTTCACCCGTGTGTACCACCCTAGTGTGGGGAGTTGCCCCACATGTTGTGTATATATATAATTTCAAAAAAAAAAAAAAAAAAAAAAAAAAAAATCTTGCTAAATAATGGCCGTAGTATTTCCTTTTACGTTCTATGTTTCGCATAACCACGGTACTTTGAATATTGAGGGCAATATTCATTTCTAGTGTGGGGAATTCTCACGAATTTTATCATGTAATTATACCACCCAATTCCCCATTTTGGCCAAAATTTTTTTGGAGTAAGTGTTTTGCACTTACTCAACTTACTGATTATCGATCCGCCATGTCTAATAACAAAAGGATTGGCTAATCCAGAGCAAACGGCTCTTGGTAAAGATATCTCAAATCCGTTGACGGCTTGCAATTTGCCCAAAATTGTATGGTGTTCACCACCATATCTTTAATTAGTGAAGAGTTGGCTAGCCCGCAAGTTATGGCTTGTGGTAAAGGCGATTGGAAAACCATAATTGGTAATCACTCACCAAAGATATTTTATCTAAGAGTTGGCTAGTCCGTAAGCAAACGGCTTCGGTAAAGACAAATCAAATCCGTTGAAAGTCGGTGGTTTGCTCAAAATCATTTGGTTATCGGTGTACCAAGGTTCTTAATTGAACTGAAACATTTGGCTACTCCGTAAGTAATGGCTTTTGGTAAAGAGATGAAATCCATTAATTTTTCTCAAAACATTGCTAGGGACTAGCAATATCTTAGTGTGGGGATTGATGAATGTCTAAATACTCATCATTTTGTACCAATTAAACGCAAAACATCCGAAAACACTCGAAATGCATCAAAATGATAAAAATATCACAAATAAGTGTTTTATGTGTTTTAAATGCAAAATATCAAAATCGTGTGAAAACGATCAAGTTTGCATAATTGGCGCTTTAGTCCCCAAGTTTCAAAAGTTGTCAAAACAGTCCTGGTAAAACAAAATAAAGAAAATATCATTTCAAGTCCCTAGGATTCATGAGTTGTCAAAATTGGTCCTTGAGATTTAAATTTGCAAAATTACAACTTAGGTCCCTAAACTTTCAAAATTGTCAAATTTGGTCCTTTGAAGTTTGAAAATGTCAAAATAATCCTTGTACTATTGAAACTTGTCAATTTTGATCCCTTGAAACAACTTTGGGAAATTGGCATAAATGGTCCTCAATTTGGCATAATTGCAAAGTTAGTCCTTGTCATCTAAACCAAACCATGACCCTTTAACCTATTTTGGACCCCGCCATCATACACCTTTGACCCCCGCCATATAACCTTTTTGGACCCCAAGTCAAACACCCAAACCTTCCTTTCCTCCCACCGGCTTATCCCTTCCTCCCACTGACCGCAACCCCGCAACACCTCTCCCACCTTATCTTATCTCTTCCAACCCACACTCCACAATCATCATACCTACACTCCACCCCCCTAGTTGCAAATTCGAGCCCCGTGGTCAAAGCAGCTTTTCCCGCCAAAGTGATCAAACGGCCAATATGGCCTCAACTCATCCAATGGCCGGATTATTGATGGGAAGTGATCGAGAGGTGAGAAAGCATTTTGGTGTATAAAGAGGAAGAAGAAGCAAGAGAAAAGCGATTACTTAGTTTTTAAAATTCATGTATGTCGTTTTTATAAAAATGTCTTAGTTTAAGTCTTAAAGTGTAATTTTCAGCTCCTATGTATTGAATTTAAGTTAATTAAGTGTTTGTAATCAAGTTCAAGTCCTAATTCAAAGTTTGATTTAAGTTTCATGTTTTCATGTCACTGTTGAAAAAGTTAGTTTCAAACTCCTGAATTAAAGCTTCCAAGTAGCTTTATTTTAGCTCAAATAAGCTTATTTAAGCTTATTATAGCTTTTAGTAAGCTTATAAAACAAATTCAAGCAATTTTGGTTTTTGGTCAACAAAAGTCAACTGTGAAGAGATATTGGTTTAAGCAGGTTTGGAAATGGAATGGGGTTGATGCAGAGTTGATTTGGGTTGGATTTGAGTAGCTTAGTTTGGTTTGGGTTCTGTTTAAGCTGCACAATAAAGCTGGACACTTGTGAGTTTACATCTTATTTTCCATTCCTAATTCAGTTTGCATAAAGTGTTTATGTTGGAACCTGTGATCATTAAATGGCTGAAACCTGTTCAGTTAGTTGTAATTAGGATAACTAGATAAAATTTCAGTGTTAGCATTAGCTTATTCAGTAGATAGAACAGTTAAAGATTGCAAAACAGTTAGTTAAGAGTGTTTGGATCAGAAGCCTACTTGAGCTTGAGTTGTTGTTTGTGCTTCAAATCTGTTCACTCAGTCTCAAATAGGTCATTTGAACCATTCTAGTCATTCATTTGTGCATCAAATCAGCTCAAAGTCAAATTTAACTTAAACATGTCCTCAATTCACAACTGTTGGAATTTTCAAATATCAAAAGCTTGATTCATGTTTAGAAATCAGTAGAATAGCCTAATATAGTTTCATTTAACCATATAACATCAATCTCAGTCCACAAATTAAGATCAAAGTTCACAAAAGTCAAAATCTCATAACTGTCACAAAAGTCAAAACTTGAAAATCTCAGTTTTCACCAAACCGAGATGATTTTCATTGATTCGGTTTTGGGCCAAATCAAGTAAAACTCGGGTTTTATAAGTTCACCGGTCTAGTTTCTTAAAATGATTTTTATAGATTTTAGTAATTTTGTAAAAGCTTCAAAATGACTTGTCAAACAGGCTTATTTGCCTGCTCACAAACTCGATGAATCTTGAGTTTTCTCGACTTTATGTGGGCTTGTCAAAAGCTCATAAGAGCTTGTCCAGTGCTGTTTTTGGTTTATAGGTTCCTAGCCGGTCTACTTTAGGTCCCTACTTTTGGTTTTGAGTTTAGCTTATTTGGGTAGCTTATTTTAAGCTACAAAGTGGTACCCTAAACCGATTTTGGCACTTATCTCAAATCAACCAAATCTGTAGTTTGCATTTCAGTAGTTTAGGATAGTTGTAATAAGTTGTTTTAGAGTAGTTTTAACATATTATAGGGTCTGTGATAGTTTGGTAGCTTATTGTTCTCCTTTGGCTTATTTCAAAGTGCTTATCTATAAGCACTTGCACTGCAGTCTCATTTTCTTACACATAAGCTATTGTTTTTATATTTTTCTTAGATTCATAACATTAATTTAGACTTTTCCTGAAATTTTCATAATTTTTCATCACTGTTTGCTATTTTTCTTCATTAAAAACAGTTTTAGGTAATTTTAAATAGCTTTTAATACAATTAAATCGAAAAACTTCAAAAAATAAGTTTTCATTTTCCTAGGTTAAGATAAATATAAAAAGTCAAAAAATATTTTTCAGATTTTCATAGTTTAATTTGTAATTTTAGCAATTTAATTAGTTTTAAATAGTTTTAATTCATAGAAAATAGAAAATAATCGAAAAATATAAAATTAGTTTTGAAAATTCTCTTTAGTTATTTTAGATTTTTCTAAGTCATAATTTCATTTTTCTAGCTTTATTTCATATTTTCTTGTATTTTAGGGTATTATTAAATAGGTAAAAATAGTTTTTAATTAATAATAATTAGATAAATAGTTTTAAAAATAATTTTCTTTTTCTAAAAATTTTCTCTTATCATTGGGTTTGTAAAAATGTCATTTTCATATTTTTAGGATTAATATTGCTTCAGTTTCACATTTTCTTTTGTACGTCACGTAGTTTTTAATTTAAGTTTTATAAAAGAAAAATCAAAAACATCAGTTTAAATATAGTGATAGCGTTTATTTAATATAATTTATCTTTTTAATTTTCTTTAATTTGCATTTAAGCCCCTGTAGTTTATAAACTTTCTCTTTAGGTATAACCAATCATATCTCTTTCCGTTCAAATCCTCTCGATCACTATTCGTTTGACTATTCTCGCACAGCTCGTTGGGACTTAACGACCTGGGGAAACACTATACTCTCCTGGACTTCATTGCATTTTGTGTCTGAACTGTTTTAAGTTTCTTACGGTTAGCCATTCACAAGTGGCTAGCTTGTGTGAGATAACTTGACGGTTTAGCACGAATCAGTGGTAGTAGTTCCACCATAGTAATGGAACTAGGTGCTTAGCCTAGTACCTAATAAAGGGTAGGCGACGTTGTGAAGGGGTAGTTCACCTTGGAGTGAAAGAACTAGGTACTTAGCCTAGTACCTTATAAAGGGTAGGCGACGTTGTGTAGGTTTGGTTCACCTTGGAGTGAAAGAACCTGGTGGTTAGCCTAGCACCGGAAAAAGGGTAGGCGACGTTGTGAAGGCTTCTCCGCCATAAGGAGATTGGTGTAGTGATTACGAACTCTTGAGTAGGTGACTCGGGGAGTGGAGTAGGGCAAGGAAGGTGTCCTTGTAGCCGAACCACTATAAATACTCGCGTTGTGGTTTTGTGCTTCTTACTCTTATCTTTTCATTACTTACCTTTATATGCTTGTTTATCAACATCCAACACACACATCCAAATAGATTGACATAAGTCAATCTAAATAGATTAAAAGGAAGTTTTAATTGGCAAAACTATTCAACCCCCCCTTCTAGTTTTCCACAATTGGTATCAGAGCTTCGTTACCAAGTTTCTTGAAGTATATTGTACTTTAAAAACTTGATACGATCCATGGTTAATTGAAAACTACAAAGAAGGGTTTTCATAAAAACAAACACCATGTTTTTTTTTAAACTATATGTTTGGATGTTGAGTTGATAACAACATTTTTGTTTACTTGTTTCATTTAATTGCACTAATCCTCTTTGTCATGTTGATTAGTCAAAGCTCATACCCACCAAGCTATAAGAATCGCTTGGTAACAAGAATACCTTCCTTAAGAAGGTATCTTAAACGCAAAGGAGCAGGAATCGTCTAAGTGACATTTGTTGTGTCATTTGTAAAGACATTCCTAAGTGCGCTAGAGGTATGATTTTCTTTTTAGTTTGCTTGATAATTAAGTATGCCTATTTAGGTAATTATATGATTATCTTTTGTGCTTATACATGTATTACATGAAGCTTCATTAGGAAGCCTTTTTCTCACATACGTGTTTTATTTCTCGTCTAAAGTCGTGGTATATAAAACTTATGTTTTGTTTCTTTTAATCCAATAATAAAACAAAACACGAATTTCAAAAATTCCCCCTTTCCCATAAATACTCCCACCGTCGACCACTCTATCAAATCCTCACTTTTTCAAATCTTCCAATTTCAAAAATTTCCTCTCATTCAAAAAAAAACTTCATCTTCCTTCTCATTCCATCTCAACCGAAACCAAGAAGATTCGTCATCAACATGGTTTACATCGCGCTCGTGCTAATCGCCTTAACACTCATCGCACTTGTGTTCCCTATGATGAAGTTCACATATGGAGACATTTACTTTGTGTTGTTAATCTACATTGGGATCATATACCCAATCCTTTGTATCATCCTTAGTATTGAAATGCAATACTACTAATAATCTAGTTATCTAGGTTATTATTATCATAATATGTTTGTCATTTCCTTTGATTTATTTGTTACATATTCTTTCGTGATACATTAGAAGTCAGGTATGCATGCTAAAAGAAATTGTAGGATAAAACATATTTCGTGGTATAAAATGTAAAACCTATGTGTTTATCAAATCATGTTTACATTACTACAGATCCACGGATCCGGATGATATACTAGCGGATCCCTTTTTAAAGGAACCGTAGGATCCGTCCCATCGAAAACAGTTTTCATGCAAGATTAAAACCACTATCTTTCTAAAAATAATAATCCAATTGAAAGTCAAAACCTTGAGTGAGTTAGAGTGTTAAAACTATTGTTAATAAAAATCTAGTAAAAACATTAGATAATCATAGGTTGACCACAAACATCTCTTTTTTTAACTTATCATTTCTATAGGATCAACTATGACGCATGAATATGAGTTTGATTTTTCACTCACTAGCGTCTACACTCGAACATCTCTCTTGAACCCAACACGCCGGCAATCATGTCCGTGGGTTCAATAATCTCAAAATCGTCACTTCCACGAAGGACGTATTGTACACACTCTCTACAATTCGAAGAAGGTATCAATACCTCCTTCCGAGCCATAGGACTAGAATGTCTTCTTGAAGTCAACGAGAAGATATGTCCAAGGTTCATAATGGAATTCTTTCGTCAAGTTGAACTCGTTCGTAACAAGGATCGCTCTCTATCTCTTTGGTTTTATATCAAAAACCAAAAGTTTACTCTAACCCTTGGGCATTTTGCTCACATCCTCCGGATTCCAAATCATGGACAATGTGCCTTCACCGAAGATTGGTCTCTCGATTCTCTCTTCAACTTTCGTGAAGAAAATAGCCCATATTGTTCACACATACCCTCCCGAAGATTTAAATCGCATAATATGCAAACCTCGACCATATTACTCGATCCAAACATTATCTTCACACGGACATCCGAGAAGAGTACAAGCCTCTTGCACTCATCCTCGTGAGAATGTTTGGAGTCTTAGGGAAATAGAGAAATCCTTCCCGCTTGTTGTGCTCACATGTTGTAATTGTTTGCTAACACAACAACCATATAATCTCGCCTACTTCTTCGCAATGCGAATTGTAAATCTTCAAGGCTCCAAGAATAAACTCATCCCTTATGGAATGTTCTTGACACGCCTCATCATAATGTTATGCACTTCCATCCTCAATTTCAAAGTCCGTTGTATGCGTGCTTGTGAACAAGATTATGGAACCGCTAAACATATCTCTCATGAAGACTTTCTTCATTCTTGATTCCACCAACACTCATCAATCACGTAATGATCCTCCTAGTGAAAACACTCAAGAATCCTAGTAGTATTTCAAAATAGGATCAATTCTCTTGTACTCGTGCTTTATCAATGTAATCCTATTTCTCTCATGAAATAAAATATCTTACATTTGATATCTTAGTGTTAGAACCCCTTTAAATTAACCTTGGAATATAATGCATTGTCAAGATCATTGCATACCTTTAGTAAAGGTTCTGCTGAGCAGATGGACGGATCCCAAAGTTTGTGCTAGACGGATCCCTACACTTAGGGAACCGTGGGATCCGGCAAACAGAAAATGCAATTTCAAGCATTATATTTCAAACATATCCTTAGAACACCTCACACTAAGCTAAACATAGTGTCTTAAGGAAAATTAAGTCCTTATCAAGATAAGTAGATCCTTCCTATTCACACATAACTCACCTAGATCACACTCTAAGACGCTTGTAGATCTATCATTTTCACCTTAATCCATTGCTCTTCCGCTCTCTAGATCACTCATCATTCTCACATGATCCCTCACATCTAGATTTAGAAATCTTTCGATTATGACAAAATTGATCATAAATCATCCTTACCTCAAAATGGATCAAAGTTGATCAAATTCTAGTTTTCGCATCTCAAAGTTTCTAGGATATTTTCCAAAACATTATCCTAAGTCACAACCTGATCTCTAGGATCATTTAGCTTCAATTGACACTCTCATCTTTAGTGTCATCCTTGCTCATCCATTGGTACTCTTAAAAGTTCCAAATCCTTCCATAAAAGACAATCATTAGCTACATCACTCATTACCTTCAAGTACTTAAGCACCCTTCATTTAAGACACTTAGAGGATGAAACACTTAAGATGTTATAGGTCTTAGATCTTAGAAACATCATTTCCACTCTTTCATAGCTATTGAGAGCCGGATCCCTAGGATTAGCCTAGACAGATCCCTCTGAGGAGGGAACCGTGGGATCCGGATGATAGTTTATGTCAAATCTTGCTAAAACAA
This sequence comes from Chrysanthemum lavandulifolium, assembly GCA_022545495.1. Lineage (NCBI taxonomy): Eukaryota > Viridiplantae > Streptophyta > Magnoliopsida > Asterales > Asteraceae > Chrysanthemum > Chrysanthemum lavandulifolium. The sequence goes on from CM040243.1 coordinate 131,296,529, forward strand.
TCATTTCAACTCATATTCCTAACTCAAACACTCCATCTCATCTTAAATGAGTTCCTAGATCAGTGCAAACTCTGAAGTTGACTCTTGTGCATGTTAATAATCACATTCCAATGAATCCTAGTGGCTTAAGGCTTAAATGTACTTGCCAAATCTCTTGGTTTATAAACCATTTTGTTAGGATCTCCATAGTCATCACTCTCATCCTAACTTTCAGCACTTTAGAAACCCTTGCAAACCTCTTGAAATCATCTCATCATGAGGAAAACCCCAAATAGTAACTTATCCACCAAAGAACCACCCATGAAAAAGGCGCGTGTTATACATTTAAATCTCTTCAACCGAATCATCTCCGGTCAAGCCAACAAATGATAGGATCCCTCCTCATCCAATCAAACCAATTCCTAAAAGGATAGTACCCACAAAACTACCAATGCCAAACACCACCATACCTCCTAGGCCAAACAATATCATCTCCACTAAACCATCACCATTGGTTCCTAGAGCTATTTAATTTACATCCCCACTATCATCACCACACCTCTACAATTTAGAGGACTTGCCTCCTAGGCCGTGTCATCCTCTTCCGCCGACAACATTCTCCTCATTAGGAGGAATAATGGTACAAAATCAAGGTGTTGAGTCAACAGTTGCTCCGGCTTCCTTTTCGTCGTTTCCATCATATAATCCCATTTGGATTATGAAAAATCATCAAAATCAACCACCCGACCATATGGAAGTTGATACTTCTCTACCACCACCATCATTATTGGTCGAGCCATTCTCAAATGTGCCTCCACCAATCCCTCCATCGTTTGAAGCTCCACAAGCCGCTTCACTTGATCCCTCGCATCAAGCCATTCCATTTCTTCCACCACCACTACCTAGCCATGACAAAGATTGCTATCATTGTCAACATGTTGAAAGTTTGATACATGAAGTATGAGAAGACCAACGTTTCATGTTCTATCATCTCCTCGAACGTTTCGACGAGATTAAACCTAAACAAAACTTGAGCTAGAAGATTTTAGTGGTGTCCTAGCATCAAGCGATAGTTGGTTTAGAAATTCCTAGTCATGTATTTTCTTATTTTCTTAGTTTTTAGAGTCATGTATATCATAACTCTAGTTTTATTAAATGGAATTACATGCTACTTGTTATTTTTCTGAGCATATGATTACTTTGTATTCATATCTCATTTTTGTGATAACGTTACTTGTTATATCACCTTTGCTGAAATTAATCAGCTAATACGGATTCCTCAGAATTGCCTAGACGGATCCCTACTAGGAGGGAACCGTGGGATCCATGAGACAGAAAGCTTTATTTCTACTAACTTGAACCACATTTGCAGGAAATTGTGAATTATACTTGCTTTCTAACCTTTGTTTTGTAGTTATTCAATTTGCACATAAAGACTTTGACATCCTAAAGCTAGGGGGAGCTTTATGTCAAAAGCAATACATTGCAAATTACTTGCAATACTAGGTTTACATTTCGTGACATCCCCTTGCAAAATTGCAATCATCAAGGGGGAGCACATTCGTCACTTAGACGAAATCTTTTGCAAACTTACTTGCAAACAAACTAGATTAGTATCACTTTCTTGACGCCCTTACATAGGGATGGACTCGTCAAGAGGGAGTAAAGACGAGATCCTTTCCCGTTACTTGCTCTCTATTTCTTTTAATTTTTACTTCTTTCACATGTTTTTCTTAAAAACGACGTGTTGCTTTCCTTCAAACACTTTTTGTTTTGAAAAAATGGAGAAGAAAGTAAAACTACAAATTCAAACTTTACAAATTTTAGCTTTTCCTTAAAATAATTTTATGTTTTGTCATCAACAAAAGGGGAGATTGTTAATACAAATAAGTCGTAAAAACGTTTATTTATATTTTACGATCTTCTAATGTTTTGTCGATAACAAACGTAAAATCATGTTAACGAAACAAATAAAATACGTAAATGGTTTGAACTAATAGTTTCTAGCATATTCACACTTTCACATAAAAGACTAAAACAAGTATAAGTGATTTTATGATTTAAGTAATACATATGTACAACAACTAGTGTTTACATATTTGGGTAAAATATACACATAACTAGTATGTAGTATATTGGGTAATATAAATGGGTAGAAACTTAAGTATCACAACCCATTAGGCAAATACATTGAATGTAGTTGGGTACAACCCAAAGCCCATAACCCATGGAGCTTGACCCATAACCCATTGCATGACATCATGCTTATATCATACATGGATAATATCCATAACCCATGGATCAACCCATACCCAAGTGACCAAGTGCATTGCACTCAAAGATACATTGTATCTAGCCAAAGATCCATGGTTCAACCCATGACCCAAGACCCATAACCAAAATACCCATGGGTAAAAGGGAGCATCCCACGGATCCCTAGCTTAACGCTAGACGGATCCCTTGTGGAAGGGATCCGGGGATCCGGGAATGAGGATTTTTACTCTATAAATAGTGAGCCATTTCTTCATTATTTCTTACCCTTTCTAACACACTTTCTCCCGAGTTAAAACTCACTAACCTCGGATCCAAGAGATATATGTTTGTAGTTTTGTTTTGTGTGATCTTTTAGGTTCCTCTTAAAGGCAAGATCACCACCTTTGAAGTCGAGCAAGCTCAAGTCCATGAGTTGCCATGCTTCCTCATCATCAAGCCTACTGAAGTCTTCTTGTTGATGATTCCTTTCTTCCTTCAAAGGAGTGTAGTGTTGAAGACATTAGTGAAAGATGTCTCATGTGTCAAGACGAAGATATTAGTGAAGGATATCTATCGTCTATAGCATAAGCACTTATGGTAGGTGCTTAGAAGTCAAGACAAGAAGCATTAGTGAAAGGTGCTTAGAAGTCAAGACTAGAAGCATTAGTGAAAGGTGCTTAGAAGTGAAGACATAAGACATTAGTGAAAGGTGTCTTGTAGATCTAGTCAAAGGCATTAGTGAAAGGTGCCTTAGATGTACATTCGATATGGTGTGTTTCAATGTACAAGATAGACTAGTATTAGATCCAAGGATATTGATATCCTTGATGATGTTGTAAAGGAGTAGATCTCCTTTGGGATTAGTCGTTGGTGTAGTCTGGTAGTAGTTCCTCCATAGTAATGGAACTAGGTGCTTAGCCTAGTACCTAATAAAGGGTAGGAGACGTTGTGAAGGGGTAGTTCACCTTGGAGTGAAAGAACTAGGTACTTAGCCTAGTACCTTATAAAGGGTAGGCGACATTGTGTAGGTGTGGTTCACCTTGGAGTGAAAGAACCCGGTGGTTAGCCTAGCACCGGAAAAAGGGTAGGCGACGTTGTGAAGGCTTCTCCGCCATAAGGAGATTGGTGTAGTGATTACGAACTCTCGAGTAGGTGACTCGGGGAGTGGAGTAGGGCAAGGAAGGTGTCCTTGTAGCCGAACCACTATAAATACTCGCGTTGTGGTTTTGTGCTTCTTACTCTTATCTTTTCATTACTTACCTTTATATGCTTGTTTATCAACATCCAACACACACATCCAAATAGATTGACATAAGTCAATCTAAATAGATTAAAAGGAAGTTTTAATTGGCAAAACTATTCAACCCCCCCTTCTAGTTTTCCACACTATATATAGAATTTGGATTTTCATTATTTTAGAGAGGTAGTTTTGTGGAGTAAAAACCTAAACCGAATATAGGCTGTCTTGGGCAGTATCTTAGGGTTCCATACCCTATTTTACAACAAGATAAGTGGTTTACTTCATTAATTCAATTATGTCTTCAATTGTTTGTGTGTATGCTTGCATGTATTCCATGTTCGACTAATTTACTTGTGTGTTTGCTTAGATCTATGAAACCTAGGTATTGAATATTGATTAGTTGTCTCTAATCTTAATTGTGATTGACATAGTATTGCGATAGGTCATTCGTTGTGTTTTTAATGCTTGAGTAATCTTTGTGAATATTAGTTTATAATCACCTAGAGTTATTGTAGTCTAAATATCCAAAGATAACCTTAGAGTTAGTTTATGAATCCTAGAGATTTCGTAGGCAAAAACCTTAAGGTAGTCTCAAAGAGTTCGGGAGAAACGCATAAGCTACAACCTTAGAAGACACAACACGTTAAGAATAAGGACGTGACAATTCAACCATCAATATGAGATAACTAGGGAGTAATAGCATCTAAATAAATACATTTTAATCATCATAAGAGCACACAACAATAGACATAGACTACACTCACCTTAGTTTAGATAATTAGATAATTAGATAAGTAGAGTAATCGGTAGAAATACCACCCCTCAAATCCAATACCTCGAGATTCGTACCTTTCCATTTTCTAAAAAAAACATAAAAAAGATAAAAAATAATCTTCCTCAACCCCAACCTTAGCGTAGTAATTTCTCACTAGCATTCCTATTCCCCTAGAGAACGATATCAATTCCCGAGGCTTACCCTAATACTACACTACAACGATTAGGTTCACTGCCTAGGGTGTTGAAAAACTTGCTCGACGAAAAGGAAGTTCCTTTGACCCCGAACGCTGTTGTGCGCGTATCAAGTTTTTGGCACCGTTGCCGGGGAATAGAATAGCTAGTTAGATTTCCACCTCGTTTAGGTTTCCTTGCTTGGTTCCTATCAAGTAAGCTTTTTTCCCATTTTTAGCTTCCTCGTAGTCTATCCCCCTTCTTCGTGACCTTTGTTAGTAACCGCATCACTTTTCATCATGGAAGGTGATAATCAACCACCACTCATCAACCCACCACCAAATGACCCGCCAAGAGGCTATAGAAACACCATTGAGCTTCCTGACCAAGCCCAAACTACGGCCCTTCGATTCGACACCATCCGGTTGGTGCAAAACGGATGTGCATTCCATGGACTTCGTTCCGAAGATCCTAATCAGCATCTTAAGGATTTCCTTAAAATCGTCGATTCCATCGACCTCGATGCTACTACTCGGGAGACCACGCGCTTGCGTCTCTTTCAATTCTCTCTATGGGACCAAGCTAGTAATTGGCGTGAGCGACTTCCCGCTGGCTCCATCTCAAGTTGGGATGATCTCACCTCTCGTTTCCTTTCTCAATTTTTCCCACCGGGGAGAACTACTAAGCTTAGGAATGAAATCTTGATGTTCCAACAACGTCAAGGTGAATCTCTCTACGAAGAATGGACTCGATTCAAGGACTTACTCCATAGAGTCCCTCATCACGGCATTGATCTTTGGCTTCAAGTCCAACTCTTTTATGATCATGTCAACTTCCCAACTAAGCGATCCATTGACCAAGCGGCCGGTGGTAAACTTAGTGATCTCACCGCGGAATAATCGAGGGGTATAATAGAGGACCTTGCTCTCTATGACAAAGAAAGTTGGAATGACCCCCGTGAGTTGCCCAAAACCGTAAAGGCAATCTCCTTGTCTCCCATTGACTCACAATGTTCCAACCGTAGGATGCTCAAGTTTGAAGATCAAGTTAAATTCCTAATGAGCTCCTAACAAAATCCTAAGTCTTCACATCAAGTGAACAAAATCACTCTACCTTGTGAGTTGTGTAGTGGTCCCCACGACACTCGTGATTGCACAAGACTCCCCGAACAAGCTTTTGCGGACTACGCCTCCACGCCTACCGACGGAGCGGGAGAGAAGTGGTACACTTTCAAGCCTGAACAAAACAACTTAGGAAACTCCTATAACCCCTCATGGAGGAATCACCCTAACCTTAAGTGGAACCAAAATTCAAACCCACCCCAAAGCTCATCTAGTCCACCTAATAGGTTCAACCCTCCAAACACCGGGAACCCCACTAGTCTTGAGGCAATTACGTCTAGATTCATGTCATTTCAAGAAACTCGATTGACTAAGCTTGAAGCCAATTTCAAGCAACGACAAGGCGAGATGACAAACAAGCTTGACACCCTCTTTAAAGCCTTCAATGACCGGGAAATTAGAGCACTCCCAAGTGATACTATAAAGAACCCAAAAGTGAATTCAATTTCATCGACTTCATGTTCTTGTTCACCATGGGAGAGTGCACGTCCATGCCTCTCACACCCAATGGTCCACTCGGTAAATGCTATCAGCAAGGGTCCCAAGCGATCCCAAATGAGGTACCAAGGCCCCGCACCATTGGTACAACCCACTCTTGAGAAACCCGACGACCAAGAACCTGAACCTAATCTAGAGGAGGAGTACAAGGAACTCCATCAAGAAAAACCGGTTCTTGAAGTCTTAGCTCATGCACCTTATTTGAATGCTTTAAAAGAAAAATATGAGCGAGAACTAAAGCTTGGAAAACATGGGTCCACGTTTGTGCAAAATAAATTACCTAAGAAGTTAGACGATCCTGGGCTATTCACTCTTTCGTGTAGGATCATGCATCAATCTTGTTCCGTTGTCCCTCCATAGAAGCCTTAACTTAGGTAAGATAGAACCAACGGAAACCATCTTAGGTCTAGCGGAAGGTAGTATTGCATATCCGGTAGGGATAATAAAAGACACGGTAGTACACGTAGGAGAATTGACTCTTTTGGCAGATTTCCATGTGCTAGACATGAATAAGGACCCGACATGCCCATTGCTTGTAGGAAAGGGATTCTTAGCTACCGCTAGTTCCATCATTGATTGTAAGATGTCTAAGATAGTGGTAGGAGAAGAGAGTGCTAGGTCAATTTACGATGTCAAAAAGCATATTTACTACAAGGAAGAGGAAATCCCCCATGAGATTAGGTTGGATAGAACACCATCTAGATATGGACCTTGGATTAATAAAGACTTCATAGGTCCCCAACGACCTTTCTATCTAGATGAAGCCTTTGCTAGTAAAGCAACTTTCCATGAAAAAGAATTGGCTAGGGACATGGAAGTGAACCCGTTTGAGAACGCCTTAGTGTTTAGGAAGATGACCGAGTTCCTAGGAAGCTTGCCCGTCAACCTTGTCATGAATAAGTGGAAAGTTGAGAGCGATAAGCCTAAGCATAAGTGGAATTGGGATAGACCGCCTAGTGATGCTAATGGAGAGTGGCACATTAGGATAACTATCTATGACCCCGATGGAGAGAAGTTTGAAAAGGCATACCAAACCAAGCGTACCACTAGGAACTTAAATGATAAGTTTGATCCTTATGACATTCTAGAGGATAAGCTTACTTATATCGGTACGTAAGGGCACGACTTCGAGTCTAGCTACAAGACTCATAAATAAAGAAAAGCGCTTCGTGGGAGGCAACCCATGCTTAATTGTTTGCTTGTTTGTGTATCGTATATCTTTTATTAATTGTTTATTCTCATGTTTGAATTTGTAAAAATGATTTATTTTGTCTTTAACCTCGTCTTAATTACATATAAAGGTATTTTACAAAAGGGATAAGTGTAGGGAGGATTACACATGTTTTCAAAAAGAACGTGAACATGAGAATTACGATTACTAAAAAGAGATACATATGTGTTTTTGTTCGAGTCAAATGCTTGTATCGAGTCATAATGGATGTTTTGCAGGAAATTTTTCCAGATTCTAAAGATATAAATTTTCCGTAATTCTTTCCGTAAAATCGCAGACCGCTTCGTCAGATAACTCAAGGCGTCGGTCGCAACTCGACGGCGCCGGAGGAGTAGAAACAACTTACTACTTTTTCTCGTTTTCTGTGCTATTTATAAATTTTTGGAATTTTCAGGTCTTAATTTTCTAGAAAATCTGTAAACATCCATTCCACAAGCATTATATCCTAGTTAAGTAGAGTCATATATACATTGTTACCGCCGATTTTACACGAAGGTTTTGTTTGTTTTCTTCAAGTTTGCAGGTTTTATTTATCAAGAAGAAGATACATAAGATTGGATGGAGCTTTTCACGCATACATTCTTCTTGAAGGAAGATTTAACCACTACTTCACACGGATCCTACCGAGCTAATAAGGGGAGTACTAGTTTCTTTCGTATTTAATTACCTTCCATTATAATAAATTTGATACTTTCGGGGAACATTGGGGACAATATTCAGTTTAAGTGTAGGGAGGGAAAATAAAACGGGAACTTTGAAACTATGCTTATCCTTGACTATTTGCTTTGTCCAATTTCATTTGTGTAATAAACCATGAGAAATATCGGTTAGGGTAATTTTGGTACCAAATTAAAAAAAAAATTCATGACATGTAGGAGTGGGCCATTAGTCTTAATAAAGCGTCTCATGGATAGGAAGTTATATGACTTGCACAAAGGGAGCTCACTAGGGAGGTCACTAGGTTTAAAATGGTAGAAAACAGGGTGTAAGATTTAGTAGAGGCATTGGCGACTGACTGATAACCAAAGCTTTTACCTAATGTCAAGAAAACTAAGTACCCTGGCAAACCACACAAAAACGTATGTTAAATAAATCAAATGAATAAACTTATACACGTTTTTACACACGTTTTTATACATATTTTTGCACACGTTTTTACACACGTTGTTATACATGTTTTTATACACGTTTTTATACACGTTCTTATATACGTTTTTATATACATTTTTTATACATGTTTCTACACACGTTTTTAGGTACGTTTTACATACGTTTTTATATACGTTTTTAAACACCTTTTTACACACATTTTTATACACGTTTCATACACATTTTTAAAAATGTGTGTAAAAACATGTATAGAAATGTGTACAAAGTTTGTATAAAAACGTGTGTAAGACCGTGTAAAAAACATATATAAAAATATGTATAAAAACGTGTATAAGAACGTATGTAAAAACGGTGTATTAAAACGTAAATAAAAACGTATACAAAAACGTGTCTAAAACGTGTATAAAAACGTATATAAAAACGTGTATAATGATAAGGATTTAAAAGGTACACTTTTGAGGGGTCATTTAAGCCCTCAATTGATCACTTTTGTATCCGTTACTACTTAATTTCGTTTTTTTCACTTTTTAGGTCTCTTGAAGACAAATTGTTGGAATGACACTTATTCGGACGAAAAGGCGCGATTATATGAAGAAAATGGCCAAAGTCAAGAATCGAGACACTCAAGTCATTAAATCAAGGGACGGCGTCACACCTTAATAGCGACGCCGTCGCGACACACCTTGAGACGACTCAGAGCAAATTGCTATTTTACAAGTGACGGCATCCGGTTTAAAAGAGTAGGGCGTCACAACTCGGTCGCTTAGATTTGGATCCCGACGGCCACAAACATAAGGTGACGCCGTCACAGAGTTGACGTGGCCAAGACGAAACCCTAATGGCGGCGACTGCGGCCACAATTAAAGAGTGACGTCGTCGATATTGTAACTCTATATATAGAATTTGGATTTTCAAGATTTTAGAGAGGTAGTTTTGTGGAGTAAAATCCTAAACCGAACATAGGTCGTCTTGGGCGAGATCTTAGGGTTCCATACCCTATTTTACAACAAGATAAGTGATTTACTTCATTAATTCAATTATGTCTTCAATTGTTTGTGTGTATGCATGCATGTTTTCCGTGTCCGGCTAATTTACTTGTGTGTTTGCTTAGATCTATGAAACCTAGGTATTGAATATTGATTGGTTGTTTCTTATCTTAATTGTGATTGACCTAGTATTGCGATAGGTCATTCGTTGTGTTTTTAATGTTAGAGTTAGTTTATGAATCCTATAGATTTCGTAGGCAAAAACCTTAAGGTAGTCTCAAAGAGTTAGGGAGAAACGCATACCCTACGACCTTAGAAGACACAACGCGTTAAAAATAAGGACGTGACAATTCAACCATCAATAGGAGATAACTAGGGAGTAATAGCATCTAAGTAAATACATTTTTAATCATCATAAGAGCACACAACAATAGACATAGACTACACTCACCTTAGTTTAGATAATTAGATAATTAGATAAGTAGAGTAATCGGTAGAAATACCACCCCCCAAATCCAATACCCCGAGATTCGTACCTTTCCATTTTCTAAAAAAAAAGATAAAAAATAATCTTCCTCAACCCCAACCTTAGCGTAGTAATTTCTCACTAGCATTCCTATTCCCCTAGAGAACGATATCAATTACCGAGGCTTACCCTAATACTACACTTCAACGATTAGGTTCACTGCCTAGGGTGTTGAAAAATTTGCTCGACGAAAAGAAAGTTCCTTTGACCCCGAACGTGCGTTGTACGCGTATCATAAAAAATGTGTATAACAACTTGTATGAAAATGTGTATAAAATTTATATTAAAACGTGTGCAAAAACATGTATAAAAACGTTTATAAAGATGTGTATAAAAATGTGTGTAAAAATGTGTATTAAAACGTATATAAAAATGTGTATAAAATTATGTGTAAAAAACGTGTGTAAAAATGTATATTAAAACATCTATGAAAACGTGTATAACAACTTGTATAAATACGTGTATAAAAGCTTATGTAAAAATGATCGTTGGTATGAAGGACTAGTTTCAAACGATCGTTGGTATAAAGGACTAACGTTGCCACTTGACGAGTGGACTTAAGTAACAGAACTAATGTCGTTATCAAAATGGACTAAAAGTGGAACGAAAGTGTCACTTTTGGACTGAATCCTAAACTTTTAGAAAAATCGAACCAAAAATGATATACCCATAAAACCATAAGGAAACAAAATGTAGTTAACTCTTTATTTTATTTTATGTTCATTATTTATAATTGATAAGGTTTTAAAATGTACCTTTTTGAGGGGTCGTTTAAGCCCTTATTCGATCACTTTTGTATCCGTTATTACTTAATATCGTTCCTTTTTACTTTTTAGGTCTCTTGAAGGCAAATTGTTGGAATGACACTTATTTGGACGAAAAGGCGCAGATATACGAAGAAAATGGCCAAAGTCAAGAATCGAGACACTCAAGCTGCTAAAACACAAGGGGGCGGCGTCAGGTGTTATCTGCGACGCAGTCGGAGCACATGTTGTGACGATACAAGAGCTAAATTGCTTATTTTCAAGTGACGGTGTCGCTTTAAAAGAGTAGGTCGTCGCAACTCGCATTTACCTAGATTTGATCCAGACGGCGTCGAGGTCAAGAGGACGGCGTCACAAGCATAAGGTGACGCCGTCGCAAGACTAACGTGGCCAAGACGAAACCCTAATGACGGCTACCCGACGGCGTCACAAATTATAAGGTGACGCCGTCGCGAATGTAATCTTATATATAGAATCCAAATTTTTTAGTTTTCAGAGAGTAGTCTTTTGGAGTAAAAACCTAAACCGAACCAAGGCTGTCTTGTACAGTATTTTAGGGTTCTAAACCCTATCTTACACCAAGATAAGTGTTTTACTTCATTAATTCAATTATGTCTTCAATTATTTGTGTGTATGCTTGCATGTTCTCCATGTCCGGCTAATTTACTTGTGTGTTTGCTTAGGGAATATGAAACTTAACTATTGAATATTGATTGGTTGTCTCTTATCTTAATTGTTAATGATCTAGTAATGCGATAGGTCATTCATTGTGTAGTTAATGCTTGATTAATCTTTGTAAACATTAGACTATAACACCTAGAGTAGTTGTAGGCTAAACCATCCAAAGAGTACCTTAGAGTTAGAGTTTATAAATCCTAGAGATTTTGTAGACGAGACCCTTTGGTATTTTCAAAGAGTTAGGGATAAACGCATACCCTACGACCTTAGACACACAACGCGATTAAGAATAAGGACGTGGCAATTCAACCATTAATAGGAGATAATTAAGGAGTAATAAAACCTAAGTAAACACATCTTTAAATCATCATACGAGCACACAATAATTAGACATAGACTACCCTCACCTTAGTTAATTAGATAATTAGATAGTAGAGTAATCGGTAGAAATACCAACCCCCCAAATCCAAACCCCGAGATTCGTACTTTTCCATTTCCTAAAAACATAAAAGATAAAAATAATCTTCCTCAACCCCAACCTTAGCGTAGTAACTCCTCACTAGTATTCCTATTCCCCAGAGAACGATATCAATTCCGTGGCTTACCCTAATACTACACTACAACGATTAGGTTCATTGCCTAGGGTGTTGAAAAACTTGCTCGACGAAAAGGAAGTTCCTTTGACCCCGAACGAGGCGTGTAGCGTTATCAAGTTTTTGGCGCGTTGTCGGGAATAGAATAGCTAGTTAGTAGTCCACCTCATTTAGGTTTCCTTGCTTGATTCCTATCAAGTAAGCTTTTTTCTCATTTTTAGCTTCCTTGTAGTCTATCCCCCTTCTTTGTGTTTGTGTTCGTAAAACCCTTTTTCAGTTGTCGCTATGGCAAGTGAAGTTGCATTTGAATCATTAACAAATGAGGAACAATTGGATTTCACAGATTGGATTGCTTTTTATTGTTCTAATGAATTTGTGAGTGATCTTAGAGATATCCAAAAGGAGACGGGTGTAAGGTTGGATGAATTTGATAAATTTTGTGCTTGTGTGGCTTCTATTCAACGATCATTGTTAGAATCAACTCCTTTTAGTGAGACCCTCTAGAAATTTTTTGAGAAAAGCCTCCTAAGCATAAACCATCAGTTGTCACAACTTGAGGAAATGGATAAAGAGGATTTATCCAACCTTAGGCATCATGATCAAAAAGACCTAGTTTTTAAGAACATGGAACCTAAACCCGAACAAGATTGTGAGATGGTTAGAGTTGAACCACGTATTTGCATGTGTGGGATAGATTTCAAAACATATGACACACATGAGGAATCCTTTAGGCAAATGGAACATAGTGATCAAATTTTTGAGAATGATTCTTATGAATCGGACCAAGAATTTGAAATGGCTAAAGAAGGATTTGAGATACTTAGGAGTGTATTTGGGTTAGATCATACTAATGAAAATTTAGGAGATCTAGATATAATGGAGAATGAGGTGGAAACTCTAAGCCCACAAGCCCTACCATCACTTGAGGAACACACATCGCCTATAACTTACCCGGAAGAAGTAGAAGAGACTATAGGAACCCCGATTGATATAGAACCTTTGGACCAAACGCCACTAGAGAATGTAGGTTTAGATGCCTGTTGTCATGACCTCTTTCTTAGTCCTAGGGAAGTTCCTAATTTTGATGAACCGGAGCCTCAACCAAAAACCTTACCCAATTTTCCGTCTTTAGATGTGAATCTTGGAATTGAAATAGGCCCCAATCCACCCATCAAAATAAATAGTCTAGGTAGTTGCTTGATAAAGGTGGTAGACTTTAGGCCATGTAGAGTGGAAGCTAATATAGGAGTAACCCATGACCTTACACACTTATATCACCCATTCATGGTTGATAACAAGAAACATTATGGGTTTAAACCGGGTTTATTAGGTCAAGATGGATCCTTAACTAAGAATCTTTTGAAGTTGATAGAAGATGATCTATTTTTAGGAGAGAGATTTGATTCACCCGCTACACCCATAAAATTTGGTAAGGTTAGAATGAATGGAGCACACCCCTTTGAGCATATAAATCACCCATCACCCTCTCCTCATGTAGCAAATCACCACCCTAAGGGTGTGTATTGCTACTATCACCCGCACTTAAACTTAAGTGTAGGGAAAACCTCCCCTTTATCCGTTAAATAAGGGTAGAGTCAGGCTCGTGACTCGAACAAAAACAAGCGCTTCTAGGGAGGCAACCCATATGTATTTGTTTTTCATTTTTATTTGTGTGTCATATATCTTTTAGTGATTGTTTATTCTCATGTTTAAATTTGTAAAAATGCTTTATTTTGTTTTTAACCTCGTCTTAATCACATATAAATGTATTTTACATAAAGGATAAGTGTAGGGAGGATTACATACGTTTTCAAAAGAAACGTAAACATGAGAATTGCAATTAATTAAAAGATATACATGTGTGTTTGTTCGAGTCAAATGCTTGTATCGAGTCATAATGGATGTTTTGCGAAAATTTTTCCGATTTTAAAGATGTAAATTTTCCGAAAATCGCAGCCAATTTTTGTCGGGATAACTTTGGCGATCGCAACCGGCGGCGTGAAGGAGCAAAACCACCGATTACTTTTTTCTCGCTTTTACGAGCTACTTATAAATTTTGGAATTTTCCGTGTCTTAATTTTCCGTAAATTTAGAAACATCCATTCCACAAGCATTATATCCTAGTTTAGTAGAGTCTTATATATATTATTACCGCCGATTTTACGCGAAGGTTTCGTTTGTTTTCTTCAAGTGTGCATGTTTTCTTTATCAAGAAGAAGAAACATAAGATTGGAAGGAGCTTTTCACGCATACATTCTTCTTAGGAAAGATTTAACCACTACTTCACACGGATCCTACCGAGCTAATCAGGGGAGTATTAGTTTCTTTCATTTTTAATTACCTTCCATTATCATAACTTTGATACTTTCGGGGAACATTGGGGACAATGTTCATTTTAAGTGTAGGGAGGGAAAATAAACCGGGAACTTTGAAACTATGCTTATCCTTGATTATTTGCTTTGTCCAATTGTATTTGTGTAATAAACCATGAGAAAATGTCGGTTAGGGTAATTTTGGCACCAAATTTAAAATTTTCATGACATATAGGAGTGGGCCATTAGTCTTAACAAAAGCGCCTCACGGATAGGAAGTTACATGACTAGCACAAAACCCTTTACCACTTAAATTCCACCCAAAATGTGAGGATCACCCTTAGATTAGTAGGAATTAAAGCATTCATCTTTAATGCTTAGTGTGTGAACCGGTAGTATAATAGATTCTAGAACTTGTTTTGTGATGCATCCCGAGATCGCTAGTAAGACTACACTTGTGTAGTTAGGAATAACTAAATGATAAGAGGCATTAGGATAACCCTTGTTTGATACCGTAATATAATTACTTCTTCCACATCGGTTGAGTAATTCCCCATACCCTTGAGTTGTACTCATCTTTAGTACACGATACCCTAGTTAACCCCTCGAGCCTATCCTTTTTGCGGTTCTCGTGATGTTTTGGTTTTTCTGGAATATCAATGAAGAGCATTGTTTACACCCCACCCCCAAATGTATACCCAAATCGCCTTAGCCTACCTTGTATGCACTCACTTTTAGTGCATTATTGTTATCACCCCAAAAACCCTTAGTTCAATTATCTAGTTGCTTGCATAAGTTGCTAAGTCGAGTCATATCCTTTGTATACAGTTTTGGAACGATTGAGACTCGTGGGAAAAGTTAAAGTTTATGAAATGACGGGAAGGGAACGTTAAACTCAAATTTCCTTTATTTGCGTAATAATGTACTCCAAGTGTTTTGATAAATTCAATTCAGGTCAAATTAGTGTTAGAGTAATAAAAACTCAAGTGTAGGGATGTGCCTATAAATCCCTATCATTTTGATGTTACCGTAGAGGATGGTAGAGTAAAAGTGTATGAAAAAAAAATCGAAAAAAATAGAAAAGAGAAAAAAAGAAAAAAAAATAGAGTGTTAAAAAAAAAAAAAAAAAAAAAAAAAAAAAAAAAAAAACAAGCTACCATCCTACATCTATCATTTAAATTTATGTTTGTTTGTTTCAGTTATCTAGAGTTTAGAGTGTCGAGTCTTGGCTTAGCAACGCCATTCTTCGTATGCTTGTAACATAAAGATTTTTGACTTGCCACCACTAAATAACCTATCCCACCAAACCCTTTGTTTCCCTACCGTAAGCCTAACATTACAACCCTTTAAAAGACCTCTTTGATAGTCTTTCCTAGGTGCTTACGCCAAAGCGATGGAGGTTTGATCTATTCTCAAGCCTATGGTAATCTATATACTAGGACCGGTTAATGAGTGTTTATCTTCCATTTCCAACTTGTTATATTTCATATACACCCGAGAGATGTGAGTACCCAAAAACCCCATGTGAGGTGCTAGTATGTACTTTCCGTGCTTGTTATGACTTTTATGGGCTTATATGTGTTGTGGATTGTTCTAAACCAATGCTTCATGACCCCAACTTATAAATTAATTGGCCAAAGCACATTTGCTTGAGGACAAGCAAATACCAAGTGTAGGGATTATTGATAAGGTTTTAAATGTACCTTTTGAGGGTCGTTTAAGCCCTTATTCGATCACTTTTGTATCCGTTATTACTTAATATCGCTCCTTTTTACTTTTAGGTCGCTTGAAGGCAAATTGCTGGAATGTCACTTATTTGGACGAAAAGGCGCGGATATACGAATAAAATGGCCAAAGTCAAGAATCGAGACACTCAAGTCTTTGAAACACAAGGGACGGTGTCGATGTTATCTGCGACGCCGTCGGAGCACATGTTGTGACGATACATTAGCCAAATTGCTTATTTTCAAGTGACGGTGTCGCTTTAAAAGAGTAGGTCGTCGCAACTCGACGGCCTAGATTTGATCCGCACGGCGCCGAGGTCGAAGAGACGGCGCCACAAGCATAAGGTGACTGCCGCAAGACTAACGTGGCCAAGACGAAACCCTAATGACGGCGACTGACGGCGTCCACAAATTATAAGGTGACGCCGTCATGAATGTAATCTTATATATAGAATCCGAATTTTTAGTTTTCAGAGTAGTCTTTTGGAGTAAAACCTAAACCGAACCAAGGTCGTCTTGTACAAGATTTTAGGGTTCTAAACCCTATCTTACACCAAGATAAGTGTTTTACTTTATTAATTCAATTATGTCTTCAACTATTTGTGTGTATGCTTGCATGTTCTCCATGTCCGGCTAATTTACTTGTGTGTTTGCTTAGGGAATATGAAACTTAACTATTGAATATTGATTGGTTGTCTCTTATCTTAATAGTTAATGATCTAGTAATGCGATAGGTCATTCGTTGTGTAGTTAATGCTTGATTAATCTTTGTAAACCTTAGACTATAACACCTAGAGTAGTTGTAGGCTAAACCATCCAAAGAGTACCTTAGAGTTAGAGTTTATAAATCCTAGAGATTTTGTAGACGAGACCCTTTGGTAGTTTCAGAGAGTTAGGGATAAACGCATACACTACGACCTTAGACACACAACGCGATTAAGAATAAGGACGTGACAATTCAACCATCAATAGGAGATAATTAAGGAGTAATAAAACCTAAGTAAACATATCTTTAAATCATCATACGAGCACACAATAAATAGACATAGACTACCCTCACCTTAGTTAATTAGATAATTAGATAGTAGAGTAATCGGTAGAAATACCAACCCCCCAAATCCAAACCCCGAGATTCGTACTTTTCCATTTTCTAAAAAAACATAAAAAGATAAAAAAAATAATCTTCCTCAACCCCAACCTTAGCGTAGTAACTCCTCACTAGCATTCTTATTCCCCTAGAGAATGATATCAATTCCCGTAGCTTACCCTAATACTACACTACAACGATTAGGTTCACTGCCTAGGGTGTTGAAAAACTTGCTCGACGAAAAGGAAGTTCCTTTGACCCCGAACGACGCGTGTAGCGTTATCAATAATCAATACTAAAAACATAATCGACGGATTTAAAATGTACGTGACAACCCTTAAAAACTGCCAAACACCTAGGATCTCTTTGATACCTGTGAACGACCCGGTCTTGCCGACTAACTATATTACAATGATCGAGTACACTGCTCGTAAGTGTTTGTGATAGTCCAAAGGATTCAATATACTATAAATTTTAAACTGGTGTATCACAACATCCCATTAAGTTTTTGGCGCTGCTGACGGGGAGAAAGTATGTATTTTAAGTGTCTTATAAATAGCTTTTAGGATTTATTCAGTTTTTATAGTATTTTCTTTCTTTTATTATTTTGTCAAAATAGCGTTTGGAATTGCTGAATTCACTCTTCACTAGGTGTATACGATCTAAAGGAATATGCCATATGAGCTTGCGAAGGGAACAATTTTCAAGCTAGGGCACCCATACGGCGTATAGACTTCCATTGTATACAGCGTGTGAAGTGAATTATTTTCAAGAAAAAGTTTTTAAAGAAATATTGTCCACTTACTCGCACTGTTAAGAAGATGGAGGCAATAAATAACTTCAAGAAAGAGCCCGATGAAACTCTTTATCAGGATTGAGAACGACTCAAAGATATTTTACTGAAATGTCCTCAACATTATTTGAATTGTATGCAGAATGCGATTTTGTTTTATAAAGGTTTGGATGTGCCTACTCGATAGATTCTTGATTCCAAAGGTGCTCTACCTCAAATGAGTGCATTTAATGCTAGGAAGGACATCCAAGAAATGGCTGATCATTCTTAAAAGTGGTATGAAAAAGTGTATGCGGCTCAAGAAATGGTTGATCATTCTGATGGGTATGCTGCTATTCAAGCTCAACTGAACAATGTTAGTAAAGAAATTAAGAAATTGAATGAAAAAGTGTATGCGGCTCAAGTTGGGTGTGAACTGTGCAATGGACCTCATTACACTAAGGATTTTCCATCAAAAGAAGAAGGGAGGACGCTTGAAGAAGCCTATTTCGCTCAATATGGAGTTCCATTTCAGCCATCAGGAAGGTATAGAGCAGCTGCTCCAGGATTCTACCAAAGGGACAATGGAAATCCGTCTTATCAAGAAAGGAGGAAGACTTTGGAATAATCTATAAATAAATTCATGGTTGAAGCTGCAAAAAGAGATGAAGAAGATTCTGCTTTGATTAAAGATATCTGATCTTCAATAGATGCTTCCATCAGAAATCAAGGAGCTTCGATCAAAGCATCAGAAATTCAAATTGGGCAAATGAGCAAGGTAATTCAAGAAAGGGGATCTGGAAGTTTACCAGGCTTAACTAAGACTAACCCAAGATATCATGTCAAGGCAATCACTACTACTGAAGAAGCTATCTCTACAGTACCTTTTCCTAGGCGTTTATTGGAAAGTGAAGATGATGTGAAGCCAAAATTCTTTTTTAAGTCTTCTATAAGTTTAAGAAGACTGATCAAGGAAAAGTCAAGAATAGAAGAGGAGGGATTAAAGCTACCATGAAAGAAGAATGCTCTACAATTGCTCAAAACGCTTTGCCTCATAAGGAGAAAGACCTAGGGAGTTTTAATTTACCTTGTAGCATTAATGATATGTGTTTCAATAAAGCCTTAGCTAACTTAGGAGCTAGTGTTAGTGTCATGCCTTTTCAAACTTTACTAATCTAGGTCTAGACAAATTTTCTCCTACTAAATTTATTATTGAATTGGCTAATAAGACTGTGAAACGTCCCGAGGGTATTGCTAAAAATGTTCTAGCTAAAATTGAAAAATTTGTCTTTCCCATAGACTTTGTTGTTTTAGATATGCCCGAGGATATCAAAATCCCATTAATCCTTGAAAGACCATTTTATCTATTGCTTATGCTAAGATTGATGTGTTTAAAAGGAAAATATGTTTAAGAGTAGGGGATGACAAATTAGTTTTTAAGAGTGAAGATCCTGTTAAAAGCATAATTAAGAGTGTTTATGTGCTAGGATTGAGAGAACGTATGAAACTTGACCTAGAAGCTAGGCTAACGGGAGAAACATTGATTCAAAATAGATCGCAAGACCCAAATTATGGAGACTACATAGAATTAAATGATCTAAATGAACCATTAGAGCTTAATGATCAAGTGATGGAGGATGTAGAACCCGAGATCGAGGAAGGAGAAATTGTGGATATTCCGATAGTTAATGTTGTTTATGTTAGAAACTTTGGCGAAATTGAAGGATATCCAAGTTTTGTGATTTTGGTAAAAGAATCCATATTGATTGTGCTTATAATTTACAATTTTCATGCATGATTGGTTACAGGCGCGTAAATGCTAACTTTTTCCCTATTTTGCCAATCAATATGATGTCAAAAAGCTTTTATAATTCAATTATGCATAAGAAAGTTGAGTACAAAGGGAAAAATGTTGTTGGAGCTTTTATGAATGTGCCTATTTTTGTTGAAAATTTTCTATTGTTACAGATTTTACTGTAGTAGAGAGTATGGATGCTTATCGCGACATGGAAATAGGTAATATAATTGTTGGAAAGCCATTTTATAAGGAAGCTAATGTTCATGCAAAGAGATTTGAAGGGATGATTACCTTTCATTATGGCAACGACAATGTCACCTATATGATGCCTCGTTACTTTAGCAGTATTCTTAAACTTATGAAAGAGTTAAAAAAGAAGGCTTAACATCATCTTCACTTTCCAATAAACACCTAGGAAAAGGTACATTAAAGATAGCTTCTTCAGTAGTAGTGATTGCCTTGACATGATCTCTTGGGTTAGTCTCAGTTGAGCTTGGTAAACTTCGAGATCCCCTAGTACAAAAAATAGAGTCAATTCCCTTGATGTCAGCAACAGTCTATGCAATCACTCCTTTGTATTCTCTTAAGACTTCCAAGAGTTTCCTTTTTTTTTGGGGTCAGGGAGGAGCTTATGATTACAAGGAGCTGGTCTGCCTCCTAAAGGAAGGCATATTCCAGGTGACTTGGAAGATCTTTCAACTCTAATGTAGGAGGTTCCACAATTGATGTTTTAAGATTATTTTCTGGCTTTTGAAGCTCAAGAGGTTCAATCTCCTCTTTACGCAGGTAAAAAGAAATAGCTCCAACCATCTTAATTTCTTCCTCTCCACCATCGTACAGCATACCATCGTTGACATTCACAAATCCGTCTACCAAATACTCTTCTACACAACCATCAACCTCATCAACAAACTCATCAAATTCTTCAACAAGATAGATAGGGTGATCATATGAGAGAGGGCGACTCTTAGTGTCCTTGATGTCAAAGGTTAAGCTCTCAGATCCCACCCGTAAAGTGAGTTTGCCATCATGAACATCAATAATGGCGCGAGCCGTGGCTAAGAATAACCTCCCGAGGATTATTGGAACGGAGTCATCCTCCTCCATTTCTAAGATCACAAAATCTACTAGAAACCTAAATTCTCCTATCCTAAACAACACATTCTCGCATACTCCAATGGGGTGTTTAACCGATCGGTCAGCAAGCTGAATACTCATTCTGGTTGGTTTCAGTCCCGAATATCCAATCTTAAGAAATAGAGAGTGAGGCATCAAATTAATGCTTTCCCCAAGATCTGCCAAGGCATTTTTTATAGAGATTGCTCCTATGGAGCAAGGAAGGGTGAAACTACCAAGATCTTCTTTCGTTTTAGGCATGCTTTTCTGGATAATAACTAAACATTCTTCTCCTAATGTTACCAACCCTTCAAGTTTCTTCTAATTAGAGGAGTCTTTTGAAGTATGTGTTATGTTTAGGTAGATGATAGAATGCATCGAGAAGAGGGATGGTATCAACTGCGCCCCTGAAATATAAGAGAAATCTCTTATTGTCTTATTCGGCTTTTTGGTTCTTTAGACGCGAGGGATAAGGTATTTTTGTGAGAGTTGTATGTTGTATGGGTGCAGATGACTGCAGTGGGGTTGGGAGAGGTTGTAAGGGGCTCGGGCGCTCCCTCCTTATCTGTCCCAGGTTCATGGGTCGTAGGAGATTGAACCGGGTAGGGTGGACCTTTAGTAGTGGTTCCAGATTGAATGGTGATAGCAAAGGTTGGATCTTGCCAGATTGGGTCGGGCTCGCTTATTGTTTTATGAAGTTCGGTGAATTGACCCTCTAATTCAACATGTTTCTCTTGAATGAAGACCCTTTAGAAGTAACTTCTTTTTCATAGTGAAATATCTGAGCTCTTCTTAAAGGTATCACGGGTGGTGTACTCAGGACCCTCTTCTCCATCTATTTTTCTTTCTAGATTACCCCAAATGGTATAATCATTGTTTTGATAAAATATTAGAAGGGAAGGGTCATCGTAGATGTCATGAATGGAAAGGAGAACTTGCTCACGGCTTGTATTGTCATCACACTCATCAGCCTCGTGTGGCCCTCCACAAATGTCGCATATAAGATATGGATTAAACAATCTCTTAGGTTCTCGTGACCTTGAGAGGTATGCAAGTTTCTCGTGTGCCCTCTTTATCTGATCATCGAGGGATAATGGGTTTTTGTATAAGGTAGCCGAAATATTCATCACGGTTGTTGGCTCATTCCAAGTGTTGTCTTGGTCCTGGACATTCTCCTCAATGCGATCCCATCCCTCTTCCGTACTGAGGTTAGAGATCCTTCTTCTAGTCGAGAAGTCAATCCCTTTTTGATCTTCAGGGTGTAGGATCATGTTTTATGTTGTTTGATGATTCAGGTGGTCTAGGATGATGAAAGAACACGTATGCCATTGTAGAGAGAGAAAGAGTAAAGAGGGGGTATTTATAGTTATAAACTACACGTCCTCCTTCGGACTGTGGATCAGGCATACATTAGGTAAAGACCCGTCCGTCCTCCACGGTGTTGCTCTAAACTAAGCTAATAACTAAATAACTAGTAAATAACGTAAAGTCTACGAGCTAACATATGCTAGACTAGAGTTGGGGTGACCGACTCTTCAACATGGATTTTCCAAATCCCAACAATCTCCCCCTAAGGGAGGTCACCCTATGAAATACATTTTGCATCCTAGAATTATATCTTTATCTTCATGCTTGAGCTCGCAGACTTCAATTCTTCAAGTTCCGCATTCTTTGTGCTTTAATAGTGATTCTTCAAAGTCCGCATACTTTGTACTTTCAATGGAGGTCTTTGAATTGATCCACATCTTGATGATCTTTGAGCTTTCTTTGAGATCATCAGCCACATCAAATCTCTGAATCATCCTTTGTTGTATCCCCTTCATGTGATGTTGTGACTTTTTGGACCGACATGCTCACACTTTCTGGATCATGACATCTTTTCTTCAGAGTAGTGGAAGCATTGTTGTATGTCTTTGATTGTCATGATTTTCTTCAATTAAGTGTGTGTTCTGTGAGTATACGATTATGAATTGACTTCCCAATATCGATCAGCTGCAACCGTCAAATGTTCCTGCAAACAACAGTTAACACGAAAGTGTCTTTGTTTACTTTCGTTGAATATAGTTGCAAGAACCACGGTTCCCCGTTGATCAGTATAAATACTACTCGTAATCAGGTAGAATTCCTAAGAATCTCCTTGACAGGGTTTCGTAGCTTGATCTAGCCGTTCTCAAACTGGAGCATCCCAAAGTAGACAACATGGAGTGAGTGAACCAGCGAATTGAGATTCACTGATTGATGAAAAATTGATTTGAAAACAATCGCGTATTGCTTAAGAGAAAGAGTTTTGCAATACGACTAAGGTTTTATAAGAAAGATCAATTTTCAATCAGAAATACTTTTTATATTTGAAACATGAATACACATTCGATTGTGCTATAGAAAAGAATAGTTTTGCACTTCGAATGGTTTTTCAAAAGTACTCGTCAATTCATTTCCTGGACCAAGGTTGATTCAAGAGTGAATCGCCCCATCATTTCTATCCAGTTGCCACAAGTTTGATCTTTAGAAAAGATCTCACATGTCACCCACCAAGAGCTTGTTTGATGTTGGCTATAGAAGGATTTCCATCTTCATCGTGAATACTTTACATATCACTCGGATGTTCTGGCAATACCACAAGGATAATGCGTAGGACTCTCAATATATTCTTACTTTCCACATTGTGTGAAACAACAAGTCTTCATTTATTTTGTGTCCTAATCTGATTTTGTGGACGATCTCTTGGCTCTAGACTCAATTGTGCATTTTGGTTTCCTATTCGGAGACTAGGGAGAGGGTCTCCTTCTTCAATATCAACCATTTCTAAGATAAATTCGATAAATTATGTAGGTTCCCCGTGAGAATGAAACAAGTCCTTTTAAGAGAACTTGAGTAGCTTGGGAAGTTTAGTGCAGTGCGTCACTGGGTTCATGACGTCTTGTCTTCAATACCAGTGTTACCTTGGTAACCACCAGTAGCATATGTATTGAACCCGGTTTCTGACCTAAGGTTGAATTAATGGAGGGCTATTTATTTTCACCCTTTTCACATTCATTTCTTTTTCATTCTTCAACCCTTCAAGGCTTACGAGACTTCATTACTAGAACCGTGTTAGGTTTATTCCAGCCTAGCTCTATCTCAGTCGGTACTCTTCCCTTATTCTCACTTTTTCTCCTTTTTCATCATACCTAAGGACTTCTACACTAACTAGTGGATTGTCCATGGGTAGATCCCTTCGGATCTGGTGGGATCGTGGGAACGAATACCTAACCTTACAATCCTTATAACTCCAACATAAGGTAAATGGTCGGTCTCTTGGTACTGTTCTTTCCTTCTTGAAACCAATTGAAAAATCATTTGGAAAATCAATCAAGGTACTTATGATATAATATCAAAGCATTTTGTACCTTAATTGTTTTTGATCATTTAGAAATGCTCCCCCTCAACATGTGCTATATGATATTGAAATTGTTTAGCACATGGAGGCAAGAGGGCTTTGAAGTATTTTCTTGATCACAATTTCCATAGAAAAGCCTTTTAATTTTTTGGTAAATGCTCCCCCTCAATATGTGCGTTGGTTATTTGAAATCATTTAGCACATATAGGAAAGAGTTCTTTGAAGTACTTCCATGATCACACTTGCCATAGGTAAACCATTTGAAAATCAATCAAGGTACTTATGTTAAAACATAGAAGCCTTTGTACCTTGATAGTTTATTTTCTTTAGAAATGCTCCCCCTCAATATGTGCATCAATTAATGAAAACGTTTAGCACATATGGGAGAGCAGCCTGCACTTTGAATCAAAACGATCACCTTTTTCAGATTATTTCATATTTAAATCACTTTTTCTCCCCCAATCAAAAATATCAAATCCTTTGAGATTTTAGATCCCAAGTGATTTAAATAGGTTTTAAAAAACATGGGAGACAATGTGCCTAATTTAAATGCTCTTCTGGTTTTTGGATAAATGCTCCTCCTCAATCATGTGCATCGTGTATTTGAAATCGTTTGGCACATGGAGGTGATACGCGTACAACGCGTGTTTGGGGTCAAAGGAAACTTCCTTTTCTTCGAGCAAGTTTTTCAACCACCTAAGCAGTGAACCTAATAGTTGTAGTGTAGTATTAGGGTAAGCCTCGGGATTGATATCGTTCTCTAGGGGAATAGGAATGCTAGTGAGAATTACTACGCTAAGGTTGGGGTTGAGGAAGATTATTTTTTATCTTTTTATATTTTTTTAGAAAATTGAAATTATGAATCTTGGGGTATTGGATTTGGGGGTGGTATTTCTACCGATTACTCTACTATTCTAATTATCTAATTAACTAAGCTAAGGGGTAGTCTATGTCTAATTGATGTGTGCTCGTATAATGATTAAAAATGTGTTTACCTAGATGCTATTACTCCCTAGTTATCTCCTATTGATGGTTGAATTGTCACGTCCTTATTCTTAACGCATTGTGTCTTCTAAGGTCGTAGGGTATGCTTTCTTCCCTAACTCTTTGAGACTACCTTAAGGTTATTTCCTACAAAATCTCTAGGATTCATAAACTAACTCTAAGGTTATCTTTGGATTTTTAGCCTACAACAACTCTAGGCGATTATAAACTAATGTTCACAAAGATTACTCAAGCATTAAAAACACAACGATGGCCTATTGCAATCCTAGGCCAATTACAATTAAGATAAGAGACAATCAATCAATATTCAATACCTAGGTTTCATAGATCTAAGCAAACACACAAGTAAATTAACCGGACATGGTGAACATGCAAGAATACACACATACAATTGAAGACATAATTGAATCAATGAAGTAAATTACTTATCTTGTTGTAAAATAGGGTATGAAAACCCTAAGATACTGCCCAAGACAGCCAAAAATCGTTATTAGGTTTTACTCCACAAAACTACCTCCCTAAAAGTGTGAAAATTCAAATTCTATATATAGAGTTACAACTGCGACGACGTCACTCTTTAAATGTGACGCCGTCAGATCGCCGCCATTAGGGTTTCGTTCTGACCATGCCAACTTTGTGACGACGTCACCTTATGGTTGTGACGCCGTCGACTTCATCTTCTGACGCCGTCGGAATCTGAATCTAGGCCATCTGAGTTGTCACACCTACTTTTAAAGCTCGCCGTCAGTACAAAATAGCAAATTAATCGAGCCGTCACAATTTTGGAGCATGTTCACGCCTTTTCGTCCAAATAAGTGTCATTCCAGCAATTTGCCTTCAAGAGACCTAAAAAGTGAAAATGAATGAAATTAAGCAGTAACGGATATAAAAGTGGTCGATTAAGGGCTTAAATGACCCCTAAAAAGTGTACCTTTTAAATCCTTATCAAATATCCCTACACTTGGTATTTGCTTGTCCTCAAGCAAATGTGCTTTTGGCCAATTAATTTATAAGTTAGGGGTCATGAAGCATTAGTTTAGAACAATTCACAACAAGTATAAGTCCCGAAAAAGTCATAACAAGCACGGAAATTATATACTAGCACCTCACACGTGGTGTTTGGATACTCTCATCTCTCAGGTGTATATGAGATATATGAAATTAGAATTGGAAGATAAACACTCATTAATCGGTCCTAGTACATAAATTACCATAGGCTTGAGACTAGATCAAACCTCCATCGCTTTAGCGTAAGCACCTAGGAAAAACTATCCAAGAGGTCTTTTAAAGGGTTGTAACGTTAGGCTTACGGTAGAGAAACAAAAGGTTTGGGTGGATAGGCGATTTAGCGGTGGCAAGTCAAAAATCTGTATGCTACAAGCATGAGAAGAATGGTGTTGCTAAGCCAAGACTCGACACTCTAAACTCTAGATAACTTTGAAAAAAACAAACATAAATTTAAAAATAGATCTAGGATTGTAGCCCGTATGTTTTTTTTTTTTTTTAATTTTTTTTTCAACATTTTTTTTTCGATTTTTTTTTCATACACTTTTACTCTACCATCCTCTACGATAACATCAAAATATAAGGGATTTATAGACACATCCCTACACTTGAGTTTTTATTAACACTAATTTGACCCGAATTGAAAAGATCAAAACACTTGGAGTACATTATTACGTAAATAAAGGGAATTTGAATTTAATGTTCCTTCCCATCACTTCATAAAATTTAACTTTTCCCATGAGTCCCAATCGTCCCAAAACTGTGTACAAAGGACATGACTCGACTTAGCAACTATGCAAGTAACTAGATAATTGAACTAAGGGTTTAGTATGATAACAATAATGCACTAAAATTGAGTGCATACAAGGTAGGCTAAGGCCATTTGGGTGTACATTTGGGGGTGGATTGTAAACAATGCTCTTCATTGATATTCTGGAAAACCAAACATCACAAGAACCACGAAAAGGATAGGCTCTGAGAGGTTAACTAGGGGTATCATGTACTAAAGATGAGTACAACGCAAGGGTGTGGGGAAATTACTCAACCGATGTGGAAGAAGTAATTATAATACAGGTATCAAACAAGGGTTATCCTAATGCCTCTTATCATTTAGTTATTCCTAACTACGCAAGTGTAGTCTCACTAGCGATCTCGGAATGCATCACAAAACAAGTTCTAGAATCTATTATACTACCGGTAAACTCTCGAAGCATTAAAGATGAATGCTTTAATTCCTAAAAATCTAAGGGTAAACCTCACATTTTTGGGGTGGAATTTGAGTAGTAAAGGGTTTTGTGCTAGTCATATAACTTCCTATCCATGAGACACTTTATTAAGACTAATGGCCCACTCCTACATGTCATTGATAACGCTACACACGTCGTTCGGGGTCAAGGAAACTTCCTTTTCTTCGAGCAAGTTTTATAACACCCTAGGCAGTGAACCTAATCGTTGTAGTGTAGTAATTAGGGTAAGCCACGGGTATTGATATCGTTCTCTAGGGGAATAGTGTCGTTAGGCTGAAATATATGTCGATTTAAGTCTAAAGATGAGGGATGATTATTTTGTTTTTTATATTTTATGAATCTCGGTTTTGGAGGGGAGGGTGGAATTATTGCTAGTCAACTATCCCAAAAGGTACTAACTAAATTAGGGGTCTACCAGTAACGTGAAGTGTGTCTACTTAAGATGTATTACTCCTTGCTAGCTATCTAATTCTACCTACTGAATTGTCACGTCCTATTGATGGTTGAATTGTCACGTCCTTATTCTTAACGCGTTGTGTTTTCTAAGGTAGTAAGGTGTGCTTTCCCTAACTCTTTTAAAGTCACCTTTAAGTGTAGTAAACAAAATCCACTAAGTCATTCATAAACTAACTTTAAGGTTATCTTTGGTTTAGTAAATGAAATCCACCAAGTCATTCATAAACTATCAAAGATTTATTAAGTATTAAACACAACGATAGCCTAGTCGCACTCCTAAGCTAATTACAATTAAGATAAGAGACAACCAATCAAACAAGAGATGTAGGGTGCAAGAATTATAAACTAAACCAATTAGACACATTGAAATTGTCACACCCCTAATGATGAAGATAGACACAAGCATCACTAAGAAATCAATAAGATCTAATTAATTATATACAAGTTTCATACAATCATAAGCAAACACAAGGTGAATTAGCCAAGCATAATTAATGAAGAGCAGCAACAATTATGATAATTGAAGACATACCATAGGATTGGATTAACAAACAAACCATTACACGATGTTTATAGAGTGTTTGAAACCTTTAAGTTGCTTTGAAAAACACCTACCTAAACCACGGAATCGGACTTAGGGTTTAGGGCTTACAAAAAGTGAAGTTATAATGTTATATTTATAGGCGATTTTACGTCGGAAAAGAGTGACGGCGTTACACTTATAGAGTGACGGCGTCACGACCATTTTTCAAAGAATTGTAGATTTTCTCGCCCGGTCGCGGGGCTTTTAAACCACCTAAACCGAGTTCGTATGCAAAAGTTATGGCCAAAACAATATCAACTACTTGGCAGATGTCGTGATAGTCTTGATCACCATGACGGCACCTTGTGGTTGTGACGCCGTCGCCTTGATCTCGACGTCGTGCTGGTCGCATCTAGGCCGTCTCGAGTAGCAACGGCCTACTCTTTTAAAGCCCGATGTCGTCACTTGAAAATAGGGTTTTGGCTTCAGATAGTCACAAAATCCTCCGACGGCGCGCAATCACCCGACGCCGCCGCCTGCTTTCAGCAGACTTTGAGTGTCTCGATTCGACTTTGGCCATTTTCTTCATATATTCGCGCTTTTCGTCCAAATAAGTGCCATTCCAGAATTTTGCCTTCAAGAGACCTAAAAGTGAAAAGGAACGATATTAAGCAATAACGGATACAAAAGTGATCAAATAAGGACTTAAACGACCCTCAAAATGGTACCTTTAAAACCTTATCAAATATCCCTACACTTGTTATTTGCTTGTCCTCAAGCAAATGTGCTTTAGCCAATTAATTTATAAGTTAGGGGTCATGAAGCATTAATTCAAAATGGTCCACAACACATATAAGCCCATAAAAGTCATAACAAGCACGGAATTACATACTAGCACCTCACATGGGGTGTTTGGGTACTCACATCTCTCTCGGTGTATATATGAAATATAACAAATAGGAAATGGAAGATAAACACTCATTAACCGGTCCTAGTACATAGATTACCATAGGCTTGAGAATAGATCAAACCTCCATCGCTTTGGCGTAAGCACCTAGGAAAGACTATCAAAGAGGTCTTTTAAAGGGTTGTAATGTTAGGCTTACGGTAGGAAACAAGGGTTTGGTGGGATAGGCTATTTAGTGGTGGCAAGTCAAAATCTCGTGTAAAATGCATACGAAGAATGGCGTTGCTAAGCCAAGACTCGACACTCTAAAACTCTAGGTAACGGAAATAAACAAACATAAATTTAAATGATAGATGTAGGATGGTAGCCGTATGTTTTTTTTTTTTTTTTTTTTTTTACTCTATTTTTTTTTTTCTTTTTCTATTTTTTTTTTTTTTTTTTTTTTTTTCATACACTTTACTCTACCATCCTCTATGGTAACATCAAAATGATAGGGATTTATAGGCACATCCCTACACTTGAGTTTTATTACTCTAACACTAATTTGACCCGAATTTGAAAAGATCAAAACACTTGGGGTACATTATTATGCAAACAAAGGGAATTTGAATTTAACATTCCTTCCCGTCATTTCATAAACTTTAACTTTTCCCATGAATCCCAATCGTCCCAAAATCAGATACAAAGGATATGACTCGACTTAGCAACTCATGCAAGCAACTAGATAATTGAACTAAGGGTTTAGGGTGATAACAAACATTTGCACTAAAAGTGAGTGCATAAGGGGTAGGCTAAGGCGATTTGGGTGTATATTTGGGGTGGGGTGTAAACAATGTCTTCATTGATATTCCGAAAACCAAACATCACGAGAACCGCGAAAAGGATAGGCTCGAGGGTTAACTAGGGTATCGTGTACTAAAGATGAGTACAACGCAAAGGGTGTGGGAATTACTCAACCGATGTGGAAGAAGTAATTATATTACGGTATCAAACAAGGGTTTATCCTAATGCCTCTTATCATTTAGTTATTCCTAACTACACAAGTGTAGCCTCACTTGCGATCTCGGAATGCATCACAAAACAAGTTCTAGAATCTAATATACTACCGGTTCACACTCTAAGCATTGAAGATGAATGCTTTAATTCCTACTAATCTAAGGGCGATCCTCACATTTTTGGTGGAATTTAGGTGGTAAAGGGTTTTGTGCTAATCATGCAACTTCCTATCCATGAGACGCTTTTGTTAAGACTAATGGCCCACTCATATATGTCATGAAAAATTTTAAATTTGGTGCCAAAATTACCCTAACCGACATTTTCTCATGGTTTATTACACAATCACAATTGGACAAAGCAAATAATCAAGGATAAGCATAGTTTCAAAGTTCCGCTTTATTTTCCTCCTACATTTAAACCGAACATTGTCCCCAATGTTCCCGAAATATCAAAGTTATGATAATGGAAGTTAATTAAAACGAAAGAAACTAATACTCCCTCGATTAGCTCGGTAGGATCCGTGTAAAGTGGTGGTTAAATCCTTTTCAAGAAGAATTTATGCGTGAAAAGCTCCTTCCAATCTTATGTAACTTCTTCTTGATAAATTAAACCCGCACACTTGAAGAAAACAAACAACCCAACGATCAAACCGAACAAAGAAAAATCACAACAAGATGTAATTCCGCACTTAAATAAGATATAATGCTTGTGGAATGGATGTTTGCATTTTCTAGAAAATTAAGACCGGAAAATTCTAAAATTTATAAGTAGCACGAAAACGAGAAAAGTAATTAGTTGTTTCGCTCCTTCCCGACGACGCCAATCTGACGCCGCAATCCCGACAAAAAGCGCTCGCGATTTTCAAAAAAAATTCGGAAAATTTACATCTTTAGAATATGGAAAAATTTTTGCAAAAACATCCATTATGACTCGATACAAGCATTTGATTCGAACAAACAAACATATATATCTTTTATTTAATTGTTATTCTCATGTTTACGTTTCTTTTGAAAACGTGTGTAATCCTCCCTACACTTATCCCTTATGTAAAATACCTTTATATGCAATTAAGACGAGGTTAAAAACAAAATAAAGCATTTTTACAAATTCAAACATGAGAATAAACAATCAATAAAAGATATACGACACACAAATAAAAATAAAACGAATACACATGGGTTGCCTCCCAAGAAGCGCTTGTTTTGTTCGAGTCACGAGCCCGACTCTACCCTTATTTAACAGATAAAGGGAAGTTTTCCCTACACTTAAGTTTAAGTGCGGGTGATAGTAGCGATACACACCCTTAGGGTGGAAATATGCCACGTGAGGTGAAGGGGTGTGTGAATGGCTTCCTTCATCCTAAAACTACCCGGACTAAATTGGTTGATGGGTGGGTCGGTTCCTCGCTTATTTAAGGATGGAAGTAAAGATTGAGGTTCCGGTTCATCAACACTATGAAATTCCTAGAACTAAGAGTAAGACCGAGACTACAAGTATTCAAACCTATATTCTCCAATTGCGTTTGGTTCAAATGTTCTACCTCCATTGGGATTCCCAAAGTCTCTTCTACTACTTCCGGTAAGTCACGTGCGGTGTGTATGCCTTAAATGATGGTAGAACTTGTGGATACCTTGTGGGTCTAGACTTTTCACCTTATCCTCAATCACATCTACATCATCTATATGCTCATCATGTGCTATTTCCTTAGGTCGTGATGAAACCAAACTTAGTAATTGATCCAACTTATGGTTTAAAGCTTGGTTGCTTTCCATAATATTTTCACAAATTTGGTCAGTTCTTCTA
This sequence comes from Chrysanthemum lavandulifolium, assembly GCA_022545495.1. Classification (NCBI taxonomy): domain Eukaryota; kingdom Viridiplantae; phylum Streptophyta; class Magnoliopsida; order Asterales; family Asteraceae; genus Chrysanthemum; species Chrysanthemum lavandulifolium. The sequence continues at coordinate 131,328,586 of CM040243.1, forward strand.
AGGGCCTTACTAACAATAGTTTCTAAACATGGAGGTTGTTCACGAAAGTCTATCCTAGGTTAAGGCTCATACGAAGCATAGGTTTCACTAGATGAGGTGTTTTGTGGGCTTGATGGAATGGTGAAACCCTCAAAAGGTTTATGGACTTGGTTACTTTCTTCCCACCATCTTGAATAATCCGCTTTAGTAATATCATAATTTCTTATGAAAAAACCTAATCATGAATATAGTGGATTCTTGTTCTCCATAATGGTGAACGGAAGAGTCAATGGACAAGTTTTACGAACAAAGGCACAAAGAAGGGGGATAGACTACAAGGAAGCTAATAAAAGAAAAAAATCTCACTTGATAGGAATCTTGTGAGTAGACCTAAACGAGATAGAAATCAAGCCTAAACAATAACTATTCCCGGCAGCGCGCCTAAAACTTGATAACGCTACACGCGTCGTTCGGGCTCAAGGAAACTTCCTTTTCTTGAGCAAGTTTTATAACAACCCAGGCGAGAACCTAATCGTTGTAGTGTAGTAATTAGGGTAAGCCACGGGTATTGATATCGTTCTCTAGGGGAATAGTGTCGTTAGGTAAATATATGTCGATTTAAGTCTAAAGATGAGGATGATTATTTTGTATTTTTATATTTTATGAATCTCGGTTTTGAGGGAGGGTGGAATTAGTTGCTAGTCAACTATCCCAAAAGGTACTAACTAAATTAGGGGTCTACCAAGAACGTGAAGCGTATCTACTTATGATGTAATACTCCTTGCTAGCTATCTAATTCTACCCACCGAATTGTCACGTCCTATTGATGGTTGAATTGTCACGTCCTTATTCTTAACGCGTTGTGTTTTCTAAGGTAGTAAGGTGTGCTTTCCCTAACTCTTTTAAAGTCACCTTTAAGTGTAGTAAACAAAATCCATCTTTGGTTTAGTAAATGAAATCCACCAAGTCATTCATAAACTATCAAAGATTTATCAAGTATTAAACACAACGATAGCCTAGTCGCACTCCTAAGCTAATTACAATTAAGATAAGAGACAACCAATCAAACAAGAGACAGTAGGGTGCAAGAATTATAAACTAAACCAATTAGACACATTGAAATTGTCACACCCCTAATGATGAAGATAGACACAAGCATCACTAAGAAATCAATAAGATCTAATTAATTATATACAAGTTTCATACAATCATAAGCAAACACAAGGTGAATTAGCCAAGCATAATTAATGAAGAGCAAGCAACAATTATGATAATTGAAGACATACCATAGGATTGGATTAACAAACAAACCATTACACGATGTTTATAGAGTGTTTGAAACCCTTTAAGTTGCTTTGGAAAAACCTACCTAAACCACGGAATCGGACTTAGGGTTTAGGGCTTACAAAAGTGAAGTTATAATGTTATATTTATAGGCGATTTTACGTCGGCAAAGAGTGACGGCGTCACACTTATAGAGTGACGCGTCACGACCATTTTTCAAAGAAATTGTAGATTTTCTCGTTCCGGTCGCGTGGGCTTTTGAACCACCTAAACCGAGTTCGTATGCAAAAGTTATGGCCAAAACAATATCAACTACTTGGCAAGATGCCGTGATAGTCTTGATCGACTTGTGACGGCGTCACCTTGTGGTTGTGACGCCGTCGCCCGATCTCGACGTCGTCTGGGTCGCATCTAGGCCGTCCGAGTAGCAACGGCCTACTCTTTTAAAGCCCGACGTCGTCACTTGAAAATAGGGTTTTGGCTTCAGATCGTCACAAAATCCTCCGACGGTCGCAATCATCACCGACGCCGCCGCCTGCTTTCAGCAGACTTTGAGTGCCTCGATTCGACTTTGGCCATTTTCTTCATATATTCGCGCCTTTTCGTCCAAATAAGTGCCATTCCAGATTTTGCCTTCAAGAGACCTAAAAGTGAAAAGGAACGATATTAAGCAATAACGGATACAAAAGTGATCAAATAAGGACTTAAACGACCCTCAAAATGGTACCTTTTAAAACCTTATCACTCATGAAAAATTTAAATTTGGTGCCAAAATTACCCTAGCCGATATTTCTCATGGTTTATTAAACAAATGAAATTGGACAAGGCAAATAGTCAAGGATAAGCATAGTTTTAAAGTTCCGCTTTATTTTCCCTCCTACACTTCTTGAACATTGTCCCCAATGTTCCCGAAAATATCAAAGTTATGATAATGGAAGGTAATTAAAATGAAAGAAACTAATACTCCCCGATTAGCTCGGTAGGATCCGTGTGAAGTAGTGGTTAAATTCTTTTTCAAGAAGAATGTATGCGTGAAAAGCTCCATCCAATCTTATGTATCTTGTTCTTGATAAATAAAACCTGAACACTTTAAGAAAACAAACGAAACCTTCGCGTAAAATCGGCGGTAACACTATATATGACTCTACTATACTAGGATATAATGCTTGTGGAATGGATGTTTGCAGGTTTTTTGGAAAATTAAGACCTAAAAATTACAAAAATTTATAAGAAGCACAGAAAGTAAGAGAAAAAGATAAGCTGTTTATGCTCCTCCTGACGCGGTCAGGTTATCCTGACAGAAACTGGTCTGTTGCGTTTTTCTGGAAAACTTATGGAAAAATTACATCTTTAGAATCTGTAAAAATTCCTGCAAAACATCCATTATGACTCGATACAAGCATTTGACTCTAACAAACACACATGTATATTTTTTTAATAATCGTAATTCTCATGTTCACGTTCTTTTAAAAACATGTGTAATCTTCCCTACACTTATCCCTTTTGTAAAATACCTGTATATGTAACTAAGACGAGGTTAAAGACAAAATAAATCATTTTCACAAATTCAAACATGAGAATAAACAATCAATAAAAAGATATACGACACACAAACAAGCAACAATTAAGCATGGGTTGCCTCCCACGAAGCGCTTTTCTTTATTTATGAGTCTTGTAGCTAGACTCGAAGTCGTGCCCCTACGTGGTCTCGTGCATGCTTACGTGCCCATACCTAAGCCATTCCAATGTTCTCTCACTTTTCTTGTAATCATCTCCTAACTCTAGGCATTTTTTATAGTATCGCTCATTTTTTTCATAAGTATGCCTAAGTCCTTGTTGTTTATCTCTTTCACTAAGTATCGGAATGGGAGCCATCTGATTGCATGCCTCTATATCTTTGGGCTTAAACCTAGGATGTGTACGGGGCATTTGATAGACAAAATCTTCAACTCCATCGGAGAATGTGATTAGACCATCAATCATATGTTCATTCAACCTAGTCATTCTCTTAAGGTTTGTTCCAAATATCACTTGAGTAAGGCTTCCATCAATGAATTCTCCTAAATCATCTAGGACCATGAATTCAACCACATAGGCAAAGCTCCCGACAAACACATCCAAGTAAGTGACCACATCAACAACATTATCCCCTTGATAGGCTAATTCATCTACCTTTATTTTGCTATATAGATTTCTCGAGATTAAGTTTAAAGGTAAAAATGAGTGCAAGTTAGCATCAAAACTTTCAAATCCTATCTTACAAGGGAATTGCATGTTAAAGGGGCTATTAGCCTCGATTCTACACCTAGGGTCAAAACATTGTGAGAAGTCTTCTTTCATTTTAAAATTAACTTCATCGATGACCTCCCCATTATCAAGTGCTTCACCATAGTCAAACTCCTCATCAGAATCCGAGTCATAGAATGGACTATGTTGTTGCCAATTTATTTCATTATGCCCTTGGTGATGTCCAAAGTGGTGAACGGGTGAAGGGTTTTGTGGGATTGCGTTTTCTATTTCGGGATTGGGAGGACGATTGGGGGCGCGTAGTGTGAAGACTCTTCGGCGAAAGATGCGAATCATGGTGAGTGATAGGTTTTACGAACAAATGTCACAAAGAAGGGGGATAGACTACGAGGAAGCTAAAAAATGAGAAAAACGCTTACTTGATAGGAATCAAGCAAGGGAACCTAAATGAGATAGACTCCTAACTAGCTATTCTATTGCGCCAAAAACATGATACGCGTACAACGCGCGTTCGGGGTCAAAGGAAACTTCCTTTTCTTCGAGCAAGTTTTGCAACCACCTAGGCAGTGAACCTAATCGTTGTTGTGTAGTATTAGGGTAAGCCTCAGGATTGATATCATTCTCTAGGGGAATAGGAATGCTAGTGAGAAATTACTACGCTAAGGTTGGGGTTGAGGAAGATTATTTTTTTATCTTTTTATATTTTTTTAGAAAATTGAAATTATGAATCTCGGGGTATTGGATTTAGGGGTGGTATTTCTACCGATTACTCTACTATTCTAATTATCTAATTAACTAAGCTAAGGGGTACTCTATGTCTAATTGATTTGTTGGATCGATGTACTCTAACCAAACTAACTTAAATATCTTGTTAAGGGTTTAATAACTTCGGATAAATCCTAAGTTATTTCTACTTGCTTGACTTCAAGTTCCTTTGTAAACTTATCTTTAACAGCTCCATCTTCAAGGAAAAATTGTGTCTTTGTCTTTGGATTGTATCTTTGTAGACTCTGTGCTTATATCATTATTATCAAAGTATTCTTTATAAATTATTCTTTACAGCATCCTTGATCAAGAATCTCTTTTCAAAGAACATTCAAAAAGCTCCATCTTTTCAAAGAACATAAGATAATTTGTACATTAATTCGTTTAAGTTTCATCTATTCTCATCACATCCGGTGTGTAAACTCCTGTGAGAGGTGAATCATTGAAAATTTAATGGATTTGATGTCTCTTTACCAAAGCCATTAACTCGAGTAGCCAAATGTTTTGATGTGTAAGATCATGGTACATTGATAACCATATGATTTTTAGCAAATCATCGACTATCAACAGATTTGATTTGTCTTTACCAAAGGTCGCACCCTTTTGGACTAGTTAGTTCTTTCATCTATGGTGAACTAATTACCAAATAATGGTTTTTCCACGCCCTTTACCACAAGCCATTTTCTTGTGGGCTAGCCAACTCTTCACATTTATCGATATGGTGAGTTGATTACCATCCAACTTATTAGCAAGTTGTCAACTATAAAACGGATTTGAGATATCTTTACCGAGCCGTTTGCTCATGGATTAGCCAATCCTTTTGTAACCATGGTGGATTGATAACCTATTGATGTTACCATCTCAAAACCATTTATTTCTTTTAACCTTTGTTTCAAAACATTTATCACTTAACAAAAGTTTTCAAAAACATTAATCGGTTTAATCATCGCAAGCGATACTTTGATGAAAGTATTGTTTGATCGAGAGTACTTTGAATAAAGTAATCGATATATCAAAATTTATTCAATTAAAATTCATACCGGTTATTCATCATCATCAGCCATAGTAGTCCATCTGATAAACAATTTGATGACCATAAGAGCAATTTCATTATCTTCTTCAACTTCCATTCCATGCTCTAGCATTCTTCTCATGAGATCTGCTGTAAGTGGATATCTTCTATCTGCTAACATGTGAATCATTTTCCCATCTTCTAACTCTAGAACATGTACGCCAAATTCTTCAAAGAATCTCCAACTGATAATCTCCCAATCTTCTTGGTTCTTCCAAATCTCAGCAGTGCTTTGTTCTTCAGTTTCCCAAATAGGTGTGAGATCCCCAAGCAAGACTAAACCAACTCCTTCTGATGGATTATGTTCAAAATAATCTCGCACCAAATGATATAAATGAAATAAATCCACCCTATCTATTATGTGCAATAAATCCCATAGCATGTTGAACACCCTGAAGCTTTCATCTTCTCTGTGAAACATCAGATAACTTCCATCCTTTAATTCTACAACTTCAAAAGTAGTTATTGGAGATTTGTTCATCTTCATTTCAGCATCATCTTTAGAATACTCAAATTCTACTACTCTTACGTAATTCCTTAGTTCATCATCAGTATCAGACCTTAACTCAACTTTCTTTGATGGCTGTGTGTCTTCAACTTCAGTTGATCTTTTTCTTTTTAACCTTTCTGTTAACACAAATAAGCCGTAAAAATGTTTATTTATATTTTACGATCTTCTAATGTTTTGTCGATAACAAAAGTAAGATCATTTTAACGAAACAAATAAAATACGTAAATGGTTTGAACTAATAGTTTTCTAACACATTTACGCTTTCACATAAAACACTAAAACTAGTATAAGTGATTTTATGCTTAAGATATACATATGTACAACAACTAGTGTTTACATATTGGGATAACATATACTTAACTAAGTATATACCAAAATGGGTATATATACTAAAATGGGTAAAACAAGTATATACTAAAATGGGTAAAAACAAGTATATAATAAATAGGTAAAAACTAGCAAATGGTTTTGACCCATAACCCATGGTTTTATTTATACCACTTAACTAAGTTCATTGTATCCTTAAGATACATTGTATCTAGAAAGAAAACCATGGATCAACCCATGACCCATGACCCATAACCAAAAATACCCATGGGCAAAGAGGAGCGTTCCATGGATCCCTAGCTTTGTGCTAGCCGGATCCCAAGTGGAAGGGATCCGTGGGATCCGGGGAAACAGAAGAGAATTTTCTCTATAAATAGTGAGCCATTTCTTCATTATTTCTCACCCCTTTCTAACACACTTTCTCCCCTGAGTTAAATCTCACTAACCTTAGATCCAAGATATCTATGTTTGTAGTCTTGTTTTTGTGTGATCTTTTAGGTTCCTCTTAAAGGCAAGATCACCACCTTTGAAGTCGAGCAAGCTCAAGTCCATGAGTTGCCAAGCTTCTTCATCATCAAGGCTACTAAAGTCCTCTTGTTGATGATCTCTTTCTTTCTTCAAAGAAGTTTAGTGTTGAAGACATTAGTGAAAGATGTCTCAAATGTCAAGACGAAGATATTAGTGAAGGGTATCTATCGTCTATAGGATAAGCACTTGTGAAAGGTGCTTAGAAGTCAAGACAAGAAGCATTAGTGAAAGGTGCTTAGAAGTCAAGACTTGAAGCATTAGTGAAAGGTGCTTCGAAGTGAAGACACAAGACATTAGTGAAAGGTGTCTTGTAGATCTAGTCAAAGGCATTAGTGAAAGGTGCCTTAGATGTACATTCGATATGGTGTGTTTCGATGTACTAGATAGACTAGCATTAGATCCAAGGATATTGATGTCCTTGATGATGTTGTAAAGGAGTAGATCTCCTTTGGGATTAGTCGTTGGTGTAGTGCGGTAGTAGTTCCTCCATTGCAATGGAACTAGGTGCTTAGCCTAGTACCTAATAAAGGGTAAGCGACGTTGTGAAGGTGTAGCTCACCTAAGGTGTGAAAGAACTCGGTGGTTAGCCTAGCACCGTATAAAGGGTAGGCGACGTTGCGTAGGTGTGGTTCGCCTTGGTGTGAAAGAACTCGATATTTAGCTTTGTACCGGAAAAAGGTTAAGCGATGTTGTGAAGGCTTCTCCGCCATAAGGAGATTGGTGTAGTGTTTACGAACTCTCGAGTAGGTGACTCGAAGAGTGGAGTAGGGCAGGGAAGGTGTCCTTGTAGCCGAACCACTATAAATACTCGCGTTGTGGTTTTGTGCTTCTTACTCTTTATCTTTTCATTACATATCTTAATATGCTTGTTTATCAACATCCAACACACACAACCAAATAGATTGACATAAGTCGATCTAAATAGTTTAAAAGGAAGTTTTAATTGGTAAAACTATTCAACCCCCTTCTAGTTTTCCATAATTGGCATCAGAGCTTCGTTACCAAGTTTCATTAAGTATATTGTACTTTAAAAACTTGATACGATCCATGGTTAATTGAAAACTACAAAGAAGGTTTTTCATAAAAACAAACACCATGTCTTTTAAAACTATATGTTTGGATGTTGATTTGATAACAACATTTTTCTTATTTATTTTTTATTATTGCACTAATCTTCCATGTCATGTTGATTAGTCAAAGCTCATACCCACCAAGCTTTAGGAGTTGCTTGGTAACAAGAATACCTTCTTTGAGAAGGTATCTTAAACGCAAAGGAGTGGGAATAGTCTAAGTGACATTTGCTGTGTCATTTGTAAATACATTCCTAAGTGCGCTAAATGTATGTTTTTCTTTTTACTTTGCTTGATAATTAAGTATACCTAGTTAGGTATTTATATGATTATCTTTTGTGCAAATTACATGTTTTACTTGAAGCTTCATTAGGAAGCCTTTTTCTCACATACGTGTTTTATTTCTCATATAAAGTCGTGGTATATAAAACTTATGTTTTGTTTCTTTTAATCCAATAAAACAAAACATGAATTTTAAAAATTTCTCCTTCCCCATAAAAACTTCGACCGTCGACCACTTTATCAAACCCTCACTTTTTCAAATCATCCAATTTCAAAAATTTCCTCTCATTCAAAAACTTCATCTTCCTCCTCATTCCATCTCAATCGAAATCAAGAAGATCCGTCATCAACATGGTTTACATCGCACTCGTGCTCATCGCCCTAACACTCATCGCACTTGTGTTCCCTATGATGAAGTTCACATACGGAGACATTTACTTTGTGTTGTTAATCTATATTGGGGTCATATACCCAATCCTTTGTATCATCCTTAGTATTTAAATGCAATATTATTAATCTAGTTTATCTAGGTTACTATTATGTGTTTATCATTCCTTTGATTTATATGTTTTATTTTTTTGATACTTTAGAGGACATGTATGCATGCTAAAAGAAAATGTAGGATAAAACATATCTCGTGGTATAAAAACTGTAAAACCTTTTATCAAATTTGTGTGCATTACTACAGATCCACGGATCCGGAAGATATACTAGCGGATCCCTTTTGTAAAGGAACCGTGGGATCCTTCCCATCGAAAACAGCCATGCAAGATTAAAACCACTATCTTTCTAAAGTAATAATCCACTAGAATTTCAAAACCATGAGTTAGTTAAGTGTTAAATACCATTGTTAATAAAATCTAGTAAAAACATTAGATTATCATAGGGTGGTCACAAACATGTTCTTTCTTTAACCTATCATTTCTATAGGTTTAATTATGACGCATGAATATGAGTTTGATTTTTCACTCACTAGCGTCTACACTCCGAACATCTCTCTTGAGCCCAACACACCTGGCAATCATGTCCGTGGGTTCAATAATCTCGAAAACCGTCACCTCCATGAAGGACGTATTGTAGACACCTCTCTACAATTTGAAGAAGGTATCAATACCTCCTTCCGAGCCATAGGACTAGAATGTCGTCTTGAAATCAACGAGAAGATATGTCCAAGGTTCATAATGGAATTTTTCCGTCAACACTCATCAACCATTCGATGATCCTCCTGAAAACACTCAAGGAACCCAGTAGTAGTCAAATAGGATCAATTCCACTCTACTCGTGCTTTATCAATGTAATCCTATTTCCTTCATGAAATAAAACACCTTACATTTGATATCTTAGTTTTAGAACTCCTTTAACTAATCTTGGAATATAATGCATTGTCAAGATCATTGCATACCTTTAGTAAAGGTTCTGCCTAGCAGATGGACGGATCCCAAATGTTGTACTAGACGGATCCCTATCTTTAGGGAACCGTGGGATCCGGCAAACAGAAATTGCAATTGCAAGCATTATATTTCAAACATATCCTTAGAACACCTCACACTAAGCTAAACATAGTGTATTAAGGTTGATTAAGTCCTTATCAAGATAGGTTGATCTTTCCAACTCATTCCAACTCACATAGATCACACTCTAAGATGTTCATAGATCTATCATTTTTAATCCATCACTCTTCCGCTCTCAAAACTCACACTTCATTTTTTACATGATCTCTCACATCTAGGTTAAAAATCTTTTATAACAAAATTGATCATAAATCAATCTCACCTCAAAATTGATCAAAGTTGATCAAATCCTAGTTTTCCCATCTCAAAACCATTAGGATATTTTCCAAAACACAATCCTAAGTCACAACCTCAACTCTAGGATCATTTAGCTTTAATTGACACTCTCTTCTTTAGTGTCATCCTTGCTCATTCATTGGTACTCATGAAAGTTCCAAATCCTTCCATAAAGACAACCATTAGCTACATCACTCACCACCTTCAAGTACTTAAGCACCCCTTCATTTAAGACACTTAGGAAGACTAAAACACTCAAGATGTTATAGGTCTTAGATTTTAGAAACATCATTTCCACTCCTTCATAGTCGCGATAGCGGATCCCTAGGATTAGCCTAGACGGATCCCTCTCGAGAAAGGACCCGTGGGATCCGGATGACGAGATAGGTCAAATCTTGCTAAAACAATCATTTCAACTTATCTTCCTAACTCAAACACTCCATCTCATCTTAAATGAGTTCCTAGATCAGTCCAACCTCTGAAGTTGACTCTTGTGCATGTCAATCATCACATTCCAATGAATCCTAGTGGCTTAAAGCTTAAATGCACTTGCCAAATCTCTTAGTTTATAAACCACCTTGTTAGGACCTCCATAGTCATCAATCTCACTCTAACTTTCAGCTCTTGAAATCATTTCATCATGAGAAAAACCCCAAGTAGTAACTTATCCACCAAAGAACCACCCATGAAAAAGGCTCGTGTTATACACGAAATCTCCTCAACCGAATCATCCCCCGTCAAACCAACAAATGAGAGAATCCTTCATCATACAATCAAACCAATTCCTAAAAGGATAGTACCCACAAAACTACCTATGCCTAACACCACCATACCTCCTAGGCCAAACAATATCATCTCCACTAAACCATCACCATTGGTTCCTAGAAATATTTCATTTACTTCACCACTATCATCACCACACCTCTACAATTTAGAGAACTTGCCTCCTAGGCGTCTCATCCGCTCACGACAACATTCTCCTCATTAGGAGGAATAATGGTTCAAAATCAAGGTGTTGAGTCAACACTTGCTCCGCTTCCTTTTCGCTGTCTCCATCATATAATCCTATATGGATTATGAGAAATCATCAAAGTCAACCACCGACCATATGGAAGTTGACACTTTCTTAGCACCACCATCATTCTTGGTCGAGGCATTCTCAAATGCACCTCCACCAATCCTCCATCGCTTGAAGCTCCGCAAGTCGCTTCACTTGATCCTTCGCATCAAGCCATTTTATTTCCTCCACCACCACTACCTAGCCATGACAAAGATTGCTATCATTGTCAACATGTTGAAAGTTTGATACATGAAGTACGAGAAGACCAACGTTTCATGTTCTATCATCTCCTCGAACGTTTTGACGAGATCAAACCTAAACAAAACTTGAGCTAGAAGATTTTAGTGGTATCCTAGCATCAAGCGTTAGATAGTCTAGAAATTCCTAGTCATGTATTGTCTATTTTCTTATTTTTAGAGTCATGTATATCATAACTCTTGTTTTATTAAATGGAATTACATGCTACTTGTTATTTTTCCGAGAATATGTATTCATATCTCATTTATGTGATAACATTACTTGTTATATCACCTTTGCCGATTTTTGTCATCGGCCAGACGGATCCTCAAGTATTGCCTCGACGGATCCCTACTAGAGGGAACCGTGGGATCCGTGAAGTCGAAAGTTTTTTTCTAACTTAAATCACATTTTAGGAAATTGTGAATTATACTTATTTTCTAACCCTTGTTTTGCGTTATTCAATTAACACATAAAGAATTTGACATCCTAAAGCTGGGGAGCTTGGTGTCAAAACAATACATTGCAAAATTACTTGCAACCTTTGATTTAAATTTCATGACTTCCCGTGCAAATATTGCAATCATCTAGGGGAGCACACCATCACATAGACGTAATATTTTGCATAAGTTAGTTGCAAATGAACTAGATTAGAATTAGTTTCTTGACGCCTTACTTAGGGATGGACTCGTCAAGGGGAGTAACGACGAGATCCTTTCCGTTACTTGCTCTCTATTTTTTCCTTTCACATGTTTTTCTTAAAAATGATGTGGTGCTTTCTTCAAACACTTTTGTTTCGACAAAAGGGGAGAAAAAGTAAAACTACAAATTCAAACTTTACAATTTTAGCTTTTCCTTAAAATAATCTTATGTTTTGTCATCAACAAAAGGGAGATTGTTAATACAAATAAGCCGTAAAACGTTTATTTATATTTTACGATCTTCTATGTTTTGTCGATAACAAAAGTAAGATCATTTTAACGAAACAAATAAAATACGTAAATGGTTTGAACTAATAGTTTTCTAACACATTTACGCTTTCACATAAAACACTAAAACTAGTATAAGTGATTTTATGCTTAAGATATACATATGTACAACAACTAGTGTTTACATATTGGGATAACATATACTTAACTAAGTATATACCAAAATGGGTAAAAACAAGTATATACTAAAATGGGTAAAAATAAGTATATACTAAATAGGTAAAAACTAGCAAATGGTTTTGACCCATAACCCATGGTTTTATTTATACCACTTAACCAAGTTCATTGTATCCTTAAGATACATTGTATCTAGAAAGAAAACCATGGATCAACCCATAACCCATGACCCATGACCCATAACCAAAAATACCCATAGGCAAAGAGGCGTTCCACGGATCCACGGCTTTGTGCTAGCCGGATCCCAGTGGAAGGGATCCGTGGGATCCGGGAAATGTAAGAGAATTTTCTTTATAAATAGTGAGCCATTTCTTCATTATTTCTCACCCCTTTCTAACACACTTTCTCCCCTGATTTAAATCTCACTAACCTTAGATCCAAGAGATCTATGTTTGTAGTCTTGTTTTTGTGTGATCTTTTATGTTCCTCTTAAAGGCAAGATCACCACCTTTGAAGTCGAGCAAGCTCAAGTCTATGAGTTGCCAAGCTTCTTCATCATCAAGGCTACTAAAGTCCTCTTGTTGATGATCTATTTCTTTCTTCAAAGAAGTTTAGTGTTGAAGACATTAGTGAAAGATGTCTCAAATGTCAAGACGAAGATATTAGTGAAGGGTATCTATCGTCTATAGGATAAGCACTTGTGAAAGGTGCTTAGAAGTCAAGACAAGAAGCATTAGTGAAAGGTGCTTAGAAGTCAAGACTTGAAGCATTAGTGAAAGGTGCATCGAAGTGAAGACACAAGACATTTGTGAAAGGTGTCTTGTAGATCTAGTCAAAGGCATTAGTGAAAGGTGCCTTAGATGTACATTCGATATGGTGTGTTTCGATGTACTAGATAGACTAGCATTAGATCCAAGGATATTGATGTCTTTGATGATGTTGTAAAGGAGTAGATCTCCTTTGGGATTAGTTGTTGGTGTAGTGTGGTAGTAGTTCCTCTATTGCAATGGAACTAGGTGCTTAGCCTAGTACCTAATAAAGGGTAGGCGACGTTGTGAAGGTGTGGTTCACCTAAGGTGTGAAAGAACTCGGTGGTTAGCCTAGCACCGTATAAAGGGTAGGCGACGTTGTGTAGGTGTGGTTCGCCTTGGTGTGAAAGAACTCGGTATTTAGCTTTGTACCGGAAAAAGGTTAAGCGACGTTGTGAAGGCTTCTCCGCCATAAGAAGATTGGTGTAGTGTTTACGAACTCTCGAGTAGGTAACTCGGGAGTGGAGTAGGGCAAGGAAGGTGTCCTTGTAGCGAACCACTATAAATACTGCGTTGTGGTTTTGTGCTTCTTACTCTTTATCTTTTCATTACATATCTTAATATGCTTGTTTATCAACATCCAACACACACAACCAAATAGATTGACATAAGTCGATCTAAATAGTTTAAAAGGAAGTTTTAATTGGTAAAACTATTCAACCCCCTTCTAGTTTTCCACACTTTCTTTTCTTTCATCTTCTTTCTGAGCATCATCATCTTTATAGTCTTTGATACTATCAACTTGTTTTTGATAATCTTCTCTAACAGCTTCATACAAACCTTTCATCTCAACATAATTTAACTTATTCAATCCAATATACCATTGACCTTTCAAATATGCCGTCATTGCATTCCTTTGTTTAGCAAGATTTGGTCTTCTTGGTAGAGCGAAAACAGAATAGGTGACTTCAATGGTACTGGCGACTTCAAAGATTCAATTCTTCTTGTAATTTCCTAGTCGCTTCTTCATTCATAGCCTCTTCATTAACAACTTCAAAGATTTAATTCACTTGTATCTTTCTAGTCGCTTCCTCATTCATAGCAACTTGAGCAACTTATCCGTGCTAAAGTAGGTTTCTTTTTCTTCTTTGTCTCTACCAATTTACCTTTTCCTTTATCTTTAGGATCTATAGTAGATTGAGAAGCGCTTGGTTGTTCTTCTTGCACTCTGGAATGCTAACACCCTTGGCTTTGATAAATCATGCAAGATCTCAAGAATGGTTTCGTCATCACTTGCGGTATGTATAGGTTTGGGTGTTTGATTCCTTTTACGGTATGACAGTTGAAGGACCACTTCTTCTTCAAAATCTAACAACCTTGGAGTAATCAATTCTTGCCTAGGTTCCATGAAAATCAAGACTTTGATCTTCATACCTTGATCATCAAGATTTTGAACCTTAGTCCTTTCTTCCTCGCTCTTTCAATATTGACATGCTCTTCAGTACCTTGAGGTTCATTCTCCTTTTCTTCATGAAATTCAACATCTTCTTTCAAATTCTCTTATTCTAAATTCCTCCCCAATTGGACAGAAGAATGTTGTTGAACCTTTTTGCCTTTGGTGGTCTTCTTTAAATGCCTTCGCTTCTACTTTTCAGCCTTTGACCCATAACCTGTGATGTGTAACCAATGGCCATACAAAGTTCTTTAATCTTCAAAACTTAAGCTTCAACTTCTTAATCTGAATAGCCTGTTTATCAAAAGATTTCTGCAATCTGACTATCGCCCTTTTCAGAAGATAATTATCTAACGCTAATCTTTCAAGGGGTATAGGAACATTATCGCCGCCAGAAGATGATGAGAGAACTTGTTCTGGTGTCTGAATAGGAGATGTAGTATGGTGAGATGAGGTGGGAGAAACTGCAGTACCTTCATTAACATCAAGAATCGTGAAGCAAGACCTTGAGATGCGCCTCACGAGAAGCAGTACCTTGAGTATGCAGACCTTGAGTAGCAGTACCCTCAGAAGCAGTACCTTCTCTGTCATCACTATTTTCAGCCTCATCTCTAATAGCTTGAACAATCTCCATCATTGAAGTAGTCAATGGAGTGTTCCTTCCCGTGAATGAATCACTTTTCCTAGCCATGAAAGTAAAAATCTTGGCTGGTTGCACCACAACAGGTAAAAGACTTGTAGGCTTTGGCACATCAGTAAGTTGTTTATTCAAGAACACTTGAATAAACCTTGGATACATCAACCATCTTGATCCATTTGAAATATGAGATAACATTCCATCAAGAATTAGCCTTGAAAAATTGAAAACGCGATCTGTAGCTAATCCCACTATAGCAGATGCTATGTTTGAACCAAATTGCTCCCATGATGTACTTTTAGCACTAATACAATGAAGCAATACATGAACTAAATACTTCCAGTGTGGGCTGAATAAGGGTTTCTTGAAAGTTTGTGCAGTTAAGGACCCTTCATATCCAATGTTGATGAATGTATCCCAAATCAATTGCTTATCAAAACGAACATCCCCTTCTTCATCATTAAATAATAAATATTCACGAATTGAGGCTTTAGTAACCTTCACAATCTTCCCAGCAACTGTAGCTTGAATATACGAATCTTCATTCTCCATATGAACCCTAGCAGTTGCCCAAAATTGTTGAATCCATGGCTCAATGATATACTAAAAGTGCATAACTAATCGGCGACCCAGTGAGAAAATCAATGATATCATGAAAGATCACATTAGCTTCAGTCTTTTCTAAATTTGCCACCATGTTGTGTTTTGAAACTGTATTACGATTTGCCATTGATGATATGTGTACACAGAAAGTGATATGATGAATAATATGGGTGAATGAGAGAAATATGGAAAATATTATAAGGTATCAATATAAGAGGAAATTTGGAGTAGTTATTTATAGGTGAGATTTAAAAATCACACCTTAATAACTAAGTTACCGTTAGTAGTAGTTACCCTCAATATTACCGTTGGAACAAGATTTAGATACGACACGTGTGCAAGACTTCCAAAAGCAAGATTTCCAAGCAAGATTTCATAAAACCCAAAAGAAGTACTTTCCCATTCTCCTCTTTTCAATAGCAAATATAGCAGATAAACATGAATATCCTCCCCTCAAACAATTCATAGGACTATACTTGCACTAAATAGTCCTCCCCTTAAATGTAGCTCAGTAATTAATCATGCCAATGCTTACCACCAAGTGATTGAATCTTGAAACATCAAATCCTTTGGTGAGTAAGTCAGCTACATTATCATCCGTATGCACCTTGACAACATTAATGAGCCTA
Source organism: Chrysanthemum lavandulifolium (assembly GCA_022545495.1). Classification (NCBI taxonomy): domain Eukaryota; kingdom Viridiplantae; phylum Streptophyta; class Magnoliopsida; order Asterales; family Asteraceae; genus Chrysanthemum; species Chrysanthemum lavandulifolium. The sequence continues at coordinate 131,344,912 of CM040243.1, forward strand.
TGCTCATAACAATCTCTGATGAAGTGGTGCCTAATCTGAATATGCTTGGTCTTGGAATGATAAACTGGATTCTTCACAATGCAAATAGTACTCTCATTATCAATATTGATAGGAGTATTCTTGAAATTGAACCCATAATCCAATAGTTGATTCTGCATCCACAAAACTTGTCCACAACAGCTTGCAGCAGCCACATATTTTGCTTTAGTAGAGGATGTTGCTGCAATTGTTTGCTTGTTACACTGCCATGAGACTAATCTTTGTCCAAGATATTGGCATCCTCCAGTGGTTGATCTTCTGTCGTAATTGTCACCTGCATAATCACTATCTGAAAAAGCTTCCAAGTGAAAAGGTGAATCATTTGGATACCACAACCCTAACTTAGGTTGTTGTTTCAAATAACTAAAAATTCTCTTTACTGCATTCAGATGAGAGACCTTTGGTGAGACTTGATATCTTGAACATAAACAAACAAAGAAACATGATATCGTGCCTAGATGCGATGAGATACATATGACAACCAATCATTGATCTGTTTAACTTGACTTCAACAGGTTGTCCATCTTCATCTTTTCCCAGTGAGTTGATAGACTTGATAGGTGTAGTTACTGGCATCATAGCATCAAAATTAAACTTCTTAAGTATGTCAGATACATACTTGTCTTGAATGAATAAAAATACCCTCCTTTGACTGCTAAACTTGAAGTCCCAAAAAGAAATTTAACTCACCCATTGAACTCATTTGAAATTCATTCTGCATCAGCTGCTCAAACTCCTTGACCATGGACTTTTCGGTAGCTCCAAATATGATATCATCAACATATACTTGAACCAACATGATATCCTTCTTGTCTCTCTTGATAAACAAAGTCTTGTCAATGGCTCCTCTTTTGTAACCATGTTGCAATAAGAAAGTAGAGAGCCTCTCATACCAAGCTCTAGGAGCTTGATGTAAGCCATAAAGAGCCTTAACAACTTTGTAGACTTTGTTTGGATGTGTAGGATCTTCAAAACCAGGAGGTTGCTTAACATACACCTCCTCTGTGATCTTGCCATATAAAAAGGCAATCTTTACATCCATCTGATAAACCTGAAATCCCATATAGGATGCAAAAGCAAGGAAGATTCTAATTGCTTCAATCCTTGCTACAGGAGCAAATACTTAATCATATTCCACTCCTTCTTCTTGTTTGTAGCCTTGAGCTACTAACCTTGCCTTGTTCTTGATGACATTCCCTCTTTCATCTCTCTTGACTCTGAACACACATCTTGTACCAATTACCTTCTTTCCATCAGGTAGATCACATAGTACCCAAACTTCTTGAAGTTTAAATTGAAGAAGTTCTTCTTGCATAGCTTCAACCCAACTCTCCTTAGTTAATGCCTGAGCTATATTCTTGGGTTCTTCTTGAGAGATAAAGCAAGTGAACAGGCATGTTTGATGATCCTTGTGATTCAAATTGTTTTGTTTATAAAAAAGCTAAGTAAAGCATTGTGAGGTGTAGAAAACCCTTAGCTTTGTTTCTTGTAAGCACTCCATGAGAAGAAGGTCCAATGATTTGACCAAGAGGATGATCTTTATGAACTTTTAAGATAGGAGTCTGTGGAACTTCATAATCGAGATCCGTGTTTGTGTAATCAAGACCTTCATTGGAATTTGTGAAAATACCTTCAAATCATACTCATCATCGAAGATCTTCTAAACCGGGCATGGTAGGATCATCCAAATCATCCAAAGTATTGTCATTAGGTGCGTGATGCTTTGATCGAAAGTCTCACAACCAAAGTCTTGTGAGTGAACTCTGCGGTCTTTGTCTTTTCTTTGCTTCCTCATAAGCTCTTCTCTGCTCATCATCATAAGAATGTGCTAAAACATCTTGAAAAAGAATCGATTTAGTTCATCTTGAATAGATTGATCCTCGTGAGACAATGATGATTTTGGTGCATCAAGATTTTCTTTGGTTCAACGGTAGTGGTTCTTTATCGTGAACATCATCGGGTCTAATATGGACTCCATGAACAACATATCGTAAATCTTCTCCATCGTATATGTGTTGTTTTCTTCTCTAATGGTACATAATTCATAGAAGAGTCAAAACTTTAAGATCAAACATCCAATCAGACCTTTACCCTTCCGATTTTCTTGATCTTCTAAAAATTCAACATGAAGACAATCTTGAACCTTCTTGGTGACTCTATTGTACACTCTAAAGCCTTTGATGTTGGTGCAAGACACTAATAGATAACCTTCTTCCGACTTGCCATCAAATTTTCCCAAATTATCAATGGTGTTGAGAATAGTGAGAGGGCATCCAAAAGGCTTGAAATCATATGTTGGGTTTAATTCCCTCAAGAACTCATAAGGTGTCATCATCGAGGTTTTGTGATGATACTCATACACATAACAAGCGGTACTTACATGACTTGACCCGAATTGAATAGGTAAAGTGAATCAAGCATAGTTCGCCGCTTCAATCAAAGTCCTATTCTTTCTCTCTCGCAACACCATTACATTGTGGTGTTCTTGCAATCTTGAACTCCCTCTTGATCCCTTTGTTGGCACAAAACTCATCCATAAGCTTGTTCTTGAATTCAAGTCCATTATCACATCTAATACCTCTAACCTTGAGTCTCGGTTGGTTTCAAGTGCTATTATAAGATTATGAATAGCATCAAAAGTATCATCTTTAAATCCCAAGAAAAATACCCAATCGAATCTATCGCAATCATCTGTCACAACCAAGCAAGACTTTTTCTTGTTTAGGCTTGCAATTGAAACATGTCCAAATAAATCCATATGTAACACTCAAAGGTTCTCTAATAATCCTTTCCTCAAGCTTCTTGCATGAAGCTTTGTGTTGTTTACCCTTCTTGCACGCCAAACAGGAGTGATCATTCTTGTAAGTCTTTGAAGGTAAACCTCTAACTAAATTCTCTTTGACTAGTTTGTTGATATTCTTGAAATTTACATGGCCCAATCTTCTATGCCACTGATGTGCTTCTTCAGATGTTGCTTTTGCCACTAAACATGTAGCTCTCCCAGAAGAGTGAAGAGTCTTCATATCCAGACTGTACACATCATTGGTTCTTGGTACTCTAAGAATTACCAAGTTATCATCAACAGGCTTGAATTCAGAGGAAAGGATGAGACATTCTGTGTCAGTGAATAACACAGGGTGCCTTTTATCACAGATTTTGATACTGACAAAAGATTGAACTTGAGCTCCTTCACATATCAAACATTTTCAAAATCTATGCTCCCTGTCTTGATGGTTCCTTTTCCAGTGATTCTTCCTCCATTGGGATCACTCCCAAATGCAACTCTTCCTCCACAAATAGATCTAAAATCTGATAGAATCTCCTTGTCTCCTTTCATGCTTCCAGAGCAACCACTATCCACAATAAGATGATCTTTAAGCTCCTCCTCTGGGTTGCCCTGCACAAAGATACAAAAGTTAGTGTCTTTTAGGAACCCAAGCCATTACTTGACTTGTGTTCCCCTTATGGAGTAACATACTCAAAATCTTTGAGTATGTAATCTTCACGCTTTTGTAGACAGAATCAAGCATTATCTTTTGTTTTAAAGCGTGTGGTGGATTTTCAAAAAACTTTCTTTTTCAACAAAAATCTCCTTTTCTTTTACCACAAAATCATCTTTATAAAAATCTATGTTTCACCAATACTTGTTGAAAGTACTGTTTGTTCATCATCAATATTTTCCTTCTTAACCCATTTAGTTTTAACTTCTGGTGTAGAGTCCTTGATCTAGCTACTTTCTTGGGTTGAAACGCCTTCTAGATTGATAGTAATTAGATCTCCTAGGGCTCCTATTCCACGAGGTGTTTGGTGAAATCGCGCAAGACTTTGAGAAAGCATCAGATTTTGCTTAACAAAGACCTTGGAAAGTGTTTGAAGGCACCGGAGGTTTTGAAAAGGTCTTCTCGGTGAGGGTGCACTGTAGTCCGGTGAGAAGTTGCTATGGTTAACCCTATGTGAATGATTCCAAGTTGGTCTACTCTCCTTGGTTTTTGTTGATGTGTCCGTTCTTAGGGAACTTACTTAGGTATTCGAATGTAAGTCACAGTCCTTAATCAAATGATCAAGACTAAAACAAACGAAACAGTAGTTTTTGTTCGTAATCCCAAAATTTCTTCTTCTATGTGTATTACCAAACCTATCCCGATTTCTAGGTGAATGATTAAAACTATTTTGACCAAAATTATCCCAAAAGGTTTAGCATGATTGTGAAAAGGTTTTCTTAAAGGTATCTTCTTGAAGGTGTAGCGAAGCTTTGAGGTGAAAATTTGAGGTGAAAATACTTGACTTTTAGCATCATCTACCTTAGGTGTCTCAACTATTTCTGTTGGGTTTCGCACCTAGATTGACCAATAAGCTTCTTTCTAAATTCTAGGTTGTCTACACCAAAGCGAGAAACATCGGGTCTTATGGGTTGATGACTACCATGGGATGTGGGACAAGATGATAACCCTTGTCTTTCTTATATTCGGAGGTGGTTCACTAAATGATTCCTCATTACTAGATGTGTCAACATAGTTAATAAGCTCATCATCACTAGTGGTTATATCCTCAAAATCAAGGTCATCCTTATCACTAGGTGGGTTTTCTTCTACACCACCGAAATCCATACCAAAACCTAGACTAGTCCTATTGTAAGATCTTCTTTGTTTTTGAACATAAGAAACATGAGAAAGACCAGATTTTTCTAGGCATCAAACTTTGCTAACAATTCATCTCTCTCCTTACTCGCTTTCTCAATTTGAAATCTTACAATTTAACTTCCATTCACTTAATTTAACCGATAATCCTGTTGTTCATACTTTTCTCCCAAGCCATTTCATTATTTTCATGTGTTATAATTTTGGCTTCCATAGACTCTAAGGTTATTTGATAACCGCTACCTCGCACCTAGCCTTTATACAATTATCTCTTTCAATCACATAACTATTAAATACTTTTTGATAAAAGTCATGACAGTTTGAGCATACCTCAGAGATAGGGGTTGAGCTTGGTGAACTAGCCATCATAGCAAGTAGAACAGGATCATCTTCACTCTCCATGCTCCAGTCAAAGCTTCCTAGACCATCTCTAGATTCCAAAGCAGCATGTTCAGGTTCCTCATCAAAACATGTGCTCCAATCAAACTCTTCCACAGCTACCATACAGTAGGTTACTGGTTCATCATCAAACTTAGCACTCCAATCAACCTCTGATAAATTCTCTTGAGCAACCAAAGCTTTTGTTTCAGTAATAGGAATTTCTTTAAGCTCTAGCTTTGGTTTCTCAGTTATCGTGTTTGCTTGATATTTAGCAAACCTGCACTCGCTTGCAAAATGTCCAGTCTTTTGACAATTGAAGCATTCAATCTTGGATTTGTCAAAAGTGATTCCCTGTTTTGGCTTGAAGTCAATGCCTCTTCCCATCTTCTTCATAAACTTCTTTATCCTTGCAGTGATCATAGCAACTTGCCACCTGATATCAATTTCTTCAAGAGCATCCTCTTCAACTGTGAGAGATCCTCTTCATAAGTGATGGTAGAGAAGCTTGTTGTGCAAAGAAAGAGCATACAACTTCATCCGAGTGAATGGTAGGTGATGGTGTGGCTTCTCGAGGAAAGGTGGGGTAGAATAGGCAACGATGATTTGAGCAACAAGATTGAGTAGGAGAAGCGATGATTTTGGTGGAAGCACCGCCTCTTTCGTATGACAAAAAGGCAATCACTGTGAGATTTGGAACTGGTTTGGCCATTCATCTCATGCTCATACACCTTCGATGATTGTAGAGGTCATCAAAGTCCATAACATCCAAACCAGTTGTCCTCGATCATTGTAGCTATCACATGCCATGTCGATGGCAAACTCCTTAAGAACTTAAGATTAGCATCTTCAACTAAGACCTCTCGCTTTGTATAGCTCCAAGATACCGAGAAGGTTTTGAATCATCATAAGTAGCATCAAGGCCTTCTCTTTCTCCAACAATGAATGTTTCAAATTCTTTGCTTCAATGATTTCATGCATCTTCTTGAAGCATCATTACCTCCAAACCTTGTCTTGAGAGCGACCCGAGTTGCTTTGCATCTTTAGGAACTTGAGTAGATGACCATCTGGAATGGCGCATAAAGAGAATGTTGAGTGCCTTCTCTTGATTCCTTATTGTTGCCGCAGTAAGACCGCCTTAGATGCTTTGGGTTGTCCAGAACATCAATAGGTTCGGAACTTCTTCATTACCATTGACAATTACATTCCATAGTGCATGGTCCAGAATTGCAATGTACCGCTCATCTTCATGCTCCATAGGTCGTACTCTCCTTCTTAATGATAGGTATCCTTAGTGAAGTGATGGATGGTGGTGGAACAGCTTCAGTTGACATCTTTAGGTTTTAGTTAACTAGGTTTTAGGGTTTCTTCTTAGTCAGAGTTTCCACACAAGCTCTGATACTACTTGTTGGATCGATGTACTCTAACCAAACTAACTTAAATAGCTTGTTAAGGGTTTAATAACTTCGGATAAATCCTATGTTATTAACAATGAAACACTGAGTAATCTTTATTAAGTACGCGGAATTTACTTAACAAATCTAAGAAGAATATAACTTTAACTTTATTAATAACTCAATCGCTTGTTATGCGACTCTTTAACAACTCTAAAACTCTAATAATAATCGTACTTTAGGATTCTAAAACGCGTCGCCTAATGCCAATCTAGGGTCCTTTATAGGCTTAAGGATAACCCTAGTCGGTTTACAATTTGTATCCTTGTACGACAAGTAATCTAAACAAATAATATTCTAGAATAAACAAAGCTTTCCATAAACAAATATAGCAGTTCTTTAGCTTTACAGTACTTTGAATTCGACAGCAGTACTTTGACTTCTTTAGCAGTACTTTGACTTTTTCCAGTACTTTGTCAATCTTTAGTACTTTCATATCCCAACATGATGTGTGCTCATATGATGATTAAAGATGTGTTTACTTAGATGCTATTACTCCCTAGTTATCTCCTATTGATGGTTGAATTGTCACGTCCTTATTCTTAACGCGTTGTGTCTTCTAAGGTCGTAGGGTATGCTTTCTTCCCTAACTCTTTGAGACTACCTTAAGGTTATTGCCTACAAAATCTCTAGGATTCATAAACTAACTCTAAGGTTATCTTTGGATTTTTAGCCTACAACAACTCTAGGCGATTATAAACTAATGTTCACAAAGATTACTCAAGCATTAAAAACACAATGATGGCCTATTGCAATCCTAGGCCAATTACAATTAAGATAAGAGACAACCAATCAATATTCAATACCTAGGTTTCATAGATATAAGCAAACACACAAGTAAATTACCCGGACATGGTGAACATGCAAGCATACACACATACAATTGAAGACACAATTGAAAACCCTAAAATACTGCCCAAGACAGCCAAAAATCGTTATTAGGTTTTACTCCACAAAACTACCTCCCTAAAAGTCTAAAAATTCGAATTCTATATATAGAGTTACAACTGCGACTTCGTCACTCTTTAAATGTGACGCCGTCGGATCACCGGCATTAGGGTTTCGGCTTGACCACGTCAACTTTGTGACGGCATCACCTTGTGGTTGTGACGCCGTCGGCTTCATCTTCTGACGCCGTCGGAATCTAAATATAGGTTGTGTGAGTTGTGACGCCCTACTCTTTAAAGCCTGACGCCGTCAGGTACAAAATAGCAAATTCGCTACTGAGCCATCACAATTTTGGAGCATGTTTCGACGGCATCGCCCTTTGACTGTGACGCCGTCACCTTCAATTCCAGCATCTTGAGTGTCTCGATCTTGATTTTGGCCATTTTCTTCACATATTCACGCCTTTTCGTCCAAATAAGTCTCATTCCAGCAATTTGCCTTCAAGAGATCTAAAAAGTGAAAAGGAACGAAATTAAGCAGTAACGGATATAAAAGTGGTCGATAAAGGGCTTAAATGACCCCTCAAAAGTGTACCTTTTAAATCCTTATCAGGAGGAAGGAGCGCTTTTGAGACAATCACCAATTAAACAGATTTGAGATTTAAATCACGATCTCTCCCCCGATCAAAAATTTCAAACATTTTGATATTTGTGATCCCAATTGATTTAGATCATTTAGAAAATTTTAGGGAAAGACTTGGCTAGATTTAATTTTGAAATTAACTGATAAGGACCAATTTTAGACATTAAAGATTGTTCGTGTCAGGTATGATAATTTTAAGAGATCTTTATGTAAAATAAGAATTTTCATTTTGAAAGATCTTTGATTTTAACGAAAAGTCATACCATGACATAACATTAAATCTTTAGATCACCACTTCATAACATACAAATGGACTTTATTGATGAAATATCATTTGAAAATATTTAATTTGAAATCACTCTCCCCCTCAATCGATGACCGTATTCTTTGATTGAGTGACTTATGTTTAAAATGAAGTCTGGTTGATTTTCAAAAGTTTGAGTCCGATTATTTTCAAACAATATTTTTCCATATTGAGATTCAAAAATGGTATCATCCACTACTTATCCTGCACAAAGATACGTTAGGTGGAGAAAAACACAAGTTGCTTCAGTTGTTTCTGTAAGGCTGGTAGAAAACCATCTGCTGAAGCAGTGAGACCTCTGAATTTGTATATCATGCCAACTATCCATATAGATCCAATTAAGTTCCGATTCTTCTTTTGTCGACCCAAGAAATAGTTGCCCTTTCCAATCGGCATCCAATCATCTCCTTTTGTGGGATCCGGAGCGGGAACATTCTTATAGACCATATGTTATCTGCATACGTTAGTCAACACAAACAGATATATGGTGGTCAACAACACCCAAACAACAATCATATAAAGGCATGAGGATAATGTTTCTCCATTCAAACTCAAATAATCTAATCCTAACAATCATATCCTAGGCTCCTAGTCCTTCAACGTAGGCAAACATCTTTTTCTGTTAAGTATATATGAAGATTAAATAAGCCCGTTAGATGATATAAATTTGAAAATATTCTCCCCCTCAATCAATGACTCATTTTATGAAAAGTTTAAAAACGATGTAGTCATTGATTGAGTTTGCACATTTATGAAAACTCCAATTCTGATTGATTTTTCAAACAACTTATTTCCACCATTTATGAAGCAAACAAATATTTTTCTGAAGAATTTTAGAAGGAAAAACATTTGTGTAGGAACAGCCGTTGTAGTTATTGTCAACAAAAATCATTGCAATATGCAACTTTGGCAAAAAAAAACCAACATAACATTAACGAATATGCTCCCAATCTAAGGAACATCTGATAAAAATTACTATCAATTCAGGATATTAATTGTTGACAATAACTGTCACAACATACTTGTGACAAACGTGGATAGATCATAACCAAAAGGTTAGACAATCAAGTCTGAAGTTGGAAGACCTTGTGAATGGGCTAACTGTGCGAAAGTATCAGCAACAATAGATTCACAACAATACTTTATTCAAACCTAAGCCTCAATAGTCGGCTTAGATTAAACCAATGATAGTATCCAAAGTGTTACAAGATTAGGTTAATGTCAATGAGACAATAACCAGACAAATACAAAGAAGAAACAAGATCAGTATAATGATCGAAAGAAGAGAAATGTGAGACAATGATCGCACACACGATGTTTCTAACCCTAGATTAAGGGACTTATTAAATAGGAGATAAAGATACACAAAGACCCTCTAACGGCTATAAAAGACGATCGTGAAATGAGAAGAACGCTTCAGTGAAATGAACTTCTAGGAACTTTAAACCATTTATGCTTTGACCATGATTAACCCCTCGTAATATTCTTGCAATGAACATAACTTGAAAGCCATTAGAAATTGATAGAATGACATGTTTGCCAGATTATTACCCCAAAATTTAACATTCTCCTTAATCGATGGGCAAACATATCAAACAATATCAATTTTTCACACAAGAATTTATCTTGATAAATGGAAGGTTTTTGTAAGAATGTCTGCAGTTTGGTTTGAAGAGCCAATCTTTTGGCACTTATAACACCTCTTGCAATTTTTTCCTGATGAAGTGAACATCAATTTCAAAATGTTTTGATCTTTCATGGAAAACAGGATTGATGACAAGTTGCGAGCGATTTGTTGTCACAAAAAGATTAACAGGAGATTGATATCTACTTTTAGATCTTTTAAGCTTTTTGAATCCAAATAATTTCACAGAAGCGATGACATAGATCTATACTCGCTTCATTGAAGATTTTGAAAGAGTGTTTTGTTTTTGCTTTTCCATGAGATCAAACAATCATTAAAGAAAACACAATAACTGTAATGATTTCTGGTTTTCTTGCATTTAGCCCACCGCATCACTATACCTTCAAGATGGTTTTCGAGTTCTTTGAATTGTACCTTAGACCTTTTCCGGAGCTCCTTTGAGATATCTCGTAACATTGAGGCACATTCTAGATGAGATTTCAGAGGAGAATGCATATATTATGCCGATAATGAACCGAGTATGAGATGTCGGTCTTGTATGGGTGAGATAAATAAGTTTCCCAAGTAACTTCGATAACCAAAGGATGTTGACAAGTAAGGGATCATCGCGGTGGGTATGTATGGAAGAACGAGTTGGGTTCCATAGGAGTGGACATAGGTTTGCACCAAGGAGACCAAATTCTTTGAGGAGTTCAAGATGTATTTTCTTTGGGTGAGACATATGTCATTCCCGCTTTTAGAACCTCAATGCCAAGAAAATATTTTAAGTTTCCCAAGTCTTTGATATGAAATTTTGATTTTAGAAACTCTTTGAATAGGTTTATCTCATCAATGCAGTTTCCAGTAAGAACAATATCATCCACATAAACAAGTAGAGCAATAAACTTGTTATTCTCTGTTTTGGTGAACAAAGAATGATCATTGACATATTGAACAAAGTTATTTTCTTTTAAAACACTAACAAGTTTTTCATTCCATTAACTGGGAGCTTGTTTAAGGCCATATAGAGACTTGACAAGTTTACAAACTTTATTATTATTGTTCTCATTACAGAACCCCTTAGGGATGGTCATATAGACATCCTCATCAAGATCTCCATACAAAAAGCATTGTTAACATCAAGTTGGAAAAGAGGCCATTTGTTTTTCACGGCTAAGGCAATAAGACTTCTAACGATGAGACATTTTCACAACAGGAGAAAAGTTTCATCATAGTCTATTCCTTCCTTTGGTTATAACCTTTAGCAACTAATCTAGCCTTGTATCTATCAACTTCACCATTGGCTTTATATTTGATTTTAAAGATCCATTTGTAACCAATGGGAGTTCTATTAGGAGGTAGATCGGTTATATCCCAAACATGATTTTCATTTAAGGCCTTAATTTCGAGTTCATAGCATCAACCCACCATTGTCAAGGATAGCTTCTTCATAATGTAGGTTCAATACTTTTATTAAGACTAGAAGCAAAGCGATAATTATCTTTGTTAAGGTTAGAGTAATTAACAACCTTTTCAACACCATATTTAACTTTCCTTCAACAATAAAGTCATTAATATTCTTTGGGCAACTTAGAAACTCGGTTGACCTTCTAGCGATAGTGGTGGCAAGCCTTCTTCTTGTTTAGAATTCGATGTGAGTCGGGAAGATGTACCAGCAGAATCGAAGATGCATTAGCGGGATGTGATTCATGTGATACAATGCCCTCGTGGTGTGTATTATCATCTATGGAAGTTGCAACAGGTTCATCATCCCTAGTAAGATGACCCAACACTCGTGCAATATTCATAGGATGTCACTCTCCTTCATCATTGGGACTTATTTGTGAGTCAAAGAAATTTTTGTGATTTAAATCTTTAGGCACATAAGTTTCAACAAAGGTTTTGACAAAGAATTTTTCATTTGAAGGAAAACAGTTTCATAAAATTTGACATCTACGGAATAAAAGATATTTTTGTTTCTAAACTTAAAAGTTTATAACCTTTTTCTCATTTGAATAACCAATAAAGACACTTTTCTGGACCTACTACCAAATTTATCAGAGATGTTGAGAATGGTGGCATAACATAAGCAGCCAAAGACTCTAAGGAGAGAGAGTGAAGGGTCATGCCCATACACAAAGGAGAAGGGAGACTTGCCAGACAACACTGAAGAGGGTAACCTGTTTATGACATATGCAGCAGTTAGAACACATTCAGGCCAAAGATATAGAGGTAATTCCCCCTGAAACATAAGGGATCTAGCCACATTAAGGAGATGCCTATGTTTCCTTTCTGCAATACCATTTTGTTGTGGTGTGTAAACACAAGAGGTTTGATGTAAAATTCCTTTTTCATGAAAGAAGTGTTGAAGTTTTTTATTGACAAATTTTGTCCCATTATCACTTCTAAATATCTTAACATTGTGTTCAAATTGATTAGATAGCATATGAGTAAAGTTAACAATGGAAACATAAACATCATCCTTTCCCTTAAGCATATAAACCCAGACTGCCCTAGAATAGTCATCAACAATAGTTAAAAAGTATTTGTAACCATCTCTGCTAGTAACTTTATATGGTCCCCATACATCTAGATGAACAAGTTCACCAATTTTAGTTGATTTATGTTCACTTAGAGGGAATGGTTCCCTGGTTTGTTTAGCTTTATTGAAAGTATCACAAAGATGGTCAGATTCAGATGTACTATCCAGTTTAAGAGTGGGTTTAAGTATATGTAGGACTTGGTCGGAGGATGACCAAGTCTTTGATGCCGTAGATTTCTAGAAACTTGACAAAGCAAATGCAATTATTAGAAGTAATCTTACATGTAGAATCAATATCAAACATATATAACCCATTGCATTGTTTACCAATCCCGACAATCCTTTTTGATGTAAATCAGATATAGCAATTAGATTCATTAAACCCAACAAACATCTTGTTGTCTCTAGCAATCTTATGAATAATCAGACCGACATTGTACTCGTGAACAACCTTTACATCAAAAAGAGTTAGGTCATTATTGACCTTTAAATCACCAATTTTAGTAATTAAAGCCTGAGTACCATTGGGATGTCCAACAGTTAGACCAAGATTTGAAATGTCAACAACATTAATAAAAAATTTTGTAGATAGAGTCATGTGCTGATTTGCACCGAGTCAACAATCCAACCAAGACCGATGTTTCGAGATAAGGTTTTGTGTTGTTGTTAAAAATTTGTTGAAGTTTATATTAAACTTGACACCGCCATTAAAGAAAGTTCACGAAAAAAATTACCGCCATGTTGGCATTAGCGAGAGGACACATTGTTGTCATTAAGAAGACTCATAAGTCCGGAGAGTCGTTTATTTGACAAAGAGACAGGGAGTTGCTAGCTCTATTATCGGTGATATGATTAGCGGTGGAAACATTATTACCGCGATGTGTTTAGCATTAAAGTTCCTTTTGACATATCCAGCGGGATAACCAACAAGATCATAACATCTATCAACAGTGTGACCGTGTTTTTGCAGTTAGTACATTTGAGATTCATGTTTGGTCCTCATTGTTTGAAATGTTACCGACATTAAAACTATAACCTTTATTAAAAGTGTTGTTGTTAAAACCTTTTTGTTATCAAAAATTTTCCACCATCGAGTTTTTGCAAAGAAAAGTCGTAGCATTGGGTTTAGCGAGCTATTCCTAGACGAAACATTTCGTGAGATTCTTCTCCGAGAGACAACAGAGAAGGCGCTTTGACATTAGGCAAAGGATCTCGGTTAAAATATTACTTGATGGGAACATAGGAGTCATTAAGACCCATAAGAAATTGCATTAATTTGATTAGTGATTGTGTTTTCAAAATGTTTTGCGACCTCACAAGTGGAGGAGGCAAGCTAATCATACAATCAAATTGTTTCCATAAAGAGTTAAGATTGTTGTAATAATCGGCAAGAGAGGACCCACTTTGACTAAGAAAGTTTATATTTTTATGTAAATTAAAATGGCTAAACCATCAACCTTATCATAAGTATCTTTAAGATCATTCCACATTTCATAAGCGGTTTAGCATAGATAGCACCAAAGAAATAGTTCAGGGTGAGAGGTTAAGAATCCAAGTAACCACAACAGAGTTATAGGTATCTCATTGATTAGCAAGACTAAGATTTGAGTCATCTCTTATGCAAGTACCATCAATAAACCCTAACTTATTATGATTCCTTAAGGCAAAGGTCATGGCCATATTCCATATTTTATAATTTTCAGTTCCAGTGAGTTTGATGGAAATAATAGGAGTACCATTGGTGTTATTAGGGTGTAAATACAAAGCATCACCAAAGGATAAGCTTTTCTCAGTGGAAGAACCACCACCAATATTATCATCACCAACAGCCATAATGCAAACAATAAGACAAACAAATAACACAGACAGAGATAATAACTAGAGCAGATAGACAAATAAAAAATAAATAAGACTATGTAATTAAGAAACAACAAGCACCAAGCCTGTGGACTGGGGTAAACCAGAGCAGGTATTCATACCACTCAGAGGTGGCAGATCAAGATGTTAGTCTACCCGTTTGCACCCACAAAGACTTAAGTACTGTTTGTTTGAAGAAAAAGAGTAGACTTAGACTTACAGAGCAATATGCGTGGAAAGAACAAATCACAATTACCTAGATTCACTTAGTCTAGGGCTAATTGTGAATAGAAAATAACCAATGATTACGCGGTAGTAATAACCCCAAACCACCGTTTTGTTTTCAAGAGATGTCCCCAGTTTCTACAAAGAAACCCTTAGAGAGTGAATCAACAATGATTATGAGCCTGAAGCTCTGATACCATGTGCGAAAGTATCAGCAACAATAGATTCACAACAATACTTTATTCAAACCTAAGCCTCAATAGTCGGCTTAGATTAAACCAGTGATAGTATCCAAAGTGTTACAAGATTAGGTTAATGTCAATGAGACAATAACTAGACAAATACAAAGAAGAAACAAGATCAGTATAATGATCAGAAAGAAGAGAAATGTGAGACAATGACTACACACACAGTCGTGTCTAACCCTAGATTAAGGGACTTATTAAATAGGAGATAAAGATACACAAAGACCCCTCTAACGGCTATAAAAGACGCATCAGCAGAAATGAGAAGAACGCTTCAGCAGAAATGAACTTCTACGAACTTTAAACCATTTATGCTTTGACCATGATTAACCCCTGTAATATGCCTGCAATGAACATAACTTGAAAGCCATTAGAAATTGACAGAATGACATGTTTGCCACAGATTATTACCCCAAAATTTAACACTAACTAACGATAACTTTTAACAAAAAGCATTCCTGGATTGATAATTTTCTGCACCTTCTCATATCCTCAAAGACAAAGGAATAGCTAAATTTGGTAAATTGAACCACAAGTAGCATAAACATAACTTTACTCATAGCATGGAGTCACTTCTGGCTGGCAATCTTCTAATGAAGTTGAGTGGGACAAAAGGTAGCTTGCTGCGGAACCTTGGGTGTCTTAACACAGAGAGGCCTATCTGAATGATGACAACAGAGAAAGGTGTGGCATAAAGAACAAAAGCAGCAATTAAACAGAAAACCACAAACACTATTGTAGCTGTGGGGTCCTTCCAGCTGAGCAAAGATTGAATCCGTTCTCCTTGTATGGCTAAATCACCAGCTAACGTCTGAAGCCTTCCAGTAATACTCCTCAAACGGTCATATCTCATCCTGAGGATGTCCCCACCAGGAAGAGAAGTTGGAAAGGTATCATGTTCTTCATCTAGTTCATCAGGATGCACATTATCTGCATATGAGAGGCGAGTGTCCATATGGGAAGGATACCTTGGTCGATATATGTAGTTCCAAATTCCAACAAAAGAGAGATAAAGGAAAGAAGAGGGCAGAATAAGCATTGGATACAAGACCACTATAAAGAAAAGGATATGGATGACAATAGTGGTCACAGGATTCCTCCAACTATATATCCCATTAAACCATCTTCCAGCAACGAAAAGACTATTCCAGGCTCCCATGATTATGAAAACATTAGCTTTACTTTTTCGCATACTCCACATGTCAGAACCGACTTCCAGCATATACTCCACAACCTCTCTCCTCAATGGTAGTTCAGCACGACTAAGCCTCATGGACACAATCTGAGTAGCTTGATGCCTTAAGCTATCAAGTTGAGCGACAGTTAACGGATGTATGTAGTGCATTTTGGGTAATAAAGGTTGCGAGTACATATGCATCATGTTCAGACCTGACCGCCAAATGAATCTCACCCCATTTTTTCACACCAGTTGGATGCAAAACTAAGAGCGGGTATGAATGAGTGTAAAGACGGTCTTTATCAAGAGTTGACAAATGGATCCTGACCTTCCTGATCCTTGAATCCCTTGCCCCTCCATTCTTATCTCCACCTTGCAGATGACAATTATCAAACACACCTATAGTTATAAATGTACACGGGTCAAAACTTCCCAAGTATACTGCTCGTTCAATTCAGGCATAAAACTGTCGATAATCATTCTGGTTCTGACCCATTTTCTTCCATACTTGGCTACACAGTACGCATTTTTTGTCGCCCTTCCATCTTTCGTCTTCATTGGCGATAACCCGTGTACGCTCAAAATTCCCACTTCAAGAACCCCGATACTTTCTTCCATAACTGCTTAGTTGTCGGCCTAAGATCTACTGTAGTGAACAGACTCATCGAAAACATGATAACCACCTTCCAAAAAATCTTCATATGAATCCTACTAGCAAACTTCACGTCCTTCTTCTTTTCCCCGTCAATCATAACATGCTTTTCCAAATTAAACCATCTCGTGTTAACCGCTTTATGATCCAACCTCCGATCCACGTACTGCAAAGGAATAACACACATTCCAAGAACTTCATCCTTAGCAGGCGCAACCCGATCTTCGACACTCAGAATCAAATGCTCATCAAACGGTTCAGCAACTACAAATATCAAATCCTCATTCCACATAGGATTAATCGACTTATTCATCGATATCCTTGTCCGCAATGCCTGATGTCCAAGAACTTCCTTCACAAAAACTTCAGGAAACCGAGTTCTATCATGTGGTATCAAATCCGGTGCTTCAATCACATTAACTCTGAGATACCAAAGCTTTGGCGAAAGATACACTTTTGATCGGCAATTGGCAAGAGCATTAGCCTCTAAAACCGAAGCATCATCTGTATGCCATGCTTCAGGAAACACTTCATCAGCTTGAATACCCCACCATACAGCTAGCATCACCTCTCCTTTCAGCTTTTTCCCTTTTCTATTTTCCAATCTATACCATTGAGGAGCCACAGGACTATTTGGCGGGGCCCTCTTTGGAACCGCACAAAGATCATATAGAGCGCACCCCATGAAATCATCTTTCTTGGCATCTTTATCTTTGACCGTGATGTCAATCATATTCGCTTGAATATGGTCTCTAGCAAAAGCAAACACTTGGTTCCACTCAGGATTTGAGCTCTTCTCAAAATGACGAGTTGTTCCCTTACATATTCCAACCCAAACCTCAGCATACGGGTCACAACAACTACCACTAACATAATTTGCGACTAAATTCTTTGCTTTCACCACACTTACATATAAGTATTGCTTTCGTTGCACATAGTCGTAAGTGTTACTCAGCTTATACTTTCCAATCTTCACTTCATCAAGTTGCGATCTATCAGGCAGTTTTTTTTAACTGCCAAAAAAAGAGAAAATTTAACTATGAGAGAATATTCAGACCCTTGAAATTATGGCAGAAAAAGTTTATACTCGGAACATATGAGTTGAATAGTTGATGACTGTTTATTAAAATGCAGAACATAAGCATATAGATTTTCTTCTATCAAACTCAATGAGAATAGAAATATATTATATATAGTCATCAATACCGCCTGAACTTCTTAATATGCTATCAAACTCAATGATATATATATATATATATATATATATATATATATATATATATATATATATATATATATATATATATATATATATATATATATATATATATATGGAGGTTAATGTGAGATCAAGCTTAAAGTTGTAAAAATAAGATCAAATCTAAAAACCACTAAAACATTTACAAATAACAATTTTAGCAATCATACACAAAAAATAATATTTTAATACAAATTAACATTTTAGCAACTAATAACCAAATGATACATGAGTTTGGATTAGTGATACATCTAATACACATTACACTAATAAATATTCCAAAACACGATACACATTAAACTACTAATCAAAGTGTATCACCTAGGTTTCAGAAATTTTAAAGAAATCTATCGAAACTTTAATAATTTTAGTTGTAGTAAATAAAAAATTATTTTTATTGTAAGGAGAGTATCTCTTGTCAAATTTTAGTTCGATCTCATTTTAACAACTTTAAGTATGATCTTATTTGATCTAGATTATATATATATATATATATATATATATATATATATATATATATATATATATATATATATATATATATATATATATATATATATAAGTTAAATGTTTTAGAAAGAATATACTAAAGTCAACTCAATAATAAGGTCATGAACACCAGAACTAAACTGAACAATGTTTAAAGATCTAAACAATAATCATATGAGTAACAAGAATAATACAAACTTACACAAGATGTTATATAGATCTTCAACAAAAATATCAACAACTTTATTATATATAAATAAGAACAGCTAGTGAAACCTGATTGAGTCAAGGAAGTGGGTGTATCAATGTCACAATGTGTTTAATGCCAACAAACTTCAATTCAGCCCCTCAACAATTATCTTTTACAAATAACTAGTCGGATACTCGCGCACAGCGTCGGCGATAACTATAGTTATATGTGTTTGTTTACCCGTTTATTGAATTTGTTTCACAACACTTCGAATATATATGTATTAGTTGTATGTGTTTGTTTGTGTTACCCGTAGCTTTCCCGTGACATCATTATTCCCACATATAGAAAGACCTCACAATCTCTTACCCATCAAACTTTCCCCCCAAAAGTATATGATTTTGATTAATCAAGATTGTATTGATTGAAATAAAGGTTAAAGTTGTAAAAATTTAAATTAAAATAAAATAAACCCACTAAAAATATAACAACTAAAAACTCATAAAAATATATCAAAATGAATGTTGAATTAAAAAGCATAAAATTTTTGAAAATATTGTGAAATTAGATTATAAAAAAAATAAGTACATAAAAAAATATTTCAATTTGAAAATAAAAATTAATTTTTAGTTGAGAAGTGACACATGTCACTTTATAATTGGAGCTCCTTATCTTACTTTTTATTGGTTAGAAGTTAGACTTGGAGTTTGTTATGTTAAGAAGTGACACATGTCATCTCATGATTGGAGCTCCTTATCTTAATTTTTGGTTAGGAGTTAGGTTTGGAATGAGGTTTGGCTTTTACATGCATTATAATATACTATTCGGATACTCGCGCATAGCGGCGGCGAAAAGTATAGTTATATGTGTTTGCTTACCCGTTTAGTAAATTCATTTCACAACATTCCGAATGTATATGTGTTAGTTGTATGTATTTGTTTGTGTTACCCGTAGTTTTCCAGTGACATTATTATTCCCGTATATAGAAATACCATCGCAATCTCTTACCCGTCAAACACTCCCCCCAAATGTATATGATTTTGACGAATTAAGATTGTATATTGATTGGAATAGGGGTTAAAGTTGTAAAATTTTGAATTAAAATAAAATAAACCCCACTAAAAATATAAAAACTAAAAATTCATAAAAATATATCAAAATGTATGTTGAATTATATAGCACAAAATTTTAGAAAATATGGTGAAATTAGATTATAAAAAAATAAATAAATAAAAAGATATTTCAATTTGAAAATAAAAATAAATTTTTAGTTGAGAAGTGACACATGTCACTTTATAATTTGAGCTCCTTATCTTAATTTTTAGTGGTTAGCAGTTAGGTTTGGAGTTTGTTAAATAGTGACACATGTTATTTCATGATTGGAGCTCCTTATCTTAATTTTTGGTTAAGATTTAGGCTTGGAATTAGGTTTGGTTTTTACATGCATTATAATATAGTATAGATTAGGGCTGAGCAAAGGTCCAGAACCGACCCGAACCGACGTGACCCGAGAACCGAATTTCACAAAAACATGAACCGAAACCGAACCGAATCGGTTCGGTTCGGTTCGGTTTTGTGTCGGTTCGGCCCGGTTTACATGCTTTAGGTGCGTGTTTGGTCGGTTTTGGGTCGGACCGAACCGAACCGAACCGAAAACCGAAATCCGATAAGACATAGAACCGAAACCGAACCGAAAATGGTCGGTCCGGTTCGGCTCGGTTTTCCGGTTCGGCTCGGTTTTCTCGGTTTTGTGCTCAGCCCTAGTATAGATAGTCAAATACCCGCGCACAGCGGCGGCGATAAGTATAGTTATATGTGTCTACTTACCCGTTTAGTTAATTCGTTTCACAACACTTCGAATGTATATTTGTTAGTTGTATGTGTTTGTTTGGGTTACCCGTAGTTTTCCCGTGACATCATTATTCCCGCATATAGAAAATATCCTCGCAATCTCTTACACGTCAAACACTCTCCCAAAAGTATATGATTTTGACGAATCAAGATTGTATTAATTGAAATAAAGGTTAAAGTTTTAAATTTTTGAATTAAAATAAAATAAACTCACTAAAAATATAAAAACTAAAAACATATAAAAATATATCAAAATGGATGTTGAATTAAAGAGCATAAAATTTTAGAAAATATGGTGAAATTAGATTATAAAAAAAATAAGTAGATAAAAAGATATTATAATTTAAAAATAAAGATGAATTTTTAGTTGAGAAGTGACACATGCCACTTTATAATTAGAGGTTCTTATCTTACTTTTTGTGGTTAAGAGTTAGGCTTGGAGTTTGTTAAAAAGTGACACATGTCATCTCATGATTGGAGCTCCTTATCTTAATTTTTGGTTAGGAGTTAGGTTTGGAATGAGGTTTGGCTTTTACATGCATTATAATATACTATTCGGATACTCAAGCATAGCAACGTGCGAAAAAGTATAGTTATATGTGTTTGCTTACCCGTTTAGTAAATTTATTTCACAACACTCCTAATGTATATGTGTTAGTTGTATGTATTTGTTTGTGTTACCCGTAGTTTTCCCGTGACATTATTATTCCTGTATATAGCAATATCCTCGCAATCTCTTACCCGTCAAACACTCCCCCCAAATGTATATGATTTTGACGAATTAAGATTGTATATTGATTGGAATAAGGGTTAAAGTTGTAAAATTTTGAATTAAAATAAAATAAACCCCACTAAAAATATAAAAACTAAAAACTCATAAAAATATATCAAAATGGATGTTGAATTATATAGCACAAAATTTTAGAAAATTTGTTGAAATTAGATTATAAAAATAAAATAAAAAGATATTTCAATTTGAAAATAAAAATGAATTTTTAGTTGAGAAGTGACACATGTCACTTTATAATTTGAGCTCATTATCTTAATTTTTAGTGGTTAGGAGTTAGGCTTGGAGTTTGTTAAATAGTGACACATGTTATTTCATGATTGGAGCTCCTTATCTTAATTTTTTGTTAAGATTTAGGCTTGGAATTAGGTTTGGTTTTTACATGCATTATAATATAGTATAGATTAGGGTGAGAAAGGTCCGTAACCGACCCGAACCGACGTGACCGAGAACCAATTTCACAAAACATGAACAAACCGAACCGAATCGGTTCGGTTCGGTTCGGTTGTTTGTGTCGGTTCGCCCGCTACATGCTTTAGGTGCGTGTTTGGTCGGTTTGGGATCGGATCCGAACCGAAAACCGAAACCGATAAGACATAGAACGGAACCGAACCGAAAATGGTCGGTCCGGTTCGGTTCGGTCCGGTTCGCCTCGGTTTTCGGTTCGCTCGGTTTTCTCGGTTTGTGCTCACCCTAGTATAGATAGTCAAATACCAGCGCATGCGATAAAATATAGTTATATGTGTCTACTTACCCGCTTAGTTAATTCGTTTCACAACACTTGAATGTATATTTGTTAGTTGTATGTGTTTGTTTGGGTTACCGTAGTTTTCCGTGACATCATTATTCCCGCATATAGAAATATCCTCGCAATCTCTTACACGCCAAACACTCTCCCAAAAGTATATGATTTTGACGAATCAAGATTGTATTAATTGAAATAAAGTTAAAGTTTTAAATTTTTGAATTAAAATAAAATAAACTCACTAAAAATATAAAACTAAAACATATAAAAATATATCAAAATGGATGTTGAATTAAAGAGCGTAAAATTTTAGAAAATATGGTGAAATTAGATTATAAAAAAAATAAGTAGATAAAAGATATTATAATTTAAAAATAAAGATGAATTTTTAGTTGAGAAACGACATACGCCACTTTATAATTGTAGGTTCTTATCTTAATTTTAGTGGTTAAGAGTTAGGCTTGGTTTGTTAAAAAGTGACACACGTCATCTCACGATTGGAATTCCTTATCTTAATTTTGGTTAGGAGTTAGGTTTGGAGTGAGGTTTGGCTTTTACATGCATTATAATATACTAGTCGATACTCGCATAGCATGCATGAAAAGATAGTTATATGTGTTTGCTTACCGCTTAGTAAATTTATTTCACAACACCCTAATGTATATGTGTTAGTTGTATGTATTTGTTTGTGTTACCCGTAGTTTTCCGTGACATTATTATTCCTGTATATAGCAATATCCTCGCAATCTCTTACCCGTCAAACACTCCCCCCAAATGTATATGATTTTGACGAATTAAGATTGTATATTGATTGGAATAAGGGTTAAAGTTGTAAAATTTTGAATTAAAATAAAATAAACCCACTAAAAATATAAAAACTAAAAACTCATAAAAATATATCAAAATGGATATTGAATTAAATAGCACAAAATTTTAGAAAATATGTCGAAATTAGATTATAAAAATAAAATAAAAAGATATTTCAATTTGAAAATAAAAATGAATTTTTAGTTGAGAAGTGACACATGTCACTTTATAATTTGAGCTCATTATCTTAATTTTTAGTGGTTAGGAGTTAGGCTTGGGGTTTGTTAAATAGTGACACATGTTATTTCATGATTGGAGCTCCTTATCTTAATTTTTTGTTAAGAGTTAAGCTTGGAATTAGGTTTGGTTTTTACATGCATTATAATATAGTATAGATAGTTTGATACGCACAAGCAAATGGCGATATAATATAGTTATATGTGTCTACTTACCCGCTTAGTTAATCTGCTTTCACAACACTTCGAATGATATGTGTTAGTTGTATGTGTTTGTTTGGGTTACCAGTAGTTTTCCCGTGACATCATTATTCCCGCATATAGAAATATCCACGCAATCTCTTACACGTCAAACACTCCCCTAAAAGTATATGATTTTGACGAATCAAGATTGTATTAATTGAAATAAAAGTTAAAGTTTTAAAATTTTGAATTAAAATAAAATAAACTTACTAAAAATGTAAAAACTAAAAACTAATAAAAATATATCAAAATGGATGTTGAATTAAAGAGCATAAAATTTTAGAAAATATGGTAAAATTAGATTATAAAAAAAAATAAGTAGATAAAACATATTTTAATTTAAAAATAAAGATGAATTTTAGTTGAGAAACGACATACGCCACTTTATAATTGGAGTTTTATCTTACTTTTTAGTTGTTAGGAGTTAGCAGTTTGTTAAAAGTCGACATACGCCATCTCGTGATTAGAGCTCCTTATCTTAATTTTGGTTAGGAGTTTGGTTTGAAATGAGATTTGGCTTTTACATGCATTATAATATAGTATCTAAGCAAATCCAAACAGAGAGAGCGATGTTATCTTAATTTTTAGATGCATCCATCTTTAGTTAGTATCAACCAGAGAGAGCGATGTTCAAAAAAACAAAAAAACAGAGAGAGCGACCAGACCTTAATCTTTTACTCAAGCTTGCTCTTCTCACATAATAAAAACTTATCATAGTCCTAGTTAAAACGCAAACATTACATAGACATTTCAGCACATTTCAAGTTAACTTCGAGTCTACTCGAAGTGCTCACATTCTGCAATCAAGTGTTTAAATTAAATCAACAAAACAGCACACATCAATGATAAGCAAATCCAAAGAGCTTTATACATTTCCGCAACATTCATATGATTTTTAAGTTAGTTCATGAAGAATTTATTAGAGTTGTTATTCAAGAACCAAACTTTCAAATACAATCAGTATAATCTTGTCTCGATATCCAAAAATTCTAAACTAACTTACAAAAGCATAATCAAATAATCCGGTTATAACGTTAAACTCCACTCGTAATGGATTATTGTTTATTATACTTATTCCAAACAATATCATCGATAAACTGCAGATGATTTAAATAAACGTACAAAAGGCCGGAGGTCCTTTCTACCTTTGGTAGAACTGGAAGCAGCCTCTCTACCTTAGGTAGGGGTAAGGCTGTCTACATCTTAACCTCCCCAAACACCGGAAACGGTATCGGGTTACTTTCCTATAACCATTTACCTATTTGGTAATACGGCATCAGAGTTACTTTACTTTTTTTTTTTTTGTTACGTAACCATTTACCTATTTGGTAATCACTTCTTTTTCTTCATCATCGTCTTCCTTCACTTCCAACACTGCCACTTCAGATATCCGAAAACTGGGGCATGTCCTTTTTCTCCTAAAGAAAAAAAGAACACAAAGTTTTAGGATGAATCACATATATCATGTCTCTCCTATATTCAATAATATTCTATTTTGCTCAATCAATCCAGCAAGTACTTTGTCATGTATGGTTTGTCGAGATCAATTTCCATGAATTAGTCACAATTTCACCAGGCAACAAATGGATAAACATATAGATCTTTATGCGTTGAATCCAGATTTTATTACAAAAAATAATTACCACAAAAAACACATTTTAGACCATTTTACAAAAACGAACACTTTAAAAGGCTTTTACCAAAATCGACACATCGAGCAATATCAATTGCTCGCCACTTTCCTTTTGCTTGCCTGTTTCATATACGTACCTGAATATATCTTCTATCTTCCAAATGGGGGGCGAGAAAATACAAAATGCTCGGCAACATTTTAGGTCCACACATTGCCATGCATGGCGAGCAAGATATATTTGCTCGTCAAGTTCAGTTTTGTATAAGAAATGTAGCGAGCAAATGATAGGGCGAGCAAACCAATTTGCTAGCTATAGCCACATGTAATCATCTAGACGGCTCACAACGTCCACATGTCATCATATGGGGATAGGCGAGCAAGAAAAGTGACAAGCAAAACTCATTTGCTCGCAATGTTCATTTTGGTAACACACTTTTCGATGGTTCATTTTGGTAACTCATGGTGTATTGTGTTCATTTAAAAAATTCTTTATACACAAAAGATGTACATAAGTAGAAAAGTGACACGATGATTGCAATACACACATTGTTTGAACACCTTATTTGATTATCTAGAGAATATAAGTAGACCACACATCTCTGTTCAAAAAAAAAGTAGACCACACATCTTATTTCGCTCAGATTGATATAAGCAAATTTAACAGCTTCATCATTTTTCTAAGTGGATACAACTATCTGGTACTGCAATCGTCTGGTACTGTAGACACCTGAAGATCATCTGGTACTGCAATCGTCTATCACACTGGATACAAGAGCGGGTATTGGTTAAAAAACACTGTTACCATATTCAGGATATGTACTTGCTTTGGATTGAATTATTGCTGCTGCACATGACGAATGGATAGACTAGCTCTAGCACACAGATGAAAATGGTTGAAACAAGACACTGAATGAAGTTCTTTCTCACAATTTTCGCTAAAGTATTCACTATTGTGGTTTTCAATTGGAAAGGAACTTAGGCTCATTGGATGCTTGTCATACTTGTGCCTAACCTTACGTGGTAAAAGCAAAGCACACTTGATATGTAGATGAATGTTACAGCTATGACAACTGAGTAAACTTCTTTTTTTGGAATATACTATACCCACGACAAAGGTGACACCAATCCTACCCATTTTTGTTTTCAAGCAAGCAAAGGACGTGCCCGAGATGAACTTCATGTGTGTTTTTCTTCATGTGCGAAGCTACAACTAACATCAATATGGCAATCAAATCCTGTCCCTGTGTTTCTGTAACCATAGTGTTACACGATTTACCTCTAATTGGCCGTGGGACCGTTAGGTGTGGGGCCGCCAATGGTAGGTTTCACATTTTTTATAATGTTCAAAAGTAGTGCAGTAACTAAAAGTATAGCTATCCACCTAAATCTGCATATGGTAGAGAAAGCATCAATGCAAACTGTAACATTACTCGAGTTACATGCAGCACACTACCTACCTAGCCAGTAACCACCACATCATGTAAGATTTTTCATGTTAGTCAAACTGCAACAAAGTGAATTGATATCTTACAAGCTGCCACATCGAGCCTTGAACACCATGTTACTTCTGATGCAGGTGCAGCCAGCAGTTGATGCCAGGGCTAACTTCTCAGCCATGACTTCTTGGGGCTATGAAACTAATGAATGCATTATCGGCTGGGGTCAAATCCAACAGTATGAATATATGGTGGTGAAGCTGGACTTGGTCAGCAGAGTGGAGCACAATACGAGTCCTCAAGTGACAATATTGTTGAGTGTTATGCTTATTTACCCCCATCAGATTATACCGTCTCAAGATATTGTGTTCGTCTACACTTAACGGTGATTTGTGGGGTTCCTATATCTATCTAAAGGGACAAGCTTGAGGTAACTGTTCTGCTAATTGGTTGACAAGGCTGTGGCTGTGTCCTAAATAAGCCATCTATAAGAATGCTGCCTTCATCTATGTAATTAATGTAACATAATTATTACAAACAGTGCTATTTCAACATACAAGCAAAACCTAAATTCCACTAGAATACGAAAACCGGATAACAGAAATAATGTCAGAACTATCATCACAAAATTGGAAGGATTAGGTTCAACCTTAATTAGATTGACAACTATAGAGATTTACACAGTTGAATTACAATAGGGTATAACAGGAAAACAATCAATTCAAATTAGTATTCTAACAACTTATCTCCAAAAGGCCGAGATTTACACAGTTGAATTACAATAGGGTATAAACGTGACGATATACCTCTTCTGTAATCACCTCCTCCCCTTCATCCTCTTTATCATCATCAGCATCCTCTTCCTTCTCAACAATTACAACCTCTTTATTCTCCAACTGATCCAACACACCTTTCGCCTTATAAAAATTCACAACAACTCGTTTATTCCGCCAACGTTCCTTAACCCGGCACCCAAAATCCACCATCAACTCCTCTTCTCTCCTGCTATTCTCCCAAAATCCACACATTGCTTTTTGATGTGCAAACTCCGGTGTATAACCATTTAATGCCGTATGTATACACATTACAACATGTTATTGCATAAGTTGGAGTGTGCCAATAAAAAAAATGATTGTTCAAATCATTTGCCATTTGTTTAAGCTTATTTGATTTCGACTTATGTATCATAACTTCATTTTTTTTTTATAAACTTATATAAGCGCATAAGTTTCCAAAAATATTGATCATATCTATATTACATATAAAGTAAAAATGTTAGAAATGTTGAAATGTTAGAAAAATAGTCAAGGTTATAGCACATTTGAAAAGTATTGAAATTAAGCCATGCATTTGGAAAGTATGCATTTGGAAAGTATTGAAGTAGTTTGAATTATTTATAGTTTGCTTTGAAACTAAAAAATGAAATGTTGAAAACATAATCGAAAACCAGGTTGAACCGTGACGCTTCAAACCCGGCGGGTTGACCCAGGTTAATTTGACCCTGCTTTTCGACTCAACCCGTCGAGATGACCCAGTTTAAATTGACCCGTTTTTCGACCAGAACAGTTCAACCAGTTAAAAAACTTGGGTCGAACCGGGTTTCAAAAACATTATGTTTAATCCCCAAATCCTCAAACTTTTATTATTTTTCGTTTATAACCCACAAACTTTTTTTATCACAAAAATCATTTGCCGCTATAAAATCTCGTTGCTATGCACAGGTACTCGATTAGTTTAACATAAGCTAAAACAAACACCACAAAAACTGTTTGTAATTAAAAAAGAAGTGTAACTTTTTGGCGGGAGTATGGGATTGGGAAGGGAAGGAACCGAGTGAGGTCACCCATGTAATCATCTTCTTCTTCATTTCCCATTAACAATTTTTGGTGATTGATTTTTGTTAATTATTACAGTAGTTTGAAATTGTTCAAATACTAGGTTGGTGTTGTTTTACCGGGTTATTTAATACCCGACCAGACTGTTCGGGTCCATTTTATTTGTATTAAAACGGGAAAAGTAGAAGCTAATAATCAAATTCGACACTTTGGCCGAGTGGTTAAGGCGTGTGCCTGCTAAGTACATGGGGTTTCCCCGCGAGAGTTCGAATCTCTCAGGTGTCGTTCCTTTTTTTTAGTTAATTCTATTTGGTAAGTCAGGGGTGTTTGATAGCTTCTTTGTGGGTCAATTAAGAGAACACCTCCAATTCGGTCAGCACTTGGGACGTTTGATAAAAATAATTGAAAGCTTGACCGATTCTTTTACTTCTAAATCATTTTGGGTGGATGGATGTCCTCAGCCATTCAGCACCATTTGTTTCTTTGGTTAACCTCTTTTATTATTTTAATGTTTTCTTTAGCAAAATTTTTTCTTTCCTTTTAATATTTTCATTGCCTCACACGATCACTTAAATCAAACGATGGTTGTTTTAAATGAAATATTCAAACCAACATTTATCACAAGTCAGCAACATTTTTGAATTTCATCTTTTCCTCAATATAAAAACACATAGTGATGTAGGAGGCCATATTAGTTACAAAATTTTGTAGTCCTTGCTTTTTTCACAGTTTCTTGTTAATAGTTTGTAGAATTATACTTAATTGATTAATTAATACAAAGTTAAAGAAAGAAAAATAATGATTGTGTTTCACAATTTGAATATACCAATTTTACATATTGTTTTATTTATAAACTTGATCATTGTACTAATAAATTGATCATATATTATTCCACTTCAAATCAGATACAAGGTTAGAATAGTAATTTGATATCATTCAGATTGTTATTCAAAACGCTTATCAAACGGCTAGTTTTCATTAAGAACCAAGTTCATACAGATGATTTTAAATCATTCAGGCCGCTAATTGATTCAGTACTAAATCATTCTTTTATCAAACAGCCCAGTAGACATGGGTGTGCTTCCATCAGACTATAAGATTTCTTAAGCAAATGCTTTTTTTTTGCAACAACATACTCAATTCTACCAAAGTCGGGAGGAAAAATGTAGCCAGATCCTACCCTTACCCCCATGACAAAATCAGAAGTAGAGATACTGTTTTCAGAAGGACCTCTGACTGGTGTAAGTCGTGTACGTGTGCAGGTGTGTTGTGCTCAAGATATAAGCGCGTGAGAAAGACAGCAATAACAACGACAAGGAATATATATAGAAACTAAATACAAAAAACGAGCATGCAAGCAATCAGGCAATAGATAAAAAGCAGCAGAAAAAAACATCATAAAAATGATAAGCAAACAAAAAAGCATACACCATAGGATGCTTTGGCACGCCATTCGCCACAAAAAAGCCCAATGGCGCCATCGTAGTGCACTGGCAACGACGCCATTGGCTCGCCGTTCTTCCCCTCATTGCTCCACCGGCGAGCGTTATTCGTTTGTTCTTATTATTATTAAATGGGTTTTGTGTGTTGTGCTTGTGTTACTTTTTGTGTTTGTGTTTGTAAATGCCCAATTTTTTTTTCAGGTTACATTTTTTATTTTAAACGGTTTTGTTTTATATTTCTACATTATTAGTCCATTAGACACTTTTTCTTACACCGTTAGTCTCAAATATATTCGTAATGTTAGTCCTTAAGTTACTTTTCTTATATTTTTAGTCCTTTAAATATATAAACTTTAGTTTAAATGTATAAAATGAAATGTATTTTTTACTAAAATATATATATATATATATATATATATATATATATATATATATATATATATATATATATATATATATATATATATATATATATAGAGGAGGCATGCCACATAAAATGCCACTTGACATCCCATAATGCCATGTCATATTTCCATGTCATCATTCATTAAGGAATGCCACATAAAAATTCGGATTAAATGTAGACTAAAAAATGTAACTAACAAGGTTCGAACATAGGATCTCTACTACCACTAAGAAACATCTCAACCAATGGAGCAATCAAACTTTTGTTATTTAGTTTCCATGTTAAAATTGATAAAGGGATTAATTAGAAGCAAAAAAATCCAACAATAAATCAAAAAATATTATCCATTTTTAATTTTACGTAAAAAAATCCTGAGTTCCTTCATATAATAACTTTTTCTCAAAACCCTAAAACAAAATCGACATAAAAAAATTCAATACAAAAACCCCAAAACCCTAAATCCTTCTGCTTCTACGCTAATCATAAAATCAAGTCATCTAACATCTACTTTTGTTTTTGTTACAGGTACTTTTCCAAGTACAAAAGATGGCATCCACAAAACTACGAGAATGGTGCAAGCAATATAAGAAGACGCAAGGGATCCCTAGAGTTCATACCAAGTTCATCAACTATTTATATGGATAAGTTCTTGATGGTGACATGTTCAAAAAAATTATATCATTGATTCTTTTATATAAAAGTTTACGTGTTTATCTTCAAGTAAATTAACTTTAAGATATTTTCGTAAAGGTGCTTATGTTGGGTTTTACCATGGGATAAGATTCGCTTCTTATAAACTTCTAATAACTATTTGCTTAAAATCAATTTTGTTAGAAGGTCTTTGAGAAACAAAGATAAAAATAAAAATTGTGAGATGGCTTGCTTCATATTCATGGTGGTTTAAAAAAGTTAAGATGCATATCAATTAAACATTGTTAAGTTAGTCTGTTTTCAGTTAGTTTCAGTTACTAAATCTGCTTTCTCTAATGTGTTGTCATAATAGGATGTCGGTTGTGTTACAGAACTATGAAGATTCATGTGACCGGTTTTCTACGCCCAATAAATCCCAGTATGACGCTGAGAAGATCCAGGTGTGTTAAACAACCTCTGCATTCATGAGCATAGTTTAATTATGTTAATTAGGTGATGTAACTTATGATTGCAAACAACAATAGTAAGTGCAATCTTTCAATAGAGCAGTTTATAACGTTGCTTGGACTGAAAATAAACTTTAGGCAAAACTCAAACCATTTGACATGTTCCCATTGTAACTAAATTTTTTGATTAGATCCATTTGATCCTTTTAAGATAAAAGATAACCAAAATTTCCTCTTATAAGCTTCCTCCAGTCAATAGCAAAAAGCCTTTAACGAGATGTTAGTTCAAGCACTTTAACTTGAATGTACAAAAGAGTGCTTCTTCATTTTATCACAAACTAATCTACAGTAAATTGTAAAGTTTGATGTACAGTAGCTTACTTGCCTCATCAATTAAACTTCATATTTCAGGATCTTGATGTCGATCAAATAGTTAGCCAACACTACCAATCAACTTGCACACAAAAGTCATGAATCTCGAAGTTTCCACCTGTCACTCCAGCTGTAAGTAATAACATGGCAAGACACGATGACATAATTTTGCCAACCACGGTTTTAAGGCAAGTAACTCAGCTATTTGAATATGACTGTCAGGTTAGTTTCGTAACAGATTGTGTGCCTAACAATGTTAAGAAGTATGTTACACAAAAAAAATAACAGTTGTAGTTTAGAGCCAATGCTAACAGTTGGAGCATTGGGTTGATAATACCTCCTGGAAATCATGCTCCTCCTAACGGGGTGTTGCCCATGGGATATTGTATTTTAAATAATACATATTGCAGCTCGATATGTTCATCGTTTTCATGGGCTAAAGCGTGTTTTCTTCATTGACTTTGATTTTTTAATGGGGATGGGACTAACGATGCATTCTTTTATGACCTAGATGTATTCTTTTTTTCAGTTCACCAAGTAAGCAACAACCATCTTTTCATGAAACAATTTATCTTCTTTTAATGTTAATATTTAATTTTGTTATCCAGTGCGACATTGATTTGAATATAAAATCTGTAAATTTCTATCATAGCATCTCAATTTTAGTTGGTTGGGCTGAAGAACTATGGAATTATAAGGCCGAGCATCAACTGCTCATATATAATCACAAGATAAAAATTCCATTATTTCATTGTCATTATATGGGATATCATTTGACAATATCTCAATATGATGGCTCTCTTTTGATCAGCTCTTAAACGCCAAAGCTGAAGTTGAGTAGTTGACAATGGAGCCGTCCACTTTAGAAATCAAGATGTACAATATAAACTCTTTATATATGATATCTATGAGTGAAATTAAGTTTAAAACCATGGTGCACTCTTTTTGGAGGATGGAAACCAAAATCTGATCTTCCAATGTTGATTGTATTTAAAAGAGTTAAGAGTAACGATGCTAACTTCTTTAAACCTGTTAAACCAGATATTGGTTTTTCTGATTGATAACACACTGAAAGCATGTTTTCTATTTCACCCAATTTTAACCCTTAGAATTTAGCATAAACTGATAGCAAAATGCAGGCTCATTGGTGTTAAGTTTTCTTAAAGCAATTGTCAGTTATGTACAAATACTTGATTTTAGGTCGATAACTATCCAACTTACACAAGTATCCTTTTCCACTCTTAGAAGCGGCTAGGGGTGTTAAACCGATTCTATTTTTTCACTGGATCTTCTTATGCCGGGTGTTTTCTCATGACCACCTCCAATCATTGCTATTATGGTTGAGTAACATAATTGTCCAAAAGTTGTGGGGAATAACATTACTAGGCGGGTCTAAATGGGTTGGGTCATGTTGTGATGACCCACCATTTCTTGCATTCTTTATTACTGTCATCTTAATTAACATTATTAGATAATTAAACTATTAGTGACAATCGAAGAAGTCGATAGTTGAGGTAAACACTATTGATGTAGAAAGAAAACACTATTGACGTTGATAGTTGAGGTAAACACTATTGGAGCCGATAGTTGAGGTAAACGCTACTTATGCAAAAAAAAACATCTCAACTTGTATCACATCATAAAAACAACTCAATTTATATGTTTTAAATGCTATGCATAAGATATTATTATTATTACACGAACCACTTACGTAAACTGACTGACTAAGCTGGCTAAGGTGTTGTTCTTCCCCTCAGAACATTGAATGCATTGTGGAGAACATACCTCATACCAAAATGAATTAGAGACTGGTGAATCATAGCTGGAAATGTTGGCAAAGTGGCTTCAGGATGAAGATGAAAGAAGATTTTGACTTCTTGACTTTCAGGCAGAGCTTGAGGATTATTGTGAGAAGACTGATAGTAAGTGGCCAGTAAAAACCATCCATTCATGCTCGCTCTTTGTCTTATTTTTGCGTGTGTCACTGCTAACTTATCATTTGATGTTATGAATGCATTGCAGTACCATCCAAAGTAGATGACACAAAAGGGGTGGCGTTCAACTTAGGCCTCGATTCTGATAATGACCATCATGCTTCTTGCAAGGGGAACCCTACTACCAATGAGTAGACACCAGTACCTACCGACATGGTTAAATATTACATAAAATTAGTTACCTGATGAACTTTAAGTTGTTTAAGATTAAACATCTAAAGAGATTTTTGGCGAAATATCTGTTTGAGGAATGTTATTTCTCTAATAAATATGTTTATTTTCTTAACAGTTCATGGGATGTTGTAGTATCAGAAAACCTTAAAGGTGCAACCTTTTCTCGACGTGGCTAAAGATGATGGTAATTAACTTAAGTTATGTAAAACGACAGTGAATTAAGGGCCAAACGGCCTTAAAACAATGGATTAAGTGGATAACCTTTGTAAACAAGAATTCTTTACTGAAGAAGGCAATGCTATTAAATTTAAATCTGAGGTAACGTTATTGATTTCTCATTTCAGTAACGTTTTTTGGTGAAATGGTCAACATATATTAATATCACAAAACATATTACATCAATAAAGCTCATTTCATTCCAGTAACTTTTGTAGGACTTTAAGCAAAATTCTTATTAGGAAAATTAAGGCAAAGTAGTAGTGAACCTTTGATACTGAAAGAATGTAAACATGTTAACCTTTTGTAATTATATTTGACACCTACATGTTTATAAAAAACATAGAATTTTTGGACAGGAAGTGATCAGTTTCATCCCAACTCCATTGGATTTGACTGGTTACCCAACCTGCCCATTTTGCTAACGAATTAACTTACAGTCAATTTCTTTTGTTATTTACAATATGATTTTTTTAACAGTGCTATGATAACTACCTCGCAAAGTGTTTTCAGGAAAGCAAAAGATGCAAGAAGACACTCATTTTAGGTTAGACCTTCTGATCATGCAGATCATGCAGGCTCTTATAATTCCCAACCTCAAGATACTAAATTCTTTTGTGATGGAAGTGATTACGATAGTGCCTATGGCAGGTTTTTTCTTAATTGGTACTCCCAATATCTCATTAAGCATGGCAACAGGGTACTAGCCATGGCTAATTTGGCCTTAGAAGGTATTCCCATTTTTATTAAGATAAGTCAACTACTTAGTATCTATGATTTGACATTTTCAGATAAAAAAATTAAGCATTTTTATACATAGTTATTTTTCCTACAGTGTATACGACAGATAAACACGTTTTGTATGAAAAATAGTATCTGTTGAAGATCATGCCATCTAATATACCAGCACATACAACATAATAACTAAAAGATACCTTCTAAGAATTCCATGTAATATCGTTCGTTTTCCGCCAACTGAATACCGTTATTAATATTATTACTAATCACTGTATAGCCTACCAACATCCCTATAAAACACTACATTGAAACTACTTAGGTCTTCAAATTTTATGACTAAATGATGTATTCAAACCACTATTCAAATTTTGACTAAATGAATGTGTTGATCATGATTACAATATATAACAATTTCTTAATCTTAAATAAAAAGACTTCATATATTTATTAAGGGTTATATATATGACCCCGGTTGAGATCTGAAGATACCGATTAATAAGTAATGATGTAAATGGGTAGAAGTCGCCACTTTTATATGCGGGCATCTGAATTCAAACCACTATTGGTATATTTGGTTTGCATGTTAATCACGTTAATGTTGGATCACATGCAGACAATTGGAAACCATGTTAGACAGAGCTTTAGATTTTTATTTGTTGATCTTCTATATACACATTTTTACAACTGGATAATGATTCTAGATCCTATTTTAAGTGACTTTATACGATAGAAATTATTTTAATTCTATGGTCTCATATTCCTAACTCACAGACTCCTGTAGACTAAACTATAAAATTTCAGAAATTTACATTGTGATGAGCCATGGTCCCATAACCCCAATTCATGATATACTTTGTTAGGCACTGGATTCGTGCTCGAGTTTTCTCAATGCCTAACCGGTTGTGTTTGCGCTTTAAGCTACTGGTATAGCTATACTTTTAGAATATGTACTACAGATTAAAGTATTTAACTATATGCCATATGATTGTTTAGGAGAGAAATCATTGATGAAGATGGGTGGCTTCACAGAGGATATCGGGTTATGGCTACCTTAGGTCTCTTAAAGATAATTGATAGGTAAACACATAATTTAAGGGTGTTGATTTCTTTATGTTAGAATATGTGATAATATCCGGCCGAGTATTTTTGTTGAGTATTTAGTCTTTAAGATTTATGTACTATACTTATATTTTGTTAGGAAGGAGAATATTTTCAAATTATCACAAGGAGAATATGTAGCCGCCGAGAAAATTTAGAATGTATGTCAGTTCCAAGTTTGTTGCTCAGTGCTTTGTATATGGTATGATAGATTTTACATTTATTTCTGTTTCGGGTGTGCCTTTTTCAGTTATTTTGAGGTGGCAAATGCTACAAGTTGGGTAAGTGGTCCGAATGGGGTAACTCCTTAGGGGTGACACAAAACTTTGAACACGCTGGACCCATTTGACATGTTTCTTTATTAGCTAATTTATCATTTGACCCATTGGAAATAACAAACATAGCCCAAACTGACCCATTGCTTACTTGTGCTTTGTTGATTGGTGATAGCCTGAAATCCTTCTTGGTTGCGGTTGTCTCACTGGACCACGACGTGTTCAAAGCATGGGCAACAACTGAAGGCATTAAGGTGACTTTTAAAGTTCATAACATACCCAATCTAATTGTCATGAACACGAACCGCATGCTGTTTATTCTACAATAGCTTTTACTAATTCATGTGTTGCATTGAGGAGTTTGTTTTATAGAACATCACTTATGTATCATGATTATGACATGTAAGCTTGATGAGGTATGTTAATAACTTAATATGTTTCATTTTGTTTATTACTTGATACCATAATATTTATGTTCTTTTTAAATAAATGTTATGTATTTTTTAGCTTTTATTATCTAAAAGATATACTCTTGGCTCTTCATGAAACCAATCATATCCTTGGAATTTATTATATAATTCATCGAAAGGATGAACTGAGTATTAGACTAATGGCTTGGGTCGACTTAGATTGACCTGTCAACAATTAATGAACTTAGTAAACATCTGTTTGTGATTGTAACCCCTATGAACATGAATTAGTGTGGGTTCTGACATGCTTGTGTGATGTCTGTCAGTTCAGGTAAAGCAGTTGTAACGCACAAAACTCTGCACAAATGGACAGGCTCAAGTGGAAGTCATGCGTGGAACCGCAGATCAAGCTCCGAATAGCAGATCAAATCTGCAACTGGAACATGTACTTATTATTAAAACTACAAATTCATCACCTTCCACATTGATTTACATGTATCTAGACAGCCCTTTAAATTGCATTTGTCTAAACAGCCCCTTAGACCAAATCTGTCCAAACAGCCCGGACCGTCTACATTATTTGTCTTTTGTTGCCCTCTATCACTTGAACTGATGACAGACCCTGTAATTGACTTACGATTTGCCCTAAGATAATGCAAACACTTGCCCATACTAATCTTATTCCAAATTACAATGTGATTAATTTCAAATTGGTGCGAATCCAATAATATTAAGCTCCCTCTGTGAAAACCTTGAACTTGAATCAACCTAAGTCACCCGTTCGGCACGGGTCACAAGTTCACCCGTGAAAAGCTTAATCTCATCTTCAATCGAGTGCACTAGGAAGGTACTTCCCTTGTGCATCGTGTTAAATCATTTTCAGAGGATTCATTGACTGGACTACCTTGGGAGCTAAATTTTGATTCAGGTGGAAAGTCATCTACCGGTACTGGAATAACTTAATAGTCATCTGAGGTACATCAAAGCCAATGTTATCCACTAAACCAACCCAGAACAAGTAGATTACCAAAAGAATCATTACAAAACTCCACCATCTGAACACAAAAGCATAACAAAGTTAGGCATTATTGGAAAGCAAATTATTAAGATATTCCATTACATTTGGCACTAAACAAATTTGTAACTGAGAACACTCAAATCGCGAAGCCAAACACGTGATGGAATTGAAGGTGGGTTAAAATATTTATATATTTTATTGGTTCTTTTATGATATTGGTTTTTATTTTTTTCCTTTATTGTTGATTCATTACAATAGTCGCGATTGCTAATGTAGGAACAAGAGCGTTAATCGATATTAGGCTTACGATGATCTTTAGAACAATGGTTGTCGCAAGAAGTCACACAAAGACATGTACATGTATAAGTCATGGTGCACATTCATGTATCGACTTCATTATTTTCTTCCATTTTGGAAATAACTGAGGACTATATAAGCTTTCACTGATGTTTGTACCGAATGTTTTAGAAAATGATGGAATCCTAGCAACAATCATGGATTTTAAGCAAAATTTGTATGTATAAATTTAGTTACCATGTACTGAGTGTGTGTCTGTTCACAGGTGTAATGGCAGCTAGCCTCATTGTTGAGGTTGCAGGTGGATCCTCCAACGTTCGTAACTCTTGCAAAGGTAAGTTCAAGGAGATTTTATTTGACCTCTAAAGATAAGCTTATACTAAAGTAATATGTAAACATTCAAATTTTAATATCAAGTTCTTTTCTTTCAAATTTACATTTTTAGAGTTTCAAGAAGATGAATGTGCAAGTCTTAATGAAATACAGGATTAGCTAATGAGCAAATATTTGACAACCTACATTATAACTATACTGTTTAAAAGCAAAGCATATCAAGGACATGAATGGTTGATTGATGAAATCTTTTAATGAAGTGGATGTTTCCAGCTACTTCGTTAACCTCTCGAGATCCATGTTTGTCGCATCAGATTACTTCCCTTAACTGATAGAATGCCTTCTACCGGTGTTAATATGTGTACTACCGAAGTGCTGCTCCGAGCTTCCACTTATAGCTATAATG
The DNA here is from genome assembly GCA_022545495.1 of Chrysanthemum lavandulifolium. NCBI lineage: Eukaryota > Viridiplantae > Streptophyta > Magnoliopsida > Asterales > Asteraceae > Chrysanthemum > Chrysanthemum lavandulifolium. The sequence goes on from CM040243.1 coordinate 131,383,362, forward strand.
GCAACGTAGTGTACAAATTAAGTATAACATAAACTGATATTTATATCTACTGCTATCAAAAGTTTTTCCTATAATTAATAGCAAAAATACTTACATACACGTGGACTATCTGGATGTTCAGATGCTACATGCTTATGCAAAGAAACATGGGTTGTCACATCTGCCCTACACCAGCGTTGACATTAAATGGAGGTCACGGACCAGATTCTTCGGTCAGACTTAAAGATCCTAGGGATTTCTTATTGTTGGAGGTGTAGGTTAGAACTAATGTTCATGCTTTGTAAAGAATTTGGCGCAAACTCTATAGAATGAATAGTTGGAGCAGATGCATTACCACTAGCACCATCTTTAAGCATGTATATAATTTTCAATATTTTGTTGAAGAGATATTTAGAAGAATAGTTGCTCAATATACAAGGTCGTTAGAAAGTATATTTATGCATGGATTGGCTCAATGATGGGATTTACTTTAACCTTGAGAAACAAAGCTAGAGGTGAAAACACTTTTTTAGTATAAATATGAAGTTTCATCTGTTTTGTGGGTTTATGAATGGCTAAAAATTATTCAACTTTCCGCATAAAATCCTTCGTGAATATCATAATAGTCATATTTTGGAAAACCGTACATTATTTAACTATGATCATTGCTCCTTTATATGTTTCATGCAGGCAAAATTCATGTATGGAATCAGATTTAGTGATGAAGAATTACAAAATATTAAACTTATGACTCAGAGCAACATGTATAGATACCTCAATATCCTACTTGATGGATGGGAGCGCTTCGAGGAAGAAGCAATGGTGAAAAAGAACCCACTGGAATCCGTGATCGATCATTTGTGAACTTTATGAAACATGTACTGAAGTGTGATATAGCCTACTTATGCATAGGATGTGTTAGTTTTTTGAGCATGAGTACTTAACATTTTGATTTTACATAGTATGGAGTAGGTGTTTAACTAGCGCGCTTGGGAACCGATTGTTAAACACCTATTATCATTTTAAGATAATGTCACCCCAAGATAATGTCACCCCTTTGCCCATGCTAACTATAAAAACATCCCTAAAATGGATGGGGACTCAAGTCGCTCAATAGCTTTACAACTATTCTTGAATGATCGCAAATCGTTCCATTCCAAACATAATACATCGGTGACCTAATATTACTTGGTTTCTTGGTGACAAATAATAAAAGCCTAAAACCACTCTGAACCATTGTGTTAAATGCAAGGAAGTTATAGAATACATTAATATCGAGTGTTATTTTAGGGAAACTCGACCAAAATTACTTATAAGGGTGTTTGGATTAATCTTCAGTTAGCCTATATTTAGGGGTGAAAATGTTTGGTTTTAATCATATTGGTATTAGAAGAAAAAAATTAGACTAATGGCGACAAAATAGTATTTTTTGCAATGTGTTAGTTACCTAAGGCATGACTACTTTACATTGATTAATTTATAGGAAGTCTTATGTATTTTCATGTATAGCTCTTTTTTATAATATTTTAATTATTTAGAGAATACATTATAGAAAGAAATCATTTTACCATAAATTCTTTTGTAGTTTTCTCTCATCAGCTATTTGCTATGTTATCACTTGTCAGAATTTAAACAAACACGGTGTAAGGCTCTGATTGTTGTTAACTAGAGGCATTAATGATGTATTGGCAATTATTGTGGAAAACTAGAAGGGGGGGTTGAATAGTTTTACCAATTAAAACTTCTTTTTAAACTATTTAGATCGACTTATGTCAATCTATTTGGTTGTGTGTGTTGGATGTTGATAGACAAGCATATAAAGATATGTAATGAAAAGATAAGAGTAAGAAGCACAAAACCACAACGCGAGTATTTATAGTGGTTCGCTACAAGGAAACCTTCCTTGCCCTACTCCACTCCCAGTCACCTACTCGAGAGTTTGTAAACACTACACCAATCTCCTTATGGCGGAGAAGCCTTCACAACGTCGCTTAACCTTTTTCGGTACAAAGCTAAATACCGAGTTCTTTCACACCAAGGTGAACCACACCTAACACAACGTCGCCTACCCTTTATACGGTGCTAGGTTAACCACCAAGTTCTTTCACACCTTAGGAGAACTAATCCTATCACAACGTCGCCTACCCTTTATTAGGTACTAGGCTAAGCACCTAGTTCCATTGCAATGGAGGAACTACTACCACACTACACCAACGACTAATCCCAAAGGAGATCTACTCCTTTACAACATCATCAAGGACATCAATATCCTTGGATCTAATGCTAGTCTATCTAGTACATCAAAACACACCATATCGAATGTACATCTAAGGCACCTTTCACTAATGCCTTTGACTAGATCTACAAGACACCTTTCACTAATGTCTTGTGTCTTCACTTCAAGCACCTTTCACTAATGCTTCAAGTCTTGACTTCTAAGCACCTTTCACTAATGCTTCTTGTCTTGACTTCTAAGCACCTACCACAAGTGCTTATCCTATAGACGATAGATACCCTTCACTAATATCTTCGTCTTGACACTTGAGACATCTTTCACTAATGTCTTCAACACTACACTTCTTTGAAGAAAGAAAGAGATCATCAACAAGAGGACTTCAATAGCCTTGATGATGAGGAAGCATGGCAACTCATGGACTTGAGCTTGCTCGACTTCAAAGGTGGTGATCTTGCCTTTAAGAGGAACCTAGAAGATCACATAAAAACAAAACTACAAACATAGATCTCTTGGATTTAAGGTTAGTGATATTTAACTCAGGGGAGAAAGTGTATTGGAAAGGGGTGAGATATAATGAAGAAATGACTCACTATTTATAGAGGAAAAATCCTCTGTTTCCCGGATCCCACGGATCCCTACCACAGCGGATCCGTCTAGCGTTAAGCCGAGGATCCGTGGAACGCTCCTCTTTGCCCATGGGTATTTTGGTTATGGGTCATGGGTCATGGGTTGAACCATGGATCTTTGGCTAGATACAATGTATCTTTGAGTGCAATGCACTTAGTCACTGGTATGGGTTGATCCATGGGTTTATGGATATTGTCCATGTATGATATAAGCATGATGTCATGCAATGGGTTATGGGTCAAGATCCATGGGTTATGGGCTTTGGGTTGTACCCAACTACATTCAATGTATTTGCCCAATGGGTTGTGATACTTAAGTTTCTACCCATTTATAATACCCAATATACTACATACTAGTTATGTGTATTTTTTACCCAAATATGTAAACACTAGTTGTTGTACATATGTATTACTAAATCATAAAATCACTTATACTTGTTTTAGTGCTTTATGTGAATATGTTAGAAACTATTAGTTCAAACCATTTACGTATTTTATTTGTTTCGTTAACATGATTTTACGTTTGTTATCGACAAAACATTAGAAGATCGTAAAATATAAATAAACGTTTTCACGGCTTATTTGTATTAACAATTATGATTTATGAAAATCTTACAGTAGTGTCTTTATCGTCATTTTCAGCTATCTTTTTAAATACATATGGGATTGCATATCTAATACATCCGTGGAAGCACGTGGCACATAGCCATTGTTGAAGGCAATGACACTATCTGTCACACCCCAAATTACACGCTTTTGCGGTGGAATGGAATACACGGGGTTGACCGTCATAGCATCACAATCAGTTATATTGAACGACCTAAAGTGTCGTTTGGAAAACACATCGTTTGATTTAATAAAATAATCAGAGTTTACAAAGTATAGGTCCCAAATGAAAATCAACTTGTGCGGAAATAAATTTGTTACAATTCAAACGATGTTTTAAAGTATATAAAACTGTGACAACTCGCAATTTCAGGTCATTTCTCAAAACAATTCATGCTTCACCATTTCATCATTTATCGTAAACTAGGTTTGCGTGTTCCAAATTCGCGTAACCTTAATGGTTTAGCGGCGAATTCATGATCATATCATCACGGACATTTCATATAGACTAAGTTTAGTCTACATTTCATTAACATCATTTGCATCATGTTGGTTCATTCATGACTTTGCATTTCACATTAAACGCGTAAATTTCATATTAAATAAACGTTATCGCGTAAGTTATTATTTTGAAAATATAACCCGATGCTTCCAAAATTATCCGACATATTTTTATACTTACATTTAGTTTATAAAACAATATTTGAGTTTACCTAGTGTTTTAAATTTATTTTGTATATAAATCGTTAAATTTATATTATGACGCTTTTCTTAAAACTACACGATAATTATTATATCACTCAAATTTTACAAGAAATGTATTTTACAATTTTATAGCTACAATATACCTTACTTTGATCCATTAAAACTTATTTTTAGTTCATACTACTCTAATTTCACAACTATATACAAGTTACAACATATATTACTTAACTACATTTTCTTACAAACAATTATATACATAAAAGAAAGAAAAAAAGTATTTGGTGAAATACTTCCCTTGGCCGACGAGGGGGTATGCATAAATGTTTGGTAAAAATTTTCTTGATTGTATAGATATATACTCCAAGTAACTCTTTCACTTCATTCATTCTCATTATTTCAAAGTTAGTAAAGTTTTCTCTTCTCTTGTTTCCTTCCTCTCCAAAACCGGCCTTCCTTGGGGGTGAAGAGAAATCATCAAGTTTTCCATTATCAAGTTTAACACAATCTAGTTACACTCTTATTCAAGGTTTTGAAATAAAACCTAGAGTGTTTAGGTTTAATCCTTGTCCTTATCACCTCATCAAGTAAACTAGTAAGCATATCATTTCATTTTACATCTTTCATTATCATTTCATATTTATCTCATCATTTTTGAGCAAAGCATGCAAGACTTATGGAGGTTTATACCATTTTTACATTGTTTTAGAAGTTATATATATATAAGTCATCCTATAATTTATCCCTTGTTATATATTAGTCTTGATGATGTTTAGGAACCCATGACACCCTAAGAAGGTGTATGGTAGGATTAGAATAGCTTTGGAGTTGTTTTGAAGGGATTGGAATAGGTTTAGTACGAGAAAAACTCTTTTCGACAAGTATTATAAAGGGTCTGATCGTATTTTGTAAATCTGGAAAAACGACAGTAGACATAAAATTTTTGGCCTAGATATTTAGAAAATATACTTTAAAACGAATCCGTGGCGCTTGAATGGATTAAAGCAGAGCTATAACGAAGAAGTTATGAATTTTTCAAGTTTGACGACGAAATATATATTTCACGAAATTTCAGACACTATTTTGTTTTGTACGAGTCAAAACAGGTCTTAAGCTTTATAAATTATTTCAACTTATCAAAAATATATTAGTATACTTTGATACGAAGCTAAGGACGTGTAATACGTGAAAGCGGATTTGTAACGACTAAAATATACGTTTTCACAAAATTGCTGTAACTTTATTATTCTGAAAAACTATATTATTTTTATTAGACAAGTGTTACGGTAAACAAGTAACCATATTGAAGGCTATTTTAACGTTGACGTAGAACTTTTGTAACGAGATGTCTTCTAATAAAAGTGAGATCATCAAGCATATTTTCTAAACGACCAACCGTTTGTATAGCGGAGTTGTAATGAATTAACTACGGTTGCTTAAACTTTGCGAAATTCACTTTTAAACTACATTTTGGACAAAATCACCATACTTAACCTATATTTTCTCTAGGAACGAGACCTCTAGGATAAAAACTTAAATGCCAAAACTTGATTTTGATACAAGCTTTCCAAAACCGTTGAGTTCGTTTCCTAACATTCGACGTACACCATTTCGACTAGCTTTTCGAGGCCATTTTGTCACTTTCATGAAATTTCCAACGACATTATTTTACTGACGAAAAGTTAAAATTTCACAATAAATCATTAAGAAACTATTGTGGGATGACATTTTGGCGTAAATACTTGCAAAGTAATTTAAGAATGGTCAAGGCGTCAAAAGAGTATTTTTCAATGAAGAGTATTATTTTCAAAACTATGAATGGTATAAATAACATACGAAATGCATGCATAACATTACATCATAACTTATTACATATCATATCATTCATAATAGGTCATTTTAGAGATTCGCTACATTTGATGTATCCACTTTTGTCATCTTAATCATTGCAACGGTGAGTTCATAGCCCCACTTTTACTCTTTTAACTGTTTACAAACTCTTGGGGAGATACATGCTACATTTTAATCGAACACAAATGCTTTGAGCGTATGCTATATCCGAATGTTTTATTGTCACTAAGTATTTGCCATGTTCGAAGTCCCTACATCATGCACCATTAGTCACTTGCGGTGGCGCGAATATTGTGAATAGGCCTATTGGAATTAACACTCCCGCCTTATTGACCCGGTTAGGGAAATCGAGCGCACTATATTGAATCATTAAGGTAAATTGGCAAGTTTACCTATTAGGCGGCGATAAACGATGATTACCAATTTTTATTGGTGCGATGTTTACGCTTTGGTTGTCATGAACTTAGTGAAATAAATCTTGTTTTGTTTTCAACGATGAGTGTGAAACAATTTAACTCACACTACGATTATTGTGTTCAAGCGAATTAATTAAACCTATGGATTTCACTCAACCTTTGTGTTGACCTTTTAAGCATGTTTTATCTCGGTATCTAAGGCATTCAATTCATGGCATACATTTGGACACATCATAGAGTCGCGGTGACGACCTTTCATGGGTTTTATGAACTTTAGAACATCGTTTGGCTTGTAACAAAATTATTTCCGCACAAGTTGATTTTCATTTGGGACCTATACTTTGTAAACTCGATTGTTTTATTAAATCAAACGATGTATTTTCCAAACGACACTTTAGGTCGTTCAATATAACTTGATTGTGATGCTATGATCGGTCCCGAAATTCCATTCCACGCAAAAGTGTAATTTGGGGTGTGACAAAACCCAGTGAAGCAGCGTCACCACGACTCTATGATAAGTCCACATGCATGCCATGAAGTGAATGCCTTAGATACCTGAGATAAAACATGCTAAAAGTGTCAACACAAAGGTTGAGTGAGTTCATAGAGTTTGTGTTGAAATGTAAAGCCTTTCAAAATCGTTTATGCAGCAAAGGCATTGTAAATCCACTCAGTTCCAAGTTCCGCCCATACAAAACTTGCAACCTGTGTGTTCACAACCCACTGCCAAAATGTGTATAGTTTATGTTCAAATGCATGACGTCAAATGAATTCACAAAATAGTGCATAACTTAATGTATCCATAGTTACTTGATATAACACATAATTCGTACGGTTTCAAATTGTTCCATGACCATTAGTTCAGGATTGTACCAAGACCATTAGACCATGATTGTACCAAGTCCGTTAGTACATGACTATACCAAGTCCGTTAGTTCAACATTATCCAAGTCCGTTAGATCGTGATCATACCAAGTCAGTTAGCTCAATGATTCATGATATAGAAATTCTAAGTATGGCGATCTTGTTACTTATTATGACTAACATTCGATTCGATTAAACATATAGTTTGCAAATAATCATGATTGTCATAAAAATAGTTGAGCATGTATCTCCCAAAAGTAATTCAAAACAATTAAAAGAGTAGGGCTATGACTCACTGGACAATGATGTGATGGCAAAAGTGAGTACGTAAAGGTAGCGTGAATCTCTAACTTGACCTATTATGAATGATATGATACATAATAAGTTATGATGTAATGTTATGCATGCAATTCGTATGATATCTATACCACTTGTGAATTTTTGAAAATAATACTTATCGTCGAAAAATAATTCTTATAACGTCTTGACAATTTATAACTTACTTTACAAGTATTTATATTGAAATGATATCCGACGATAATCATTTAGTCATTTATTAAGAAATTATAACTTTTCGTCGTAATATAATGTCATTTGAAGAATTCATGAAAGTGACTAAAACAGCCTCGAAAAGCTAGTCGTAAAATGGTGTACGTCGAGTGTTAGGAAACGAACTCAACGGTTTTGGGAAGCTCGTATGATTATCTCAAAGTTTTAGTGTTTAAGTTTCCATCCTAGAGGTCTCGATCACAAAGGAAAATATAAGTTAAGTATGGTACTTTAGTCCAAAGTATAGTTTAAGGTTGGTTTTCGACCAAGTTTGAGTGACCATAATTAATTCATTACAACTCCGCTAATCAAACGGTCGGACATTTTGGAAAATATACTTGGCGAACTCACTTTTACTAGAAGACATCACTTTATAAAAAGTTCTACATCAATGTTAAAAACAACCTTCAACTTGGTCTCTTTGTTTGCCGTAAAACTTGCCTATTAGAAATTTAATAGTTTTTCTTATATAATAAAGTTACGGCAACTTTTTGTAAACGTGTATAATCTAATCGTTACAAATCCGTTTTCTACGTTTTAAAGGTCCTTAGCTTTGTATCAAAGTATACTAACATATTTTTGACAAGTCGAAATAATTTACAACGCCCAAGCTTCACTTTTGACTCGTACAAAATAAACAATACATCTTTGAAATTTCGAGAAAATTATAGTTTTCGTCGCCAACTTGAAAATTCATATCTTCTTCGTTATAGCTCCGTTTAATCCGTTCAAGTGGCCACGGTTTCGTTTTAAAGTATATTTTCTAAATATCTAGGCCAAAATTTTTATCTCTTGTCGGATTTTCCGATTTTGAAAATAAGGATGCACCCTTTTGCAAACTTGTCAAATTGAGTTTTCTCGCCAAACCTATTCTAACCCATTCAAAACAACTCCGAAGCTATTCTAATCCTACCATACACCTTCTTAAGGTGTCATGGGTTCCTAGACATCACCAAAATAATATATAACAAGGAGTAATTATATGATGACTTATATATACATAACTCTTAAAATCAATGAAAAAGTGGTATAAACCTCATGAGACTTGCATGTTTTCTCAAATAAAATGAAATGACCATAAAAATGAATATGAAATATTATGATGAATATGAATGCTTACTAGTAACTTGATGAGGTTATGAGAACAAATGATTTTTCCTAATCACCCAAGGTTTATATTGCAAAACCTCAAACAAGAGTGTGTCTAGATTGTTTTATAAACTTGGCTTGAAAAATTTTATGCTTTCCTTCTTGTCTTCTATGGTGACCGGTTCTTAGAGCTAGAGAGAAGAGAAGAGAGCTTTTGGGTTTTCACTTGTGAATTTTAGTTGTATATGATATTATGAGTATTAAAATGAATATATGTTAAGTGTAAGAAGATATTTTATGTAAAATGGTGTGACTCACCAAGGTGTGTCGACAATATGAAAGAAAAACAAAGGAAACACTTACTTGTATGATATATTATATAAGTATCTTAGTAATGTGTAGTTATTTAAGAATAGATGGTAACTTGTGTACATATTTAAGCATTTAGGGTAGCGTTAACTAAAAATAAATTTTAACGGGTCAAAATAAAATATATTGAAGTCATAAAAATTATAAAAATACATTTCTTTCAAAATTTGAGTGAAATAATAATTATCGTGTAATATTTAAGAAAACCGTCGTAATTATATAAATATAACAATTTATATACAAAATAAATTTAAAACACTGGTAAACTCATAATATTATTTTATAAACTTAATATGAGTATAAAAATATATCGGAAAAATTTTGGAAGTAACGGATCAATGTTCAAAATAATTAATCACGCGATAACGTTTATTTAATATGAGATTATCGTTTAATGAAAAAATGCAAAACCATGCATGAACTAATATGATGACAATGATGTTAATGAAATGTAGACTAAACTTAGTCTATATGAAATGTCCTCGATGATATGATCATGAATTCACATTAAACCATTAAGGTTACGCGATTTGATACTCGTAAACCTAGTTTACGATAAACGATAAATGATGAAGCATGAGTAATGTTTTGAAACATGACCTGAAAATACGAGTTATCACACTATCGCACTCAATAATATTGATAAGAAGTGGAACAATGAAAATGTAAGCCATTGTTGAATCAGTAATCTTAACGAGTTCTCAGGCTTAGTAAGATAACTGAATATATTACTGTTTGGCGGGTCCTTGCATTGTTGCATAAAGTCGGCATCACAAAAATAAATGAAGTCTCGATTGTACCTGATCCTGAAAACAGTTAACTGAATTGTAGTTTTACCTTTATTTAATTTTAAACAAAGAGGGATGCCCAAATGGCTTACAGTAAACTTCAAATCAAAAATGTTTTTGGGGAGTATTCAAAAATAAAAGTTGCGTGGGCTGAGTCATTGGCTAATCCAATCGAAGAAAAGATGCATAATGTATGTGATTATTCTCCTTTAGCTCTCTTCATTTACATTCTATCATATTTGGTTTATTAAAGCTCTCATGGGCATTTGTATCAGGGCCGCCATGACTTGAAGTTGCAGTAATCAGTTTGTTAAAGTTCTCATGGCCGTTTGTGTTAGGGTCGCTATGACTTGAAGTTGCAGAATCGGTTTTGTCATGGCCGCTATGACTTAAAGTTCTCTTAAGTGGTGTTTAGACTTACATTAGAGCCCTTGTGATTCAGTATCACATAAGCACTTTCAAAACACGCATCCAAATACTCTTTGAATAGTTCATATGCCATTTATACCATCTTTTATCTTATTCTTTTCCGTTATGTTTTCTACGACAAACCTGCAGTGTTTCGAACTTTCTACAAGTGGTTGAAACCAGTTGGCAAAGTTCTCATTAGCGATTAGTGCAGAAAAGATGGAACTCCATCTGAAGATTTTGTAGAATATATTAAGCAACGAGGATATGATCTTCATGACGTAGAAACTTATGGCGGGGTATATATACACTTATAATATACATATCAATAAAAAACAACTGTGTTTATCGATTTTAGTTCATGAAAATGATTTTTGTTTGGCATATGATGAAGTGAAAATATACATTTTCAGGCTTTATCAATTTTAGTTTACGAAATTGATTTGTGTTTGGCATTTGATGAAGTGAAAATCTATATTTTCAGGTCGGCAGTAGCAGTGGCAATGTAGGAGACAATAAAAGTGGTGGCAACAATGGCAAGGGCAATGGTTCAATAGTTTTTATTTAGTTGATTATATTTATGTATCCCCAGGTTTGATTATTAGTTATTCGTATGTAAAATGACCTTTACATGATATAATCTATTTTATTGCATCTATTGGTGTTTGGGATTTCTTATATATGACCATAAAGGAAATTCTAAGTGTTTTTGAATAATAAACTACAAAAATACAAAATTGTATATACATATCTTTCTATTCGTAAAGTAGTACATTCAAACAATGTTTCTTCTTCAGTTGAGTGTCCATCATGCTCTAACCAGTTACAACCGTGAACCAATCATTCATCTTCAAAATAAAAACCACAAAATAAAGTTTTAATAGAACAAAAATTTTACATCAATTACAACTTACATTAATAACTAATAGTCAATATGTACTAAAGAAAAACAAATTATTACCTGCCTCATTAGGATCATGCCCTTGCAAGAATGCAAGACGAGTAGGAAAATGCTGCTCATGAATAAGGTGAAACCAATCATCATCAAACCTCATCAAACCAAGTAGAATATCTCTCCACTTGGATTCTTGAAATAAATTTGGCAGAGATTGGGAGTAGAGTGAAGTAAAGTCATTGTGCAAGCCGTCTTTGTGTCTATCAACATGCAGTAATCATATCATCTTACTGAGTGTTAAATATAAACACAATTCCAAACACAATGGAAACCGACAAAATACAACAAGCTCATATCTTAATTATTAGAATTATAGCACCATGCTCAGTTAGTCCTACATACTTACGACAAAAGCTAAACATTATTACATGGTGGTATCGTATGAAATAACATAATGTGAAGGATGATAACATCAAATTGTTTGTAATTTTTATTTTACCATATTAACTTACGAGGTGAATTTTTAACATGAGTGTGAGATACATCACAGAAAGGAGGAAGTTGGGGTACTTTTCGTATGGTACGGGTAACCATATAACCAAAACCTTTTTCCCCTATTCCTGGTAAACACACAGACATCACCACTTAACAAACAAAGGGTATGAACAAAAAAACTCCACTTGTAACCCTACAATACATACATATTCTCATCACAACAAACATCAAACAAAACCATAAATCCATTAACAGATAATTCAAATTCGTCAACATCATCTAAATTTGGTAAAATAACAGCTGGAACCACCTATATACAATAACTAAATAAACATAATTAAAAAATAATAATAATTAATGTTTATAATATTATCAAATGTAAAAGATGTTCATGATTAATATTATTTAGAACAAAATGTTAGAAAGTAGTTACCTACTTTTAGGCATTTTATGGATTATGGTAACATCAATTATACTTATTAACCGTTTAATTTAACTTTTAATAACTTTTAACTATATATTTGTTCTACTAAATCCTTTTTAGTAAATATTTGATCCACAAAATCATAAAAATAAAACCACATAGTCATACCGTCCATCGGACTTTTGTATATATATATATATATATATATATATATATATATATATATATATAGTGTAAGGTTATTTTCGAACCAAGAAAATGCGAGAACCACCATTGTACTCCTAATAATGCATGATGTATACCATGTCAATGCAAGGTGGCACTATTGAAAATATCTATAACTTAATTTGAAAGAAAAATTTAAATGAAGGGCAAATTAGGTATTTTCATTCTCCATAAAAATAGCATCTCATACCATAATTATCTATCATTAACCACTAATCACCACATTCATACGTTTCTATCCCTTTCCTCTTGATCTAGCCACCACCACTCTCCTGCAAAAAAACAACTGCCCCCACCCTTTTTATCCCGTCTCCATGGCCTTGTTCTAGCGTCTACATCAACAATCGTTGTATCAAACGTATCACAGATTTAAGGTTCGTTTTTTCTTTGAGGTTCTAGATCGCTAATTTTATTGTGTCTTTTACTGTTTTTATGTTTTGATTTTGATTAAATATTTTTGTTCTCGAAATTAATTTCTACTATCAATTTAATGATCATATTAAATAGATAATATTGGTGCAAAAGGTGAATCTAAAAAAAAACATATGACGAGATATCTAACTCTTTTGTTTTTGTTTCTTGGTACAGTTTTTGATCTATGAATAGATCTAGTTTATGTTTCTTGGTACAGTTATTGACTGTTTTGTTTTTGTTTCTTGGTACAATTATTGATTCTCATGTCATTGACTGTTTGTTTTTGTTTCTTGGTACAGTTATTGATTCTCATGTCATTGATTCTCATGTTATTAATTATCATATTAAATAGTTTATGTTTCTTGGTACAATTATTGATTCTCATGTCATTGGTTGTTTTGTTTTTGTTTCTTGGTACAATTACTGATCTACGAAATATCTAATTGTTTTGTGTTGTTATTTAGTACTTGAATCTGCTTAATTTGATTGTGTTGTATATAAAGCTTTTGTAATGCATAATAGTTGTGTTAGTTTTTGCTAGTGTGTAACTGATTTATAAATGATTTGATGAAGCTATGTATGTATAATTGTTATAATGGATTGAACTGCGATTAGCTTATGTTTGTTACAAAATTAGTTGTAATAGTGGATATATAGATATGCACATACTGGTCATTTTTATTGATAGTGACTAATTCCTTTGAATCGAATTGTATGATTTTTGGTTTGCGAATGGTGGAATAGGCAATGGTTCAAATCTTACTTTTATTGCTCTTATCGTCTCGGTGTGCATGTGTTTTGAGTGTGCATATGTGTTTTTACGGTTGTGAATTTGAAACCTTCTATGCATATGTGTTTTTACAGTTTCATGATCTTATTCTTTTGTTTAATTTCACTTGTTATGAAAGGATTGTGCATATATGTTTTGTTAGTTATTATGAATAAATAATTCCTCTATTATTTGTTTGTGATTACAGGTTCGAGTATAATGAGCAATATGAAGAATGCACATACGTATATATAAGAGCATATGGATGAACTCAACTGCACATATGCATACAAAGAGATCAAGAGTGGCCAATGAGGAAAAACACATGTGCAAATGGATTAAAAACACATGCGTAGATTTCATGGGTTTTTGAACAAGACGTGGAATACATGCGCACGCCTAAAAGATGAACCAACTATTAAAGACATTGTATTATGCACATGTGCACGCTTCATATATTTGTAATAAAACATATTTATGTAATATTTTTTAATAAAGTTTTGTTGTTTGTATAAAATTGCATAAATGTATTAATAAAGTTTTGTTGTTTGTATACATACTTATTAATATTTTTAATAGATACATGTGCAAATACAAAACACATATGCATAAACAGAAAATACAATTATCACATAATGTAGAACACATGTGCACACAATGTTTAAAAAAAAATCCTAGAATTACGGGAACTAAAAAAACAATTTTTTTTTAAATATCAAATATAAAAAAAAATAATTTTACCATTATACCCTTTTGAATTAAATAATAAAAATTAATATAAGAAAAAATCTGATTGGTTGATGTTGGTTCTCGCAGTTCGCATGCTTCTCGATTTTTCTTGGTTCTAAAATAACCCTTCCTATATATATATATATATATATATATATATATATATATATATATATATATATATATATATATATATATATATATATATATATATATATATATATATAGTCGGTTCTAGATAAAAGTGTAATTAGAGAAAAGTGAGAAAAAAGTTAGAAAAATAACAATCAAAACTTGAGGTAAAATTTGAAACAATGCAAACAAATACGGATTCAGAGAAACACACACACACTGTTACCACTTCTCTCCTGATTCAAAACACACACACACACTCACGATTGAAACACAGACACTCACCATCACCACCACCACCTGCGCCACCGTCTTCCCTCCGCCACCACGTTATTCTTCACGCCGCCACCGTCACACCGACGCCCAAACCTGAAAACACATCAAAATACATGTTATTAAGTGGAATCACAATGATTTAAGATGCGATTTGAGTTGCATGATTTTGTGATACTGGATAATTGCGTTATCACAAATTTATTCAGGTTGATGTACATTTTAAGCTTTTTTTTTATTACTGTGAATTTGTATAAAATTAGGGCATCGATTTTAAGCTTATTTTTTTCTTACTATTGTGAATTCGTGTAAAATTATGGCATCGATTTTGGAGGTTTTAAAAATAAAATTAGGGCATCGATTTTGGAGGTTTAAAAGATAAAATTATGGCATCGATTTGTGTAAAATTAGGGCATCAAATTATGAATTGTGATATAGTTTGATGCTCTTTTGGTTGTTATTGTTGTGAATTGTGATTCATTAGTTTGATTTCTATTAGTTTGATTAGGGCATCCATTTGTATGTTTAGGGCATCGTTCGAAATATTGTGCATCACGATATAGATGAAGTCATCTATTTGTTTGATTAAGGCATCAACAATTAATTTTTTTGGTATGGTTAGTGCATCAATGAACATATTAGGGCATCATGTTACAAAAGTAAGGCATCGAGAGTGTATGGTTAGTGCATCAAGTGAAAAATATAGGGCATCAATAAACACATTAGGGGAAGTGAACTTCCTGCATTCTCTATGTTTTTTAATGAACTTTCTTATAATTTGAAATCAATTTTTTTTGGCATTGTTTGTAGGGGAGGTGAGAGTACTATTTAAATTTTTCAGAGACATCACTTTACGTCTTACTTGAAAAGGATGGCAGTTGTTTGTACAGAAGGGCAGTTTTATGCCTTTTGTGAAGGTATGTAAAATATTAATATCAAATATGATGGTCATAAGATAGCATATACCACTTATTTATATTGTCCATTTTGTGCACCTGCACCATAGGACTTTGTGTACTTCCGTAAAGTAAAATATGGCTTGTTGTAATTTCAGGTTGCACCAGAGACCATCCAAGAAATATTAAATGATGTACAAGAATTTTATGTAAGCACCTACAAGAAATACACACGGAAAGTATCTTGTGTCCTGGCTTTAGCATATAAGCCTCTTCCTGATATGATGGTAATATTCCTTCCTTTTTTGTTGCCGTGTTTTTGGCGTTTGTACTTTTTGTTCACAGTTTTTTTGTTCATTGGTTATAGGTAAGTGAAGCAAGAAACATGGATAGGGATGTAATGGAAAGCGGTCTCACATTTGTTGGTTTTGCAGTAGATAATTATAGAAGTCCTCTTTTCATTTTTAATATCATACATTAATATGTATATAATGCCACATTGTCTACTAGAAATATGCTTTCTTTACATCTTTGCGTTGATCACATTAACTTGCCAACAAGAATGAAACCTTAAGAACAAGATGAATCAAGTATAATGAGCGTCTTTAAACACTTTAAGATTTAGCGACCCATTCAACCCAAGTTGACCTTTTAATGATTATTTTTAGGTATATTTTCTTATCAACCCAATTTTATCGCTCATAAGCAAACGGGTTGAAAATGGTAGATATTAGGGCATCTATATATATGATTAGTGCATCAAAAAGTAGATATTAGGGCATCTATGATAATGATTAGTGCATTAAAAAGGTAGATATTAGGGCATCCATTTGTAAGATTAGTGCATCGTTGGAAATACTTTTGATCCACTACCGTTTTGCACACATACTCTAATATATGCATAGCTTGTATAGCTAACTTTGAAACACTATGATCATCCTTCATAAATGAGATATTTGTGATTCCAGGGACCAACTTCACACTAAGATCAGACGTGATGAAACATGTGAGCACCTTAGTCTTATGTTAGGAGCATGTTTGTATCAGCTATGACCTTCATCTAGCAGGATCCGAGTATAATGTTCAGCATGGGCGTTCTTGTATTTCAGATTCTGTTGCTGAAGAGTTGCTCAGCAATGAGCTTTTTGCCAAAGAAGATTGTCTCAGTGGTGATGTGTCAAATTTTAAGAAAGCTAGTATAACAGTCGATAATCTATTAAGTCTAACACATACCTTGCTGCAAATACACTGTCTTGATCAAAAGGTCCTCTTATTCAGATATGTGGAGACTATAGATGTTACACCATTTCAGCCAAATACCATGAATTCAGCAACAAGGATAAAACACTTGTCTTCCAATTTTTTGTCAAGCATGAGCAAAAGCTTAATTGTGGTGGTGGATAGATGGTGCGGGTGTCCCTTCTAAATCATCTGCTAATATTGAAGTGCGGATGTCAGGAGTTAGTGTGCTAGTAAGAATCTATTCTCATAAAACCTATTCATTGACTAGAGGTTTTTAATAAGTAACAGGAGGTTTTTATGCATATAATTTGCATACTAAATAACCTGCATGGCATGTGCAGGCTGCAATGGTTAATTCCCAGACTCTTAAAGAGGTAGCAAGGTTTGAAAAGACGAGATTTCTTATAATCTCATTTTGTAACTACAAAATGGTATGTTGTTTATGTTTTGCTGATGTGTGGCT
The DNA here is from genome assembly GCA_022545495.1 of Chrysanthemum lavandulifolium. Lineage (NCBI taxonomy): Eukaryota > Viridiplantae > Streptophyta > Magnoliopsida > Asterales > Asteraceae > Chrysanthemum > Chrysanthemum lavandulifolium. The sequence continues at coordinate 131,400,802 of CM040243.1, forward strand.
AGAGGTTTCAAATAGAGTAGTTTTTTTATGGGTCAGGATGATTCGCAAACTTTTTTTTGCGCACTTTTTTGGATTATGTTTAATAAAAAGTAATGAGCGTGTTTAAACACTTTAAGATCTAGCGACCCATTTGACCGAAGTTGAACCTTCAATGATTATTTGTAGCTATCTTTTCTTCTCAACCAAGTTGATCGCTCATAAGCAAACAGGTTGAAAATGGATGAAAATGGTAGATATTAGGGCATCTATGTGTATAATTAGTGCATAAAAAATGTAGATATCAGGGCATCTATGAGAATGATTAGTGCATCATAAAGGTAAATATTACTTGTAGTATAAAGGGGAACATTACACATTGGTTGTTACTAGCGCATTTTTTCACTGGTGCAGGTTGTCGGTGAAGACCTAGAGAGCGCAAGTGCTACTTTTTTGATGAGGTTGGGCACTAATGACTTTGACATCACAACCAGTGAACGAGAGATTATAAAGCAGTTTCTGGATGAGTATCCGGATGAAGAGTTAATTAACCCAGCCACGAACACTATGATCCTGAACCAAAATGTGTATCTGTTCATGGTTTCTGATACGTACATTCTTATGTGTTCTTGTAAATCTATATATAAGATTTGCAGTATAAGAGTAGAAGCAAACTATTCTGATAACGACACATGATACAATAGTTTTAGTTTATGATTATTGAGTAAACTGAGGCAATAAAGCAACTTTTATTTGTTCATAATTGTTGATATATGTGTGTACACAAGGATTTAAAATGGATGAGATCCTCATGAAATGAAAGATAGAAACACATATTTCAAAGAACTATGCATAAGTATAAAGTATAAACTATTGCATTTCTTTATTACCTGCTATGTGGGAATGTTTCATTTTGGCGTTTCATCTCAAAATCTATCTGACTTTGAAATGTTTGACTTGTATATTTATTGATCTCCATTTCATTTCCATGATTTTTGTTCAGAAAAGATAAGAATTGATATTTTTCTCTTTTGTCATTTTAGAAACTGAAAGTGTTATCTACAAAAATGGATGCATGCCTCTTAAATTTCTTCGTCCTTCACAATCACCATTCACCCAGGTATTTCTTTATAAACACATACATCTACTAGTCATGACTTTATTGTTTATTCTTAATCATGTGAACTAATGTTGCTTGCTAGTGGTGATGTATACATTAGTTAGGAAACAATAAACATAGTAGTAGTAATGATTTAAGGAGCCACTAATGCGCACTAGGTTTTTATTAAATGATCCAATTAAACATGTAAATTTTAAATGGTACAAAAAAAGGTTCAATTTACCAGGGTTGTTTCAGACTAGTTATCTACACTATAAAGATTACATGACACAACATTCTTGCATTTACATTAAATTTAGCATTTGACAACTTCATTCAAGCAAAAACTACCAAAGCCACATGGCATCTCTTACATAATGTTAAGATTGCAATTTCCACACTTCCTTATGTATAATAGTTTAAACCAAATATACTTTGCTTTCCTCCACGTGGCACTTAGGACCTTTTTTCCATGAAGATGAACAGGAAGACAGTCAAATACTGGCTCTCTTTTTCTTGATGGTCAATAAGAAGTAAAATCATCCCATTACTGGAAATTTATATCTGCAAAAGAAGCTGCTAATAAGTTTATTAAGTATGAACATTGTATACCAATTACATGAAGATACAAGATACTTCGATTTAACAAAGTAAATGTCTAAAATGGATGTATCTGTCTAGTCAAGAGTCTTTTTTAAAAAGCCTGGCATTCAAGAAACTTAAACTCGTTTCTAAAGGCAACACAACAAAATAAAGATACTTATCCGGGATCAAATACAAGTGCATCACATTGTATAAATTAAGGCACCACACTATCTAATTCAGCGCATCAGTTACTTAACAATTAGTGCATCACATAGTTATCTAACTTGGTGAAACACACTATCAACACATTCTAATATATAATGATGAGCGAGAAAACCTGATCAGCTCCACCTCGAAGAACAATAGTGGTTGTCTGGCCAGAAGGACATCCACTGAATATGTTGAACAGTTAATTTCCAACTTGCTTTTCCACAAACACCTCACAAAACCTAATAACCTATTTGTGGTACAAAAAAATGATAGATTCCAGATAAGCAAAGGAGAAAATAACATTAGTTCTAACTGATGTCTCATATAAAGTGAAAAGCAGAACAAATAATTCTAATTAAAAAAAAATTGAATAAGTGGAATAAAAAACATCAAATGTGCATCTAATTTATGTTTTTACAATAGTTTGTACGCCCGTTAGGGATCCATCCAATGGAATTGGTGGCAGCTAGATCAACCAATTTAGAAGCTCGGAGTGATCCAGAAGTTTAACCAATGAACATTATGCTGAAATACTTGAGTCGGATAATAGTTAGATTCAGATAAGGAGTGATTCCAATTTCTATTCTGATTCCATCCCAAACCTGAACTTCCTTTGTTTCCATGTGCCTGTAACGGCTCCGTTAAGTCATTCATGATGCTTCAAAGTGCCTCTCCCTGCACCGTGTAAAAGGGGGTTAGCAATCTCATGTAGGGGGTTCAGATATACGAAGTCTTACAAATAATTAATATACTGAGAATACCATATTATTTAAACTGACATGTAAGATATTATACTAATAAAACTTTGATGTGTGATATGTTTAAGTATACCGATTCACGAGGTTGAAACACTTAAATAGCACTTCAAACAACTTTGAACCCATGTTGACCCGTTACATTTTTATCAGAGTTTTCAAATATGACCAATTTGATTTTAAACGAACAGAATACCTCTTTCAAACCCGTGTTTTCTAGCATTCTTCTAGCATAACTCCTGAATCTGAAAACATGTTAAAATGTGTAGAAAACATCCGTAAACTACGGCAATTACTCACAAAAATGAAACATGATAACCACAGTGTAAAATTAGTGCATCGCTGTTATAAAATCTCATTCAGCCATTTTATCAAACACTTGGCATGCAGGTTTTTGTAAACATGTTTTCCATGTATTTATTTCTCAATTTCATTTCAAAATAACTATTCTATACAAAGAATCATGTCAATAAACTCTCAAAATCGTTACATCTATAAACAAAGATGTTGATTAACGAATCAAATTTCATAAAAACAAAACCTAACTCATTATGAACAAAAATCCGTACAGATGAAACAACAACAATCACATATATAAGCTTTATGATTGATTTTAAGTAGCAAAAATAACAAATTTATAACCGAATTCAGTTACATACCTGAATTTGATCTTCGAATTGATAAATTATGATGATATGCTATTGTGAATCTAATAAAATGATAGGATTCTGTGTGTCAATTTGATCTTCGATTTGATATGTGTTAAGAAAGAGAGAGAAAAATTATTGTGTCATGGAATGAGAGAAGTAAGAAAAACAAAAAATGAAAAAAACAAATAGGCATTATATATGAAAGGGGTGAATTTATGAAACACTCCCTTAAAGAATGAAAGAAAGTGCAATAAGGTCCCTGTAGTTAGCAAGAAAAAAAAGGAGGGGAAGAGGAGGTGATCTAATGGTTGAGATCACTTCTCTCACTTCTCTTGAGATCAACTTTTAAATGATCCAATCTCTCTATATATATATATATATATATATATATATATATATATATATATATATATATATATATATATATATATATATATATATATATATATATATATATATATATATATATATATATATATATATATATATATATATAGTAGGGATCCAGTGAGAAGTAAATTAAAATAAGAAGTGGTGAGAAGTGACCAAAACCACGCATTTGAGATGCAACGACTTGCATTAGATGCATTGTTATTCATATAGATGCAACATCTTAAGTTTAAAAGTTAATTTGATGTATAGATGGTGCAAATTGATTTTCATGATTTCGGCACGTGCAGAGGAACAAAAAATAAGAGAAATCATGAAATCCATCTAATATACGTATATGCATCTGATTAAAAGCTAGAAAACACACTATGGTGCGTTATAATGCCTCTAAGATTATAGGGATGCATCTAATTTAGGTCGGTGCATCTCGGATTTGCGGTTATAGTTCTTTTTATTCCTTCTTATTTTAAGTAATCTTCTTATTTGATCCTAACTCTCTCTCTCTCTCTATATATATATATATATATATATATATATATATATATATATATATATATATATATATATATATATATATATATATAATAACAGTTATTAGTCGTTATTGCTAGGGGCGTGCTTTATTAATTGATGTGTTACAGAAGTGTTGTTGAGGTGGGGTTGAGGTGGCTCACCGGTAACAGTTATTGGTTACTTGCTTCACCTAGCTCTCTAATAGTAACGCTAAGATGGTGTTTGTTTTTTAAAAAATACCTCTTCACAACCTCTTAATCTGACTCATACATACGTGGTCAGACATTTAGGTCATTAAAGGCGCTTTTTTTCCGTTTAGATGCGGTCAGAGGCTCAAACCTCCTACCCAACAAGATGTGGAAAAAATGTCTTACTACCTCTTAATGATTTTTAACATTTTTTTTTCTTTTTCACATTATTACTTTAATTTTTTTTCTTTGGTTCTTCTCTTTCATTTTCTATTATATATTCTCTAAACATTCCCTTTATTTGTAACATGTTTAAAGAGAATTGTCAATATTTTTTTTACTAAACAAAAAGTGTTAAATTATATAATATGATGATAATCAAAAGCTAAAACACAAGACACTTTAAAACATTAATAATATTTAACTAGTGTACGAAATCAAATTGTTGCATGCGTATTTTGAGCATTAAATTGAATTTTTTCTTTTGAAGGGTTTTTAGTTGTTAATTGACAATGGTAAGTATATTATAAAATATGTCACAGTTTTCACAATCTTATCATCATAAAATTAATTTATAGTGATAGTTTACAAAAATGTGAAGATGTTTAACAACATGGGAATATAACATATCAACAATATATGACTACTTTACGAGATCAAATTGCAACTCAATGTTCTTGAATGTTTTCTTTTAACACATTTTGTTTCCACGTTGCTAGGTTGTGTTAGTTTTAGTGTTTATAAACCTTTAAGTATCGTAAAAATGGAATTACTTTATATATTTATATCATTCGGACGTTCTTTTCCAAAAAAAACAAAAAAAAAAAAAAAAAAAAAAAAACACAATATTATTTCATTTAAATTCAGACATTTACGTCGTAAATTCTGATTCAAATGTGCGAGTCAGATTCAGAGCCTCTTGATAATCAAACAACACCTAAGTGTGCCGGTGACCACCAAGAGACTGAGGAGACCAGTGACACATCAGTTTTCTCTCTCCAAAGCAACTTCATGACCAACTTAGAGTAAGAAGAAGACCGAAAACACCACCAAAAAGATACCCCACAAAAACGATTAAATAAACACATACCACAACAAAGAACTCAGTCGCATATGTGACTGATTCTTTTTCTGCCTATAACGCGTCGGGCTTGGAGAAGCGTAGAGGGAGGGACGCGTTTAGAATGGGAGGCCGACCATGTTGGTGACCGACCATTACACATGGTCTAATACATTGTCATAAAAAATTGAAACGATACACATGCTTATATGCTTATGTTACACAACTTGAACCCAGTTAACAAAATGCAACTTCTTTAAATCTTGTATATAAACAAGGATTTCAAGACGCCTGTTGTTGCGGTGTGTTTGCATACAAATGTATTGTATAAGCAGAAAAGGTCATTTTTTTCCGAAACCAATGTGGAAAACTAGAAGGGGATAGTTTCATCCTACTTAACTAAAGATTAAAACTTTGTTTTAAACTATTTAGATCGACTTATGTCAATCTATTTAATATGTATGTTGGATGATGATAGATAAGTATATAAGCAAGTAATGTGAAGATAAAGAGTAAGAAACACAAAACCACAACACGAGTACTTATAGTGGTTCGGCTACAAGGACACCTTCCTTGCCCTACTCCACTCCCCGAGTCACCTACTCGAGAGTTTGTAAGCACTACACAACACAAGCTCCTTGTGGTGGAGAAGCCTTCACAATGTCGCCTACTCTTTATCCGGTACAAGGCTAGACACCGGGTTCTTCCACAGTTAGAACCAAACCTATCACAACGTCGCCTACACTTTATCCGGTACAAGGCTAGATACCGAAGTTCCATTACAAAGGAGGAACTACTACCCAACACTACACAACAACTATCCCAAAGGAGACATACTCCTTATAACAACATCATAAGGATCTCACTATCCTTTAACCCAAACTAATCTATCTTGTACATCGATGCACCATATCGAATGTACACCCTTGGCACCTTTCACTAATGCCTTTGACACGACCCTTTGGCACCTTTCACTAATGCCTTCGACTTGAATCTTTGGCACCTTTCACTAATGCCTTCGACACGAACCTTCGGCACCCTTCACTAATGCCTTTGACACGGACCTTCGGCACCTTTCACTAATGCCTTCGACACAACCTTCGTCACCTTTCACTAATGCCTTCACACAACACTTCTAAGGGGAGGAAAGAACTATCAACAAGATAACTTCCGGTAGTCTTGATGATGATGAAGCTTGGCAACCCATGGACTTGAGTTTGCTCTACTTCAAGAGGTGGTGATCTCGCCTTTAAGAGGAACCTAAAGAATCACACAAACACAAAACTACATAGAAAGATCCTTTGGATCCGAGGTTAGAGAGTTTACAACACTAAGAGAGATTTGTGTGAAATGGGTTGAGTTACAATGAAGAAATGGATCACTATTTATAGACAAAAAATCTCTACTGTTCCACGGATCCCATGGATCCCTTGCTTGAGGATCCGTCGATGTATTCCTAGGGATCCGTGGGCGCTCCCCTAAATGGGTTATGGGTCATGGGTTATGGACTTTGGATCATAGGTATCCAAATAGATATAATGTATCTATAAGGTGCAATGCATCTAGTCAATGGGTCATGGTTTAGCTCCATGGGTTATGGATAATACCCATTATGACTTCATGCATGATGTCATGCAATGGGTCATGGGTTATGGATCATGCTCCATGGGTATGGGTCATGGACTTTGGGTTTTACCCAACTACATTCAATGTATCTAGTTAATGGGTGAAGTACTTAGATTCTTACCCATTACAATACATACTAAGTATGTATATATATACCCATTATGTAAACACTAGTTGTTATACATATGCATTACTATAACATGAAAACACTATTACTTGTTTAGTGTTTTATATGAAAACGTAAGTGTGTTAGTAAACTATTGGCTCAAACCATTTACGTATTTTATTTATTTCGTTAAAATGATTTTACGTTTGTTATCGACAAAACATTAGAAGATCGTAAAATATAAATAAACGTTTTACGGCTTATTTGTATTAACAATCTCCCCTTTTTGTTGATGACAAAACATAAGATTATTTTAAGGAAAATCTAAAGTTCGTAAAAGTTTGAATTGAGTTTTACTCTCTTCTCCCCTTTTGTCGAAACAAAAAGAGCGTCGAAAAGAAACTAACACATTGTTTGAAGAAAAACATGTGAAAAGTATGAAAAAAGGTAGAGAGTAAGAGAGAAGAATTCTTGTCTTAGCTCCCCTTGACGGGTGCTTCTCTTTGTTGAAGGCGTCAAGTAATTAGGAATACTAAGCGAGTGTTTTGCAATTATATTTGCAAATGGTTTCGTCCTTTTGACGAACATGCTCCCCATTGACGAGTGCTCCTTTGAGAGGAGGGCGTAAAGTAGTAATGTAATCCTATGTGAGAGTATTGCAAGCTTTTTGCAATGTTTTCTTTGACAAAAGCTCCCTCAGCTAAGGGTGTCAAAGTCTTCATGTGTATATTGAAAATCTACAAAACAAATGTTAGAAAACAAGTATATGATGCATAATTTCCTGCAAATAAGACTCAAATTAGTAAGAAGAAAGTCTTATGCTGCACGGATCCCACGGTTCCTCCCTGGGAGGGATCCGTCTAGGCCAAAGTGAGGGATCCGTCTGCCTGTATACTTAAGACAACAATATAGATGTAAAATGTGGTGTCAACATCAACAAGAGTTATGTATTAAGGTACCAAGCATATTATCAAGACCACATAACATACAACATGTAATATCATTCAATAAAATGAGAGAAATGATGTACATAACTCTAAGACTAAAAAATGATCCAAACATGAAGTATGATTCCTAATCAATCTAAGTTAAGCTTAAGACTAGAACACCACGCTCAAGGAAGTTTAGGTTTGTTGACCTCATCGAAACGTTCAAGGAGGTGATAGAACATGAAACGTAGTTCGTCACGTACTTCATGTACTAAACCTTCAACATGTTGACAATGATAACAATCTTTGTCATGGCTAGGAAATGGTGGTGGTAGGAAGGGAGTGGTTTGAGATGGAAGGTTGGGTTGAGGTTCCAGGAAAGAAAAATGGTTTTGTGGAGGTATGTTTGATAAAGTTGGAGGTGGTTCAACTAAGAGTGCTTGTGGTGGTAGAGGTGTCTACTTCCATGTGATCCGGTTGTTGATTCCTCATAATCCAAAATGAACTATTTGAGGGTGATGGAGAAAAGGATACCGGTGCTAGTGTTGTTTCAACACCATGGTTTTGTTGTTGCGTATTCTCTCAATTGAGGAGAATGTTGGAAATGGAGGAGGATGAGATGGCCTAGAAGGCAAGTCCTCTAAAATGTAGAGGTGTGGAGATGAGAGTGGAGTGGTGAAGGATATGGATCTAGGCACTAAGGGTGATGGTTTAGTGGAAATAGGGTGTTTGGTTTAGGAGGTATAGTAGGGTTTGGAAAGGGTAGTTTTGTGGGAACAATCCTTTTAGGGATTGTTTTGATTGGTTGAGTTGGTTGAGAGGAATTCTAGCATTTGCGGTTTTAACGGGTGATGATTTGGTTGAAGAGATTTCGTGGACAATCCGAGCAAGTTTCTTGGGAGGTCCTTTGGTGGATGAGTTAGCACTAGGGGCTTTCCTCATGATGAAATAACAAATTGATAGTGAAATAAAGGCTTGTAGTTGCTGAAAATGAGGGTATTAATGGTGACTTAGAAGTACTAACAAAGAGGTTTATAAAGGAAGGAATTGGTAAGTGAATTTAAAGCCTAAGCCACTAAGATCCTTCAAATTGCAATGATTTGCATGTACAAGAGTCAACTACGAGTTGGACTGATCTAGGAAGTCAATTAAGACAAGGTGGAGTGTTCAAGTTAACAAGGAGAGCTTGCAATGATTGTTTTAGCTAAGATTAGCTTAGTCTCAGCATCCGGTTCCCACGGTTTCCTCAAATGAGGGATCCGTCTAGGCTAAACCTAGGGATCCGGTTGTCGTGATCAAGAAAAAGAAAATGATATCTTGTAAGGTCTAATACCTACACATCTTAAGTGTTTTCGGTCTTCTCGGATGTCTTAAATGAAATGAGACTTAAATTAATAAGTGAAATGAGTGAGGGTAGCTAATGATTGTCTTTTATGAAAAGAATTAGGTTTTATGAACACCAATGGGTGATCAAGGATAATACTAAGAGTTTTGAGAGTGTTAAGTGGAGTCAAATGATCTTAGAGATAAGATGATAATTCAAAAGAAGTTTTGAAAATTCCTTAAAATCATAAGAAATTAAAAACTAGTTTTGGCCCATTTTGAGGTAAAGGTGACTAAAATCAATTTGCTAAAATTGAGAGAAATATCAAACTAAGTGTTTTGAGATGAGAGTAACAATGTGTGAGCATTAGAGCGGAAATATGGTGAGTTTTGGCGAAATGATAAATCAAAAGCACCTTGAATGTGATCCTAAGTTTAGCTATGAGTGAGTGTGAGACCTACTAAGCTTGATGAAGACTTAAGTGATCCTAAAGTATCATGTTTAGCTAGTATTATACGGTCTAGAGGTTGGATTGATGCAAGGATGATAAAATAGCTCTTACATTTGCCGGATCCCACGGATCCTTCACTTGAAGGATCCGGCATCGGAAACATCTGAACAGATTACTCAACGATGGCGTGCAATATTTTGTTCCAAGTATTGAGTTTTGAAACTAATGATCTCTGATGAAGTATATATGTATACAAGTCTAGCATAGCAATGAGAGCATGTAAGAATAGCACATAAGCAACCAAATGAGATCGAGCTTACAACTAACACAAAGGTTTATCAAACTTAACAAGCGCTATTCAAGAAGCTCAAAAGCAGTTCTGATCTAGATTAGTAAATCGTTTGTATTAACAATGGCGTGCAAGGTATGTGTCAAGAAAGAAAAGAGTACATGATAGTGCTCAAGACAATAGAGTTGTGAGGTGCTAGTTCAAGACAATCCTAGACTTCATTTGGATCCGGAAGGTAGAGTTGTTGTTCGTGGAGATGAAGGAGTTGTGTTTAGAAGAGTAAGTGTTAGATTTAGAAAGGCTTGAAGCAAGTACCGTTTTGTGAGTTGGTTTTAGCTAAAAGATGTTTACCTATGTGTTGGTATTGAAGAGTAAGAATTACATGTATATGCGTCCTTAAGAAAGTGAATTGTTTAGAAGGTTGTTTTGGTCAACGGAAGCAATGAACTATGTATAGTCATTACGGATGGTGATTAGCATACAATGAGCTTCGTCCATGAAGTCGTGTAGCTCTTTCTCGATCAAAGCAAGATAATCGCTTGATGAGGCAAGTGGTTGTGATTAACTAAAGAAAATCAATTTTACAACTTGTTTGATTAGTAATCCTAAGACAACATAAAGTATTTCCATTGTAAACTTACTTTAGAAAAACATAGGAGTATAGATTTATTAAGTGAGAGAATGAATATGAGACTATTACTATCGATTGCTCAATTACGGCTAAACACGACCATTTTACGGGTGATTCCACATACCCAACTTCTATCAAGGAAGCAATTCAACCGTTAGGTCAAATTGAGTTTCTAGTGCAATAAGTTCTCCAGTATTCATTCTCAAGTTAGGAAAATTTGTATTCCTACAATAGCCTATCAAGAGTAACAATGATGATACTTTGCTTCGTTTTTATTAATATTATGCCCGAAACAACTAAGGTGACGAAGGTGTCATGTTTAAATGTAAAATTTAAAGTTTTCCATATTGTGAACAAAATGGTTGGATGAGCTAGTTCAACATATGTTGTTGGAAAGCTCGAGTTTGGATTTTCGGATATGACCAATTATGTTTGCGTTGCAAAATAATTTACTTGAGTATATCGGATGAAATATACAAGTTGTCAATCCTACTATGAAGCTTGGAAAGCGATCATGAAAAGGAAAGCGGAGAGTACATCATCAACACAAGTGTAGGTTATGATCCGATGTACATTCTTTTGTTTTAGAAAGCGACACAAGAAAATATGAAATCAAGAAATCATATAATCACATAAAACATTTATGTTGCACACATGACAAACTCAATCAAGAAGCCATTTATCATATTACATGTTTTAAACATTTTTCAACTTATATGACTTATCTAAGTATTTAAACTAACATTTTTGACACAACTAGATGTTATCCCAAACACTCCTTCAAATAGCACATTGATTAGTAAAATATTACTAAATCGACAAACAAGAGAATGAATAGCAAGGTGAGGAAACCACATATGTTATTCAATAAAACAAGCACAAAAACTATTTGAGATAAGCAAATATTCAAGTAATGCAAGGTAAGACAATTAATCATTTAGCATAGCATACGAAAGTGCTTTTCATCGCTTTGTGTTAAATATAAACATGTATACCAAGCTTGATTAGTTTCTTTTATATTTATAAATATGATCAAAAACTTAATTTCAAAAGAAGACACATTGTTATTCAAAGACGAAAACATCCGTCTCCAATTAGATCAAAAGTTTGTGCAAAAGTTATGACCGAAAAATGACTTTCTATTATAAATCAATGATTCTGTAAATTTTTGTTTTGAATCAGTTTATGAAATCATTTTTATATGAAAGTAGACTCAAATACCTTTAAAACGATAGGTGGCACGACTTCTACGGACTTACGGTTAATTAGTTATGAATTTTTGAAATTTAAGCAAAATTTGTCCTCTGTACGACGGATCCGTCGGATCCCTTTCCGCGGATCTGACACAGATTTACAAAAATGCATGTTTTGACCCGACAAAAAGGTTTAACCTTTGTAGATTTTTTAGTGAAGTTATATTACCCATTTTAATCTTTATTCAAGCTTGATTAACAAGACATCTAACAACAAAACTTCAAAGACAAAAAGATCACTAAAACACTTTTCATATTATGCTTATTATAAGAGAGAAGCATATATCACCATTTTATCCACAAGCAATTAGCACGTTTTTTACCAACTAATTGTAACTAAGAGAACATACCTTTGCTATATTCCCTTTGTATGGTTTTAGAAACCATAGACGCGAAAAACTTCATGAGTTTTAAAAATACTTAATCGTATTTCGGAAAAGCAAGTTGTGACCACTTTGTATTCTTCTTTGGGTGTTGACTTCATTTTTCTTCTAATAGAACGAAGTCATTGGAAGAATTCTAGCATGAAGATTTCTCAAACGAAAATGTTAGAACGATCTATCACTATCCAACATTTAAAATGTAAAGATTTCTAAAACATGAATTTTTGTTTTAAGAAATATCCTCCTTTGTAGTTTTCAAACATACACGGATTGTATCAAGTTTTAAAGTACAATATACTCTAAGAAACTTGGTAACGAAGCTCGGTACCAATTGTGGAAAACTAGAAGGGGGGGGGGGTTGAATAGTTTTACCGATTAAAACTTTGTTTTAAACTATTTAGATCGACTTATGTCAATCTATTTAATATGTATATTGGATGATGATAGATAAGTATATAAGAAAATAATGTGAAGATAAAGAGTAAGAAACACAAAACCACAACACGAGTATTTATAGTGGTTCGGCTACAAGGACACTTTCTATGCCCGACTCCACTCCCCGAGTCATACTCGAGAGTTCGTAAGCACTACACAAAACAAGCTCCTTGTGGCGGAGAAGCCTTCACAACGTCGCCTACTCTTTATCCGGTACAAGGCTAGACACCGGGTTCTTCCACGAGGTAGAACCAAACCTATCACAACGTCGCCTACACTTTATCCGGTACAAGGCTAGATACCGAGTTCCATTACAAAGGAGGAACTACTACCCAACACTACACAACAACTATCCCAAAGGAGATACTCCTTATAACAACATCATAAGGATCTCACCATCTTTTAACCCAAACTAATCTATCTTTTACATCGATGCACCATATCGAATGTACACCCTTGGCACCTTTCACTAATGCCTTTGACACAATCCTTTGGCACCTTTCACTAATGCCTTCGACTTGACTCTTTGGCACCTTTCACTAATGCCTTCGACACGAACCTTCGGCACCCTTCACTAATGCCTTTGACACGGACCTTCGGCATCTTTTACTAATGCCTTCGACACAGACCTTCGGCACCTTTCACTAATGCCTTCGACACAGCACTTCTAAGGAGGGAGGAAAGAACTATCAACAAGATAACTTTAGTAGTCTTGATTATGACGAAGCTTGGCAACCCATGGACTTGAGCTTGCTCGACTTCAAGAGGTGGTGATCTCGCCTTTAAAAGGAACCTAGAGAATCACACAAACACAAAACTACATAGAAAGATCCTTTGGATCTGAGGTTAGAGAGTTTACAACACTAAAAGAAAATGTGTGTGAAAGGGGTGAGTTACAATGAAGAAATGACTCACTATTTATAGACAAAGAAATCACTACTGTTCCACGGATCCTTTGCTTGAGGGATTCGTCCAGTGTATTTCTAGGGATCCGTGGACGCTCCCCTAAATGGGTTATGGACTTTGGATTATGGGTATCCCAAATAGATATAATGTATCTAGAAGGTGAAATGCATCTAGTCAATGGGTCATGGTTTAGCTCCATGGGTTATGGATAATACCCATTATGACTTCATGCATGATGTCATGCAATGGGTCATGGGTTATGGATCATGCTCCATGGGTATGGGTCATGGACTTTGGGTTTACCCAACTACATTCAATGTATCTAGTTAATGGGTCAAGTACTTAGATTCTTACCCATTACAATACATACTAAGTATATATATACCCATTATGTAAACACTAGTTGTTATACATATGCATTACTATAACATGAAAACACTATTTCTTGTTTAGTGTTTTATATGAAAACGTAAGTGTGTTAGTAAACTATTGGCTCAAACCATTTACGTATTTTATTTATTTTGTTAAAATGATTTTACGTTTGTTATCGACAAAACATTAGAAGATCGTAAAATATAAATAAACGTTTTACGGCTTATTTGTATTAACACAACGGAAAACACTAATTTTACACATAGAAAAAAATAGCTTAGACCACTTCAAAAAGTTGCAGTTAAGACAACAACTTATATATAAAATTTAAAATCAGTATCAATGACCACATATCAAACTACAAAGGATATCATTAAGGACCTGCAACAAAAGTTTACACACAACGCATAAAACCACCACCCATGATCACATTTCAAACTGTAAAAGAGAGTGAAATCATAAACAAACAAAAACACACGTATACTGCCTAAAAATAGCACTCATACCTGCCCAACATCAAACATGGTGGAGAGTTTTAGTTGCGCCAAGAACAGAACTCCCATAGCAACAACATCATCAGCAAGCTGAAAACATGAATTAATAAATAAGAACATACCCCTACTTAGTTATGAAATCGAAAAACACATTGAAGAACATTAGGTGCCAAAAATGATAAGCTATGTGTTTTGTCTTTTCAGACCGTCGTTACCCTTCGACACCACAACAGATAGTGGTGTGTGAGTCATTCCACCACCTAAGTAATTGATGCGGTGTAATTTTAAACTTTTTTAAGGGGTCATTTAGCCTCTAAATTCGTGCATATTTGATCATTTATTGCCCTAAATCGTTTCTATTTGAGTTTTATGTACTTGGAAAGCAAATGTTGGATAAGGATGCACGAAAAGGCTCTGTGACGGCGTCACGGCCAAATATGTAACGCGGTCACCTATGTAGTTGTGATGGCTCAGACTCCTAAGACGACCTTGAGATGACGGTGTCAAGACCAAGAATATGAAGGCTGACGGTGTGACAACTCCTAAGTGACGATGTTACAACTAAGTCGGTACAATAACGAAACCCTATATGCCGGTGAGCTGACGCCGTCACACTTAACAAGTGACGCCGTCAAATTTGTAAATCTATATATATTTTCACATTGTTTTCATTGTTAAATGTGCAACTTTGGAGGTCCAAACCCTAGCTGATTTAAGGCGTTTTCTAGGCCTTTTGGCCACAAATACTTCAATGTATTGATAAGATAAGTTATTTAATCAATCATTCAATTATGTTTACTTGTGATTGTTTGATTTCTTTACTTGCTTTTCTTTTCATTACTATGCTAGGATAAACTTAATAGTATTTGCTTAGGAATGCATGAAACCAAGTTGTTGATTATTGTGTGTCGTCGTCAATTAGTAATTTGCGTTAAGAGTTGAAAAACTAGCGAGGTCAAATTATACTAGCTTGAACGTCCACTAAAATGTTAGTTAATAAATAGTTAACTTGATATTCATTATATTTAACGCGTGAACTTTCTCGTATTGTGGAAATTGAGATAAAATGGCGTTCTTAGGCGTCGCTCAATTAGAACATATAATACTTCATAGGAGAAAGGGCTTGACCATCCCTCAATTGGTATTAAGGAATACAACGCCACTAATTAGACAAGGACGTGACAATTCTAAGGGAGTAGTGGATTTCTAAGTGAATACACTTTCAACATACTTGAAGTTCACCAATTTACTTTTCATTTCTTTTAGTTTAATTACTTTAATTATTAGTTTAAAAATCAAACTCTTTAAACCCGAGATTTTACTTGTTTTCTAATGAACATAAAAAACCAAAAATAATCTTCCCTCGTCCCTTAAACTTAATTCAACATACACATTGATCCTGCCTCACTATTCCCATAGAGAACGATCAATACCCCGTGTCTTACCTATACTACACTACAACGGGTAGGTACTCTGCCTAGGAGAATTGTAAAACTTAGTGTGCTACAATTATCTGCATCAAGTTTTTGGTGCCGCTGTCAGGGAATAGTCTACGTTTCGATTTCTATTTTGTTTAGGTCTGCTCACTAGATTCTGATCAAGTGAGATTTTTCTTTTTATTTTGTAGTTTTCTCGTAGTCTATCTTTTCTTTTTCTTTTTGTTCGTAATCTTGCCATTTGCCATCATGGTGGATGGTATTCCACTTAACCAAGACCCACCAAACCAACCTTTTCACCAAGACCCACCAAACCAACCTAGAGCTCGTACTCTTGGTAAGTACTCCAAACCTAGACACGGGGGATATTGAAACACTATTGAGCTTCCCTGAGAAGCCAATGTATCTACCTTGCGATCCGACACCATCCGGTTGGTGAAAAATGGATGTGCATTCAATGGACTTCGTTTCGAAGATCCAAATCAACACCTTGAGGACTTTATTAAAATTGTAGATTCTATTGATCTTAACGGTGTCACTCAGGAGACGACACGCTTGCGTCTCTTCCAATTCTCCCTGCGTGATTAAGCAAGCAATTGGCTTGAGCGTCTACCACCGAAATCCATCTTGACTTGGGATAATCTCACTTCTCGTTTCCTCGCACAATGTTTCCCACCAAAGAGAACTACCAAGCTAAGGAATGACATTTTGATGTTCCAACAACATCAAGGTGAAAGTATTTACGATGTGTGGACTCGTTTCAAAGACTTACTTCAAAAAGTCCCTCATCATGGCATTGATCTTTGGCTCCAAATCCAAATTTCCTATGATCATGTCAATTACTCCACAAAGCAATCCATTGACCCTACGACCGGTGGTAAGCTTCGTGACAAGAATGCGGAAGACTCGTGGGACATTATAGAGGATCTTGCCCTTTATGGCATCGAAAGTTGGGATGACCCTCGTAAGCTTACAAGCAAATCAGTCAAGGCAATATCCTTACCCAACGATATCTCCAAAATTTCCGAAAAACTTTTAAAGATGTTATGGAGGGTTTAAAAGTCATCGGTGCTGGAACTACTACAATTTATTTAGCTAGAGTTGCAGTCGGAATTGGAAAGATATTCAGTTCGTTGATCCATTCAGTAGCACGGAGTCCGTAATTGGATACTAAATTGTTTGGTTATGCCATTTTAGGCTTTGCTCTCACGGAAGCCATTGCCTTGTTTACTCTTATGATGGCCTTCGATCTTATTCAGATTCGAGATTATTACCGTCAGTAGCCTTCCTCCCAAGGCGAGCGAAGTGACGTGAGGCGAGCGTCTGAGTGAGTTGAGTGAGGAAGTGACAGCCCTGAGGAAGCTATGTGAGCTTGAAAAATGGTTGATTACTTGTTGGAAAAAACAGAGAAAGCCATTCAAAACTGTCCCAATGCCTACCCAAGCATTGGTTAACTCTATCGCCTTGAACCAAAACCAAATACCTTACTTTGAGTCGCCTAATAGAGAAAATAAATTTCTTTTTTCAAAAACATGCTCACCCTTCTCCCCCTCTGCCTGAACTTGAACCTAGCTTTGAGGCTCAAATGAGAAAGTATAAGTCCACCCACTTGGAAATATTAGCGAAATTTGAAGAAGTCGTCTATAGATAAACAGATGCATAAAAATATGGCGAAAATGATGAACCTCTTGAATGAATATACGAAGGTAAGAACTCCACAAAAGGTATGAGTAAGAAAGGATAATAATACATTCGTCACCAAGCATGTAAATGTTATCTCTATCGTTCAAGAAAGTGATGACGAACATGATGAACAATTGATAGGTGTTTTGAATAATAAGGAAGAAGTTGTGTTAGATGCTGAGAGTAAAGAATATGATGAAATCTTTTAAAATGGATAGGACAGAGAAGAAGAAGAATTCACTCGCGAAGGATGGGAAGGATATAAAGGCATAATTACGGAAACACCAAAATCTCGGTCGATAGGATATTACTTAAAGCATGATATTAATAAGAAAACCATTGACAATTTAATAAACAACTATAGGTATAATGATTCGTTGCAAAAAAAACGTTTACAGGAGAGATGGATGATGATATTTATGAGACTTTACTCGTAGGACCTTTATACGAGGGGATTCTTAAGAAGAAAGTTGCTAAGAAACAAGAAGTCTACGGGAACTTTATAATACCTTATAGCATATGTGAATTAAAGTAAATAAATGCATTAGCCGATCAAGGATCTGATGTGAACATAATGCCTCTGTCGATATACAATAAGTTGACTAGTGATAAGCCGACTAACACAAATCTTAAACTCACCTTAGCAAATCACTGTTATGTATATCCTATGGGAATAGTGGAGGATGTGTTAATTGAGGTGGTAAATTATGTATATTTGGTTGACTTTGTGATTGTAGACATTAAAGAATATGACTATATGCCTCTTATTCTAAGTTATCTACCGCTAAGGAAAATATTAAATGTGGTGAAGAAGTGATGATACTCAAGGCAGGCGATAATAAACTTAGATTGTATATGGTTCCCCGTCATCCTAGGAAGGTTAGAAAAAATAGAAAGCGAGATATCGATCTATTTATTCCCACTAATCATGTAAATCAAAAGATTTTTAGTGGAAAGAAAGGATTAAGCAATGCAAAGAAAGTGAGATTGAAGTGGATAGAAAGAGAATGTGATATTTTTAAAGAACAGTGTATGATTGGGCATAATTTCTTTATGTATGATCATGAAAAGATGATAGTGAGAATGTGACGGAAGGTGGAGTCACGTAATAAGGCATGACTTTGAGTCTAGCTACAAGTAGGATAACAAGTAAGTATTCTATAAACATCATTTATACGTGTTTAGGGTTAGGTTATATCCATGGTTAGGTTAACAATTTTAACTTTTCTGGTAGCATAGCCATGTTATCTTTTTAATTACGTTGTGCATGTTTTATTAGGCATGCGTGTAACTCCATAACCCTACATAAACCACTTCAATTGATGTTATATAGTATAAAATACATAATGGATGATACTTGAGTAAAATACAACTAGTTTAAGATAAGTTAATAAGTAAAGGTTAAGAAAATAGTCATAATCAATCATGTTTTAAGTTGTCTTGTTGTGGTAAAGTGTATTTATTTGTTCTCGTTGAGTCTTTCTTTTTTTTGTCTCTGGTCTTTATCTTGGTGGTTGTGCTTGTATTGGGCTTTGTGCTTGAATTTTTTTATTGACATGTTTTGCTCTCAAAAAAGAAATACAAATTATATAAACTAAAAAATAAAATTTTTAACTATTTAAAATTTAAAAGTATAATTTACAACTTTTTTAATGTTTCACGCTTCTAAAAATGATTGAGAAATCAAATAAGAAACCTTTGAGTCACAAGGACCAAATATTGACATTTACAAAAATACAGCGATACCACACATATTTACCAAAAAAAAGAAAAAAAAATGTTTGTCTTCTTTCTCTTATAAAAAAAATACATACAGTCAAATTACACACCACTCATTCAATTAGAAAACACAATTTACAAAAATAAATAAATAAATAATAAAAAAATAAACTCAAAATTAAACGTTAACCGGCAAAACTCTTTTGTCTTTATTTACGTCGTCTGCACGACGAGGGATGAAGTGGCGAAGCACGGCAAGGTGGGGCGGTGTGGCGGCGAAGCACGGCGAGATGCCACATAGGCATGGCGAACACAAATTCGCTATGATACCTAATGCTTTTATAAGTGTCAAAATGAGTTTCACATGTCTAGACGAATATTAAATCTAAATAGGACCACAGGTTCGGGTCTTAGATATATATGCCATTTAAGAGCACGGGTTTAAATGGGTCCGAGTCAAACGGATCTCCTGTTGGATTGACCGTGGGGTTTTCGATAAAAAAATTAATCATTCAAGTGAAAAATGAATAATGTGTTCACCAAATTTGATGCAATTTGGGAAGTAGTATTCATTTTTGTGACACATAGTTAAAAAAAATTGCACTTTTACACCAAATTTGGTGAAATAGTGGTTTCAGTGCACATGTCGTTGCCATAGGTTCACAGTGGGAAATTAAATGTTGACTGTTACAGAAAAATTTGGTCGTCACGGAACTTATAGTGATGACTACATTGTTCTCGCTACAAGTTATAGTCAAAGTCAAAGATTTAATATGGACTTGGTTTGTCGTCTAATGAACCTTTAGCGACGAAATGTCATTACTAAAGGTTTTGGTCAAAGACGGGGCTAAGAAAGTTGGTTTTTTGTCGTTTAGCGAACCTCGTGGGCGGAGACAAAGGGGTTACAAGGGTCTAAAAATTATTAAAATGTGATCCTTCGAGCAAAATTGTAGTGTAAATTTCTAAAATATCTAGATTTTTTTGTAATTTGCCACCTCTAAGAACCAATTTATACGTAATTTTTAAAAATTATTAAAATGTGACCCCTCGAACAAAATTTTCTGGCTCCCGCCCCTGGCGGACCTATAACGATGACAATAATTTTATCGTATATAATTTTGAATTTTGTTAATTATAGTCCTAAGGGTACGTTTAATAATAAAAAAAACATGCAAAATGAGATGATATATTTAGTTAGTTGGGACTTGAGTGTGTTTAAATTCAAAGAGTGAGCGGTTATTCTGAATTACAAGCAATTATGATGTCAGAATTTCTTAAACACACCTCCAAGAGCTATGTTTACCATTTAGCTATAATTTTATACACTAATTTTATTTGATCTATGGTTTACATGAAATTCATATTGTAGTTTCGACATGTGTCGAGAGTAAAACTATTAACTGAGACATCAAGTCGCAATTATAATTAGTTTATAGTGTACGTTTGATGGAAATATCTCGTTCGAACATCGTGTGATTATTTATGACATGAAAAGCTAGAACCAGCAACAAGTTATAAGAAAGAAAAGAAAAGAAAATAAAACTATCTAACCAACAATAAAGACCGTTTTTGACGGTTGTTTGAAACAATGAACCAAAAAACAATAACACTTTTAATTTTCAATTTTGTGTCATTCGTAATCTGGCAAGAGAGAGTGAGAAGGAGAGATAGAAACAGGAAAAGAATCCATCAATCCTTTTTCTGCTTTCTTTCTCTTCCTACATCAACATCTGCTCGACGTACGTTGGATTCTTTTGGTTTTATTAGAGTTTAGACGTCAAATTTATCATTATGGGGTATGTTTTTTACGTTAATTCTATGTTCATTTCATGTTTTTGGGTTGATTTTGTATTAAGATTTTATTGGATTGATTTGTATGTTTACACGCAGAAATGTGATTGGGTGACATTAGATAGACGAAAAAATATTGTGGGATTTCTGTGGCAGGATGCCGTGTTGCTGCTGTCGTCGGAAGAAAAAACAAGACACCATTAACAATGCAACGGCGAACAATTCTAATACAGCATTGCCTAAAGGATCCCTTTATAGTGCAGGTAAGAAGATCTTAAATTCACATAGAATGTTGATAACCAACAACGTTAACCGGTTGTTATATTAATGACCAAAACGTATTTGGAATTTTATCAAGATTACAAAAAATAATTAATATGAACAAGCATATTGTAATTTTGATAATGTACGTGCGTAGGCAGTATGAGAGAGCCAAGGATGGGTGGAGCCGGAAAAAACGGGGGTCCTCAAAAAGGCTTAAATATTGAAACGTCGTTGTTGTCAATGGACGAGTTAAATAAGATGACGGATAATTTTGGTTCAAAATCTTTGATTGGAGAAGGGACTTATTGTCGGGTTTTCTATGGAAAGCTAAGCAATGGGGAAGAAGTAATAATAAAGAAGCTAGATATCAGCTCTTTAGCGGATTCTGAATCTGATTTTAGAGAAAAGGTGAGAATGTTGTTATTTTACCTGATGAGTCAGTACGTATGGTTTTGTGGTTCACAGTGTTTAATTTTGGATATTATATGCAGCTATCCATGATTTCGAGACTTAAGAATGAGTATTTTTCCGAATTGCGTGGTTATTGCTTGGATAAAAAAAATCGAATCTTGGTATATCAATATGCAACAATGGGTTGTCTGCATGAAATATTGCATGGTAAGCACACCAAGGCATTAGTTTTCATGTTTATAAATTAGATATATAATTTGATGATACATATGGTTTTATGTGTGTTTCTTGTTTAGGGAAAAAGGCTAATGGTGAAAGTCGTGTAGTTCTAAACTGGACCCAAAGAGTTAAAATAGCTTGCGGTGCAGCAAGAGGTCTTGAATATTTACATGAAAAAGTTCAGACTCCAATAGTTCATTGTGATGTAAGATCAAGCAATGTCCTTGTGTTTGATGATTTTGAATCAAAAATAGCAGATTTCAGCTTGAGCAATTTGTCTTCTGACAACGCAGCTCGGCTGCATTCAACAAGAGTATTGGGGACATTCGGTTACCATGCTCCTGAGTAAGTCTTGCTTCAGTTAGTGTCGGTTCTTTTCATCACAATGACAATATGAATTGCATCAAACTTTTGATTAAATTAATTTTTTTACTCAGATATGCTATGACAGGACAGATAACGCAGAAGAGTGATGTCTACAGTTTTGGGGTCATTCTTTTAGAGCTTTTGACTGGAAGGAAACCGGTGGATCACACGATGCCTAAAGGACAACAAAGTCTTGTTACTTGGGTATGTCTTGCTATATACATACCACTACCTTCCTAAAAAGAGTTATTTGGGGCTTGGGATTCTCCAGCGGAGGTCTCAAGTTCAAACCCCACAGGCGGCAACTTTGGGGCCAGCCTTCGGGTGCCTATTCCCCCAGCGCAAACGTCCTTGTGGGGCCGGAAAGGGATGGATTTAGGATAATAGGTCATGGGTTTCATCCCAACTCCCCCCGGTTCTTAGGAAATAGCTGAACATTGCTTGGGACTCGTCCTTGGGGAAGGATCAGTCTACACCTATGGATGTACGGAGTTGGGTTTCTCCGCCGATTTAGAACCTTTTGGGAAAAAAAAATTATTTGAATATTGATTATCCAATTTGTCGCTCTATTAACTTCCAAGTTACCAAAACAATAAATCCTTTTAACACCATAAAATATTTAGACCGTTAGATAAGAAGATTTTTTTACTGAAGCATGTCAAATTTGAATGTGAAACTATCAGGTTGTCTTCACAATGAAAACAGGAACCCTGAACTTCTTTTGTGGGATAATTGTAGTATGAAATTGACTCAAAAACATATGCATACTCATTCTGCTTATGATTTGTGTGTTAACAGGCAACCCCAAGATTAAGCGAGGACAAAGTAAAGCAATGTGTCGATCCCAACTTAAACAATGATTACCCTCCAAAGGCAGTTGCTAAGGTCCAATTCATATCTACACCTCTTCATTTTGCTCTCCATTTTGTGGTTTAACCTTGATTTTCACATAGTAAATGAGACCCACAATCACAACCCAATGATAAAAGAACTAGAGGTGGCAATTGCGACTCATTTACTGATGAATTGGTTGATTTTGGATGCTTTTTTTATGTCAAACGCGTCAGTGGATCAAATTAGAGTCCTAGCTTGATACGAAATGAGTTAATATGGACTAGAATCGCCCAACGTCTACTTCCTTCATTTTTCCATGTGTCAAGTGTCAACAACATACCCAATCCTGCCGGAGCGGGGTATGTGTCATAATCACATATTGAGGATTTTAGGCATAAAAGTTAGGAATAAATATCATTTTTCTTTTGATAATATTACTATAAATTATGTTCATAAAAAATGACAAGAGGTTTCGAGTTTTGAGGGTACCGGCTTGTCCAATCACCTCTAGTGAAAATGTGGAGACAAAATAACACCAAAATGTGTTTTCTATTTCAGTTGGCAGCAGTTGCAGCACTTTGTATCCAATATGAGGCGGATTTTCGGCCAAATATGACGATTGTGGTCAAGGCGTTGCAACCCCTTCTCAACCCAAAACCAGCAGCCTCAGACTCTTGACCCCATTGAATATGCGACCAGCAAGCACGACAAGGTTTGAGTGATTGGACATGTTTGACTTCAATCCAGAGATATAAGAACCAAAAATATGTCAACCTTTCGTTGAGATACTGATCCCCATAAGTGCAACTGGCTAAAAACAGACGGTTTTGGAACTCAGAGATCACATGTATGTAAAGTCACGAGTTCTGTGTTGGTCAAGTGATCATCCCAATTGCTTTCTTGAACGAATGTAACAATCTTGTCCATTTGGTTCATAATTTCCCAATGAGTGCAACACTAGTATCTGTCCCATGATATGTTTTTCGATGTAGTGTTGATGTTAGAAGAATTATACAATCATTAAATGACAAAGAATTCATTCTAAGTGCAGAAGTGCAATCACTTGTTCAATTGAAGTGTTCCATTAATATTCCTAGTTGAACCTTAAATATACTCTATTACTCTTCAATGAGTAAAATGCAATAAGAACAAGATTCTGTAAATTAGACGTCTTAAACAAATGAAAACAAAATGAAACAAGATTTCAGTTATTTACATTGTCTAGATTATTTTGGCAGACTGCAGCAAATCTAGAACACTTTTGCAACAATGAATAATAAAACACTAGTAAGGACAACCAAAATCATTATCGTCAAGCAATTGGCTAATGCAAGAATCAATACTTAGTAGTCAAGTAATTCGTCTTACGGAATTCTCCAAAAAAAAAGGGTATAATGCAACAAAAGAAAAGCAATAGTGAACAATGTTCACAATAGAACCACTGTAAAACAAGAACAATGAACAAAATGTCCTTGAACTTTTGTATTCAATTCTTCGTATGTAACCGATTTGAATAGTAACAAACAAAAATTGTCTCTAATCCTGCCATCCTCTATTTTCCCCCCACCATCACTTGCTCCATGAGAAAGCTTCAACTCATGGGCATCATGACTATATAATGCTGCTGATATTATATTTCTACTCGAAACAAAACAAAAAACAGAACTGAACTGAATATGATGGATTTCCCTGAGTCAAAGGTACTAAGGTAGCATGATACAGAATTGTAGATCATTGCACAAATTCCCTACAAAGGCTACTGATCTACTTTTTCACAGTTTTCACTTACATTGTGTGTCCGTTGGTTTCCCTTTACGTTTTTCGTCATTATTTAGCCTCTCAAACTGATCTGCAAAAAAATTAGTGGAGAATGACACCATGAAGATGCATGATTTGTTTAATGTAATCGAATAATACCACAACTCAAATATTTACGCTTTATATTAAACAGATTTGACATAAAGGTGCTTGCCTAAAATGGATCGTCAACGTCTAGTACGAGGCTTGCATCGAAATTCAGCTAAGAGAGCAATGTGATCTGACGACCACTCTGGAGAAGGAAGTGCTGTATCTTTCCTTAAACTATCCTCATCCAAAAGCTCCAACAATGATTCCACCGTCAAAGTATCCGCTGAAACCATACAAACAAAATCTCACTGCACTGAAAATCCTAGTAGGAGGATGGATTTGGAGATGTGTTTTGAAAGTGATCATGTGGTTTCAAAATATCAAAATCAGATAATCAGTTGTAAATCAGGCTTAAAGAGGTAGTGTTTAGATGTGGTAGTGCCGTTTGAAGTTGTATTAATCAGATATCTAGTTGTTTGGGTGTTTGGCAAGTCTTGACAATTTACATATATCCGTAATATAAATATGACCAAAAAAACATTTATTTATTTTTTTGGGAAAAGAGGAGACAACTCAAACTAGGCTAAAGAGGGGTGATTAGGCAGCTAATTTAACCCTTTAACAATCAGTTAACTGCAGCTAGTTGAAACTAGCTAAAGGACCCCTGATACATCAGATATCATAAGCAGAATCTGTTCATCCAAATACTAACAAAAACTAATTATTGACACGCAAGTCATGGTAAATTTAAAAATCAGTTTCAAGCGGCAAAACCAATGACCCCGTATTCTTTTCAACAATTGATCGAATTCCAGAATAGTCAAGATCCCGATTTCCACTTTCAAGAACAGCTATTAAGAACTCTAGGAAGGTTGAAGATGATATCAAAAACAAGATGGAGGTATGATCCTATCCTTACAAACATAACTGATTTATTTAATAACTTAAAGAGCACCACGTAATAGGACAAACAAGTAAATATATAGTATATACCCGAGTAAAATATGTAATCAAGGGTGCCAATGAAGTCTCTTGTGCAATTTGTAAACAAGGGTTCATTTGTATTAGGGTCCACTCTCCTCTTCTGTTGCTCATACGTACCAAGACCAGCACCGATTCTAGCAAAAGACGAGTACGCGCTTACCTGCATAAAAATATAAAAATTAGACTTCCAAAAAAAGCACATGATTTCTATGGAATGTCAAACAAAAGTTATGTGAATAAATTACCAAAGGAAGAGTATGAGTCAGTTTGGTGGCAGGTCGCAAGATTCCAAGAGGGTCTACAGCTAAATCTGGATGCATTGGGTCAACTTTTCCAATTGCAAGAAGTGCATGAGGAGCACTGCAATATAAATTTTAACTATACGGGTCAATAAAGATAGTATAGTAATTATGTTTTCAATTTCACAAAAAGTACATCACTCACCTTCCTGGAACTGAATTAAAGTCACCACAGACCAACATTGGTATATCTGCACTGGCAGCTATCTTTTCCAATCCTTTTAGCAATGTGTGAACCTTCAGCATTTGCAAACCAAACACATTTTGTAAACATCATTATCAGTAATACAAAATTAGAGTCATATTGAAAAAGTAAGAAGAGGAGCAAATACAAAGAAAGATAATGGAGAGAGAGGAGAACCTGCCATAGTTTGACGTCCTTCAGCTCATGCTGAACATTCACGTGGGTATTTGCCTACACTCCAAACACAAACAAAAGGGATAATTAAAACAAAAACGAAGTGCGTAACTTTCAGAGCCTTGCTTAGTATTTCACAAATTCGCACAACTTTTAACCCGACTGTTTCTCATGCATTGCCTCGTATAACTTATATTTCTATCAAGTGAATGTGAATATTAGAAGTATGTATCGTAGATCTTACCACACAAACAAGTTGCCGCTTTCCATGATTATCAACACCTTGGTTACTGAATTTCGCTTCTAGAACAGCAATTAGTGCAACATTATCCTATTGAGAACCAGAAGGTTTTCATCAGAAATGACACACAACCCAAGCAAAAACACGAAGCATTGGTTAATGAATTAATGCTACCTTGACTAAACGATTTAAAGCTGTTTTCTTCTGGGCATTAGGAACCAAAGCATCGGTTAAAGATTGTGCAGCTTTGTTAAACTCAACCTGTGCATGCAGCAATCTTATGTTCCATTAGAAGATGAAGTACTAATACACCATTGATTATATCAGGTAACCAACATACCTCATATTTTTTCACATGTGAGAATCTATCTCTGCGGAAAAAGGTAGCACATCCATCAATCGTTTGATTACTGCCATTGTAAACCTCAGCAGTCTTCCTCTTAAACAGAGCCTGATATCCATGTTTGTCCAGCTCGGGCGAAAAAAATTCCTCAAAATGATCACTTTGAACCTGTAATAGAAAAACAATCATAGTCAACCTTATAAGATCCTTGACAAAAACAAAGAATTTGCTGTATGGATTTACAAAATAGTCCATACTTCTTGAAGACAAACAACGTCTGCAAGGTAGCCAACAATTTCTCTTAGCAAGTTCTGTCTGCGGTAAGACCAAGAGAGGGCCCACGAAGGGCAATAACCGTACAAATCACTGGTAGCATATGAATCGCATAAAACATTATATGAAAGCACTGTAAAAGTTCCTGAAGATGTATCTAAGTGGCCTGCCACATCAGCATTGGTAACTGGAATCAATCGTCGTGGAGTTGGTGATGGAGCGGGAATCACACGAGATGTTAATATAGTTTTTGTAGGTCCAACAACCGATTTTGTCTCCGAATCTACCACAAAACATTCAAATTTAAGAACATGTCCAATATCATCTGCAGTGGGTGTGTATGTTTTCGATCGTCCAACTTCAAACCAAGTTTCACCACCATTTCTCTGTGTAACAGTAGCAGGATATATCGGTGTTGTACCATTTTGCACACTTGCATTGTTCACCCCAGATGTTGCATTATTATTGAATCGTCCGTATATATCCTCCTCTTCATTTCCATTTTCATTAACAGCACTGGCAGCACGCTCATGTAGAACACGATGGTGTTGCCATGCATCAGAAAAACATTTTGGAGTGCAATGGTAGCTTTTATTGACAGGTATTTTGGCTTTTACACACCCTAAGCACTGCAAAGTGGCTTGTTCAGATGGATGCACACTGCAGATAGCAACTTTCTTATCACTTTGTATGCGATACCTACAAGACCAGACAGAATTAGAGAATATGAGTAATCAGTAATAGACGGAGTAATACATCTGAATTCAATAACTAAAGCCATGTGACATCACTGGCAATGTTTAAAAAGATCTTCTGGTGTAGATTCAATGTTTCACCACATAATTGGTCGCTAATTAAGTATTCTAAGCTATATCTTAGAAAATGGTCAAATGCAGCAAGGGTGCCAAGCACGTATTATAATAAGTAAACCAAAAACCACGACATCAAATCAAACCCAAACAGACTAAAGTACGCATCCATCAAGATTTCAGACGAATATTTCTGCCAATCAAAATGTTCAGCACATGATTTGAAACTGGAACAATACACAGGTTATGATATTTTTCCTATGCACCTGTAGACCCACTGACTACAATCCTTACGTGTATATACTCGGTATCACATTCTTCGAGGTTTGGACCAAGATTAAAGATAACCTAACACAGCCTCATGACCCTGCCAATTTCAGTCAGAATTATCCCTTCATTACAAAACTAGTGCCTTTCCATTACAAATTAAATTGAACTATGCTTTTATGTACAACTCCTTATTCTCTAACTTAATATGGCAAAAAAGAGAAGTAAACTTTTACATATCCTCGAGCTAGAATAGCGATCCTTACACCGTTACACTGCCCTATTCTTCAATGTGTACTAGATGTAAGAGTTCCAAAAGACTACCTTCAACTCAAAACATCACATTGTACAACCACTAATTAAATTTAACCAAATATCATCCTATGTATAGAACTATAGATACATACTCCCTTACCTATTCAAACCCTAAAAGTAATACTACTATCACATTTTATAAAATCTCCTCGTCACCATCCTCTTACAATATAGAATCCCCTATTTTAAGGGGAATACTAAGACGTTGTACCTATCATTGTTTTTTCCCTAACGATTACAATTAACAGGTCACTTCACATGTCATTAAGACTACTTCATGACCACATTGGCTTTCTCTCTCCTAGACTACTTCATGACCAACTTGGTGTAACAAGGAGACCGAGGACACCCCAAAAAATCATTTAATTTAACAACCCACACACACAAACCTTTTTCCCCAACAATTTTAGCGTTGTGGGACGCGTCCCTTTGGAGAAGTGTAATAAGGTGGGACTAGTCTCTTGGGTGCCACATGGGCTGGGGACTCGTCCCTTGGTACCTTACTACAGCTAGTCTAAACGAACTTTAAAATAATATGTACTTTGGTTCAGTTACAGGAAAGAACACTTGTGACACTTAAATTACATTTTACCTACTAAAAACACTATCATCATAATCATAATCATAATCATAATCAAAGGATACAATGTCACAACGTATCAGTTGACGCATTATAAACACGTACCACTAAAATAAAAAATGCAAATTAAAACACTAACATAAAAAATAAAAATAAAAACTAACCATTTATATTTCAAGAAACAACCATCAAGAGGGTTAGATTCAGGAACATCAAGATTGTTGTTAAGTTGATTATTAGGAAAATCTAAAATGACATAAGGCAATATCTCACAACCAACTATCGGTATCTCTGACGGTAGATGCACTCGAGACACCTTCAGCATTCTTTTCTATTCTTTTCTTTTCAATCTTCAAACCCTAATTTTATAAATATATACTAGTACCATTTTACAGATCTTCTTTTTTTTTCTTAACTTAAAACCCTATGAAATGATTGGTTAATTGATGATGGTTATTGGGAATTATTAGGGTTTGAATGATTGTGTGTGATATATTTGGGGTTTTACGGACACAGATAAGAAGAAAGACGATACTTACTACTTTTTTTATTTTAATTTATTTTCTATTGGGTCCAAAAGTCTTTTATCTTCTAATTTTTGTATTTCAATTTGTGGATTGGTTACTTTCCAGTTTCCACAACTAGAAACTAGTTTTAGTTTTATATGCTATGATAATTGGATCATTAATTTATTTTTTCATTTATAATTCTTTTTAGAGTAAATTACACCGTTCGTCCCTCGTGGTTTGCGTTGACCGCATGAGGTTTAGTCCTTCGACCAAAAAATTATTGTCTACGCCCTAAGTGTGAAACGTTATGCACTGCTCGTCCTCCGTCCATTTGGGCCCACCAACTCAAGATAACGTCAGTTAAGTCACTTAACCCCTAAGGGCATATCCGTCATTTCTTGTCTCCCCTTTTTCCCGCCCAAATTACAACCCTATATCCTGTTGTCTTCCCCTTTTCCCACCCACCCACATAAACCTAAATCACATTCCTTCCACCACCATTTTCAAAACAAAGGGTTTTCTCAAATCAAATCAAAATCATGGTTAGATGTCCTCGTTGCCAAACACTTGCAGTTATGAAAACATCATGGACAAATAGAAACCCAGGTCGAAGGTTTTATGCCTGCTCCCAAATTGTATGTGTTAATGGTTTTAGTTTGTAATTGAACAATAATGATGATTGTTGTTTAATTTTGTTTCTGATTTGTTGTTTAATTTTGTTTCTGAGATTGTATGATTTGTTGATTGGGTGGACCCGTAATGTGCCATCGCTCAATGGTAGTTATACAGGTTATTAAGGTCTTTGAACAACCATCAAGAAATCCTACAAAATATGGAGCAAGAAAGAGCAACATTGAAGAAGTATGTTATGGTTTCATGTATTTTGTTGTTTGTGTCTCAGAATGTATAACATATTGACCTAGCAATTATAGTATTTGGGTGTTAAGAGATAGATGTATTTTGGGTGTTTAATGTTAGATGTATTTTGTGTATGTTATGTAGCACCATTGTAATGAAAACAAGCTTTGTAGCATTATTGCAATGTCTTGTTCTACATATTGCGATCACTTTTATGAATTTTGCTATTTCATTTTGTCACTTTTATGCATATGCAATCACTTTTATCAATGCAACACTATTTCTAGATTGATGCGCTCGATGAATCAATGGCACTTTGTCGCATTCTTGCAATTCAATGGTATACGCTTTACTTGCATTATTGCAATTTCTACATTACCACACCTCTATATAAGGGCATATATGGATAATACAAACCATATCAAACATCTTCCTAACCTATTCATAATTCTTTGCAAAGATGAGTTCAGAAACAAGGGTTCCAACAAGAGGAAAGGTTATATACATCTTCATGTTCCTTTTCCATCTCTTATATGTTAAACATACTTATGTTTTATTGTTTTTTTTTTTTTTTTTGTGCATTATTTTGTTTTCGAAGTTATCGCATTTCAAGTGACACATCCGAAAGTCTGCGATGACAAAAGTTCGTGTAACACACGGACGGTATTTTCCATTGCGTTATGTGGTACCACGATGAGATAGAGTTTATGGACCAAAGGTGGGCTCAAGTTCAAATGCAAAGGATGATGATAAGCCACTAACCCAAAAACAGATTCAAAAGGTTCTATTTGATGCAAGGACTAAAGTGCTAGGATTGCTGCAAAGGCGGTCTTGAAGAATTTGGTGTGAAACCTTATGTTGCACCAACCGAAATTGCAAAAAAGGGAAGGGAAGGAAAGAAAAGGATGGGTTAGAAGCAGTGGTGTTTCATGGTTTTCATGTGTACTGGTCTTTCATGTCTTTCAGTGGTGTTTCATGCTTTTATGGTATTTCATGTGTACTTGAACCTATTTTATGGTGTTTTAATGTTTCAGTTTACTTTATGTATGTTTTTTATGGTCTTTCATGTTCACTTGAACCTATTTTAGATAAGTTAGTGCAATGCTCTTGGTCTTTCATGTTTACAGTTACCAAATTACCAAAAGAATCTGTACATACCAAATTAAAGTCAAACAAATTAAAGTCTAAAGCAACCATACCATTAATCAATCAAGTTTCAAGGCATATAATGCCATAAACATCCAAAACAACTTAATTGACATTGTGCATGAGACATACTAGAAACACAGACATAACAGACATAATCATAACATTGTGCATAAGACATACTATCAAACACAGACATGACAGAGACTTCAACCTAACACAACCACCTTCTTCCTTGGTGCTCTATTCTTTGATGCACCATCTTCACATAATGGTGCCTTCCCTTATCTTGACTATCGCTCTTGTCTTTGATTGTGAACTGCAGGAGTATCGAATCCAAATCCACCCTTTGCTTGCATTTTTCTCTTTTTGACTTTGGCATTCTTGGTCCAAGACATGTTCTTTGATTGTGACCTCTTGACCCACATTTGTCACAAGTTACGCTTGTGCCTCTTGAAAGCTTACCATCATTAACTATCTTAAAATCCCTTCGCCTTTGACCTTTTCTTTCTTTCCTTGGTCTTCCAACTTGTGGATTATGTTTTGGTGGCAATGAGACTAGTTGGAACAGTGCACTTGGGCCAATGGACAGGACCTCTGATTGGTTTTATATGAAAAGAATATACTTTCTTCCAAGTCTCTAACCTATAGCATGGATGTACCCACTCCTCTGGTAATGCAACCTCTTGATGATTAAGTGACATGTTCCAATTTGTTGCAACAAAGATGTTTGCAAGGGATGCTGTCAATTCCCATCTTCTACAAGTGCAGGTTCTAGCAACAACATGTACCACATAATCTGGTCATTCCATGGACCACTTACAGGTATAACTCACTCCATTCCATTAACGGTATACTTGTTAGCTTGAGCGCATTTTCCTTCAAAATTTTGTAGCAGTTGGTGTGAGTGGTCCATCACACCTTGCAATAACTTTGTTAACATTGACAATCTGGCAAGTTCTATTATTAGGTATTGCAATCTAAGTACTTACATGGAATGACAATTGAATAGCATATGGAATGTATAATACCTTCTCATGAGATACTCCCTGGCAAACTCCAATGTGGAAATAATAGGCTTGTCTCTACCCCCTACTAGCTTGGCATTCAAGACTTCGCACATGTTGTTCAATAAAACATCTGACTTGGCTCTCTCTGTTTAAGGAGTTTGTTGTTTAGATAATATTAGATCAACAGATACTATGAAATCAGTTAAAGTAAGAATACTATATACCTGAGAAATGTGATCTTGACCAGTGTTGTGGAGGAATGAGATTCAACCAGTCATAAGCCTCTTTCTTGAAAGCTTTCAACTCTTCCATTGCAACTTGAAACTCTGGGACTGTTGTTGCAGTTGCTGCTTTCCATAGCATATCCTTGTATGCAGTACCATTCCACTTCAACTTCATATTCTCATGAATATGTTTCACACAAAATCTGTGCTCTGCACATGGAAACAATTTTGCAATTCTTTGGTATAATACCACTAGCAGTTGGAAACAATTAATTAGTTAAGTAAGTTAAGGAATTAATTACAAACATTGAAATCAAATTAACTAGTTAAGTTAGTACCTTTTGCACACTTATGAAAGTGAAGTTGGAATTCTGTGCATCTAGGTCATCTCCAAGTTGATTGAGAAACCATGTCCATGACTCGTGTTTCTGTCTCAACAAGTCCATATGCCAATGGATAGATCCCATTGTTTGGATCAATACTCACACACAAAGTTGTCCCGGTATGGACCCTTCATGAATGCTCCATCTAATCCAAGGATTTCCTCATCCCACTCGAATCCAACTTTCAAAGGACCCAAACATATATAGATTCTCTTAAAACTCTTGTTGGGACTTGATGATCCGCTTGACTTGAACATGGATCTTGACAATTGTGTTTGGATTAGCTTGTTGCAATTCCAACACATAATCTCTTAGCATCTTATACCGATGTGTAATCACCCCTTATTTCCTTTCGACTTCTTGCTTAGCTCTAAATGCCTTACTTTCAAATAGTTAGTTCATGTTTTTTGATAGTTGCTCTTGAATGTTTCTAACAGTATATTAGGGTTTGTTTTCAATCGCTCAACTAATTCCTTTGAGAACCAATTGTAGGTGGCATAAAGGTTATCTCTTTCCTGAGACATTTATGGATCGACTTGTATGTTTTACCTCCCAAGATTCGATCTTTTTGACTTTGGAAACTAACGAACCCATGGACATTTACTATCATCCAACAGTTTTTGTCTATTAGGTTTACCCCATTAATGATTACCTTCTTCCTTGGGCCTATTTCACCCCAGTTGGGCCTTTTTCTTGACTTGGCCCGATGGATCGAGTTGGCCCACAATCATTGACTTCACCACCGGTGGTAGAGAGGGATAACACCTTTGCATACACGCCTCACTCTCACATTGTCATTCTTTTCCATTCTTATTTTCTCCTAGTCTCAATTGAATGCTCTCTAATGTACTCCTTCACCTTTTCTTTGTTTGCAAATTTTGACCCACATAGAAATATGTCTTGTAAATTTTCGACTAGCATGTGCTTGTTTTCTTAATCGCTTCAACTTCTTTTTCCTTAACCTACTACCTTCACCGTCTACTACCGATCCACTCTCAAAATACTCATTTTCTAATTCATTGACATCATCTCCATCCGCTTCATCTTCAATCTCAACCGCTTCCCTTTCTACACCCAACAAACTCCACAGCCTCATCAATTATGTAGTTAAAGTCCCTCATGTCAACATCCACCTCATCCGCATTATTATTGTCATCTACTATGAAATCACCGCCTTGGCTATCATCATCTCCTTGACTATCACCCTCTGTTTCACTCTCGCCACCCTCGCTTTCACCCTCAACTTCACTTTCAACATTCTCACTAGGATTACCCATTCCAACCTCGTGATTTGTTTCAAAATTCTCACTAGGATTTGTTTCAACCTCGTGGATTTGTTTGAACATTCATTGGTGGTGATATAATGTCCAAGTCGAGAAATGGGTCAAAGTTAGGATCTTGTGACTCTACATATGGGTCATAAGAAGAATAAAATTCATTTGCAAACCGACTAGAGACTTGAGAAGACTCATCATTACCAATTGCAATACTTTGCCTTTGGTCTTTACCACTTTGCTGACCTATATCTTTACCTACACACCCTTCATTGACATCAAAACTACTTTCTTAGCGAAGGGGTAATCCCCGCCTTTGATGTTATTGGTTCATTTAACTCTTCTATTACAAGTTTTTATGCTTTGGTTGTATGTAAATGTCGATTGGTCTTTTCATGCTCAACATATACATCAACTAGCTTAAGACCTTCCATCACATACTTGCCTAATAACTCAACATCTTTGTCACATGCTAAAGGCTCTAGTCCATTGTCTAAATCATAATCGGGTTTCAAGAAATGGTAAAACATCAACCTATGACCATCATGACCTAAGTCTTCTAGCATAGAATCAATTTCATGGATTGAAAACTCGATCACCGCTCTATCAAATCCACAAAAGTAATCTTACCATTCTTGTAAATCTGTTGGGTGCATTCGTGAAAAACCTCCATGATTGAGCTTGATGGAAAAGTAGTAGAGTTTTTATCGCAAATAATTAAAGGAATCAATCGACAAGGGTTTTAGACATTAAAACACCAAACAAAGTATCGCAAACCCAAAATGCATACTCTAATGATTAAAAACATACGTCACTTAACACCATTATCAAAAATAACTATAAACAAATACTTACGATACATGCAATATGGGTCTCGATCAACAACATCATTTGCTCTAATTTCATACAATGGGAGCACCATCGATTCTTTGTGAAGTATCGGTACAAAGATTTGGGAAATGATTTGGGGAAGAAGATGAATAGTGCGGGAAATGGTGCAAAGATTTTAGTTTGGGGGCCGACAAGGTAGATGGGTTTGATGGTCGAATGTACTTGGGAAATGACCAAAATAACCTTTACAAACCTCCGTTAACCCACGTTATCTTGAGTTGGTGGGCCCGGATGGACGGAGGGACGAACGGTGCATAACGTTTCACACTTAAGGCGTATGGTGCAATTTTTTGGTCAAGGACTAAACCTGCGGTCAACGCAAACCATGAGACGAACAGTGTAATTTACTCTTCTTTTATATAACAAATTGTTTTTTTACGTATCATTTTGTTAAAGTTTCTTTGTAAATTTCATGTGATTTTAGCATTTCTCTTTTTGAAAAGTTTTTTTTAACTAAAGTTATGTTAAAATGGTTAATTAAGAAAAATGAAGTGATTTAGTTAATAAGAAATAGGATAATAAAAATTAATATTTTGAAATATTTTATAGCTAGACAATAGTTGAGTAATTTTACTAGTTAAAGATAAAATTGATATGTTAATAATACTATCTTCTTAGAAAAATTTAGCTGTAGACATGTAAAGTTTGACAAGTATTTAAAAGATAAGTAAAATTTATTTATGTATTATAACCGTGCTAAATAATGATAACACAATTAAAACGTAAAAATGTATCAACAACTTCAAGAAAACTAGCATTTCCATTGAACTAGATACATACAACGATCGAATTAAATTACAGCGATATGAAGCATATTGTGAAACCAAAACGCATAAATTACATCTAGTTTGGTTGATTTCATATCAGATTATTTTTTGTATTCATTGTAGGTTGGAAAGTTAATTTGAAGATTTAGTTAAGGTTAAAGAACGTTTTGTGTAATAATTAACAGTGCAATATCAACATGTGTACTAAGAAACTGTCATGTATTAATATGACGTCAGAAACGGACAAAAATAAGTTTGAAATATTCCTTTAATATATAGATTCATAGATATGCTTCAAATTTAAATAGAAGACAATATTAGACACTCAGTGGTCAAAATTTGCTTAAACTAGTTTTTTGGGATAAAAAACTACTGTATAAAAATACGTGTGTCTAAAGTGCAAAAAAAAAAAAAAAAAAAAAAAAGTTAAATGTGAAATCATTATATTTTAATTAATTCCCATATAATTTATAATCAAGTTTAAAACTTTAAAAAAATATAAAATTGACTTAAGTGTAAAACTATAAGTTTCTATAGTTTTTATTAGGTTTATAAGTTTAAGAAATACCTTCTAAATTATATATATCATTTCAAGAAATTCCATTGTTATTTGTATTGTTCTTGTAGTATATTACTTGTTGTTGTTGTTGTTGTAAATATCACTTTATTATAAATTTAAGAGATTTACAAAATATTAGAAGAAAGCCGAGATACTATATGGCCCCCATTCCATTAACTATTGGAAAGAATGTGAACGGCAACTCGTGCTCCACTGTCTTGAGCTATGGAGAACTTTTGGATCCGCTTCAGCAAGACAATCGTATCTTTTTTATAATTCCCCCAAAGAAGAGAACGAAAAAGGGGAAAAACCATATCCATTATCTGCACACTTAGGGTACGCTTGGTTCAAAATGAGAAATGGGAAAGGGAAAAAACAAATGGAATGCAAAGGAATGGAATGGACATTATCATTATCTTTGATAGTGCTTGGTTTATGAAAAACACATTACCTCCAAAGTGGTGGTGGTGGTGGTGGTGGTGGCTGCTGCTGGTGGTGGTGGTTGTGGTGGTTGCTGCCGTTGGTGGTGGTGGTGGCTGGTGGTGGTGGTGGTAGCTGGTGCTGGTGGCTACTGCTGGTGGTGGTGGTGGTGGGTAATCATTACCATACCTCCCAATTTACTGGGTAATGCCCCATTACTCAATACTAAACAATGATTGCATTCCCTACTCCTAACCAGACATGTTTAATCATTACCTTTTCCATTCCCCACCCCCCGTTACCCCCAGCCAAGCACCCCCTTAGCCTTATGTTTAACAAGTTTACGTTGTTCCACATCAATCACCGCACGACCGGGCATGAAATCAGTCATCTCAGTTTGGATCAAAGGCAAAGACCCAGTCAGATCCACACATACATCAAACCCTTCATCCCATGAATAGAGTAACATATCCGCTGGATGTAGGGGTTTGTCATGCCCTCCACCCAACCCGATATCAACTTCCTTACTAGCTGAAATCCTCGGTCGAAAGTAGATGTCGACAAGGGTATCACGTACAACGTTATGCCGATGTTTAATACCAATGATAGCAACACGATACAGTATGGTCTCCATAAATATCCCCCGAAAAGACACTAGAGCAAGCTGAGCACGACTTCGAAACATAAAATAAGGGAACACATAACCGATAGCATATCACACAAAGATAAGTCTTACGTTCATAGTTTGTCTCAAACCAGAAATCGCAACCGCTCTAAGCCGGTCAGAAGTGTGATCCTCCATTTGAGATCCACAAAGCCATATGTCGAGGAGATAAGGAAAAAGTGGCATTGTAGTTTTAGTAACCGTGTGAAATATATATATATATATATATATATATATATATATATATATATATATATATATATATATATATATATATATATATATATATATATATATATATATATATATATATATATATATATCGGTTTCTTCATGAGCTTAGGGGC
The DNA here is from genome assembly GCA_022545495.1 of Chrysanthemum lavandulifolium. NCBI lineage: Eukaryota > Viridiplantae > Streptophyta > Magnoliopsida > Asterales > Asteraceae > Chrysanthemum > Chrysanthemum lavandulifolium. The sequence continues at coordinate 131,439,519 of CM040243.1, forward strand.
AGCGATCTCACTTGGATTTCTCAAAAGTTGAGTTTCCATAGTCGTATTAAACACATACAAAGCTTCATTAAAGGTAGTCCCAGGATCTATAAAACCAGAATGTCGATGCATCTTAGTCTGCAAGCCAGGAGGCTCCAATCGAGACGCAAGAAATGCATAATTCACAACATCACATGCACAATAGACACCAAGCCCCCCAAATGCAAAGGGTAAGGTGGCAAGACTCCAATTCCAATCATCAAACCCAGGTCCAGAAAGCAATGACATTACGCTCTAGAGCAGAACGAAGAGCCACACCAAAAGAAGGTTAGGGCAACTCAAAGACACGGGGGTAGGAGGCATGTGCGCATAAAAAGATATATAGTTTGGAAATACTCATACAAGCACGAAGAAACAACAACTCACATTGAGGATCATTAATCTTAGCAACTGAATCCATAAGCAAAATGGTTTCAGCCACTTTTTTCATCACAAGTTCACTACTAAAGTCGAAATCCACACTAGCGGACCCACCATGTAATTTAACACTATGCAAAGGCCGAGCAATATTAAACAGGAAAACACCCGCAAGCCTACTCTTGAGGTCTTCCTTTGGCAAAAACAAACTCAAAAAATTTACAAAAAAATACTGGGAAGACAAGATAGTATATGTTCCCCACTCCTTTAACAATAGCAAAAGTAATCCTATTAAAGATGTGGACAACAACTGGTGCCCCAAATATCTTGAGTCATAGAGACCTTTCGTATCTTCTTTAGCAAGACAACCGTATCCTTCTCTAATCCCCTCAAAGAAGAGAAAGAAAATGGGAGAAACCCATATCCAATAGTCGCACACCTAGCCTCATACTTGACATGTTTACGTTGTCATGAAAGAACGGATTAATGTGATATTAAAATAAATTCAAAAGATTTTACATATAACAATGACTCGTTTAAAATAGGGCAAATGTTTTTTTAAAAAAAAAGTATCATACTTGACACCGTTTGTTTTTCTGGGTAGTGAACAATTTTTTTTGCTTTTGAGTACTTTTTTATTTTATTATTTTTATTTTATCTTTTATGGGTAGTGAAAACTTGTGATGACCATTTTGTCCTATGAATTTGCGAAAATTGCATCCACCGTCTCTAGGGTAAATTACATAAATGGTACTTGTGGTTTAGCGAAAATTGCATCCACCGTCCCTAAACGTTTTTTCGTCTTCTTTTTTTTATTTTATTTTTTCTACGTTTTCGCCAGTTTTCGTCCGTTTTACTACGTTTTTGTCTATTTTTATACGTTTTCATCCGTTTTAAATGTTTTCGTCCATTTTTCTTGCGTTTTCGTCCGTTTTTATACGTTTTTGTCCGTTTTCTTAGGTTTTCATACATTTTTATCCGTTATCATCCGTTTTTATATGTTCTCATCTATTTTTATACGTTTTCGTCCGTTTTATACGTTTCATCCATTTATATCATTTTTTGTCCATTTTTATCCGCTTTTATCAGTTTTATCTGTTTTCGTCCATATTTTTCTGTTTTTGTCCATTTTTTTTACATTTTCGTCCGCTTTTTTTAGTTTTCGTCTATTTTTATACGTTTTTATCCGTTTCGTTCATTTTTATTCATTTCCGTTCGCTTTAATACGTTTTTATCAGTTTTCATCCGTTTTTATACGTTTTCGTCTAATTTTATACGTTTTCATTCGTTTTTATACGTTTTCGTCTGTTTTTATACATTTTCGTAAGTTTTATACGTTTTAGTTTGCTTTTATCAGTTTTGGTCCGTTTTATACGTTTTTCGTCCATTTTATACGTTTTCATTTGTTTTTATACGTTTTCGTTCGCTTTTATACGTTATCTTATGATTTTATAGGATTTTGAACATATGAAAAGGATAATAATGGTTAATAACGGTTAAAAAACATATGAAAACATAAAAACGTATAAAAACGCATAAATACGTACAAAAACGTATAAAAGTATCTGAAAATATATATAAAAAAAGGATGAAAACGAATAAAAATGAACAAAAACATACAAAAGAATATAAAAACGGATGAAAGCAGATGAAAACGTATAAAAACAGACAAAACAAATGAAAATGTAGAAAAATGGACGACAACGTATAAAAATGAATAAAACGGACGAAAATATATTAAAACATGTTAATACAAATAAGCCGTAAAAACGTTTATTTATATTTTACGATCTTCTATTGTTTTGTCGATAACAAACGTAAAATCATTTTAACGAAACAAATAAAATACGTAAATGATTTGAGCCAATAGTTTACTAACACACTTACATTTTCATATAAAATACTAAACAAGTAATAGTGTTTACATATTATAGAAATACATATGTATAACAACTAGTGTTTACATAATATAGAAATGTGCATACTTATATTGTAATGGGTAATGTAATGGGTAAAAATCTAAGTACTTGACCCATTGACTAGATACATTAAATGTAGTTGGGTAAAACACAAAGTCCATGACCCATACCCATGGAGCTTGATCCATAACCCATGACCCATTGCATGACATCATGCATGAAGTCATGTTGGGTATTATCCATGGACCATGACCCATGATCCAATGTCTAGATACATTGCATCTTGTATAACCCATGGTTCATAACCCATAACCCGGTTTGCAACCCAAAATCCGGACTTAAGTGACCCGATCTGGCGGATCCTTGCATTACTAGCGGATCCTCCGGGGAGGGATCCGGATCCGGGAACGATGAGAAATTTGCCTATAAATAGTGAGCCATTTCTCTCTTGCAACTCATCCCTTTTACACATACTCTCTCTTAGTATTGTAAACTCTCTAACCTCATATCCAAAGGATCTTTCTATGTAGTTTTGTGTTTGTGTGATTCTCTAGGTTCCTCTTAAAGGCGAGATCACCACCTCTTGAAGTCGAGCAAGCTCAAGTCCATGGGTTGCCAAGCTTCGTCATCATCAAGACTACTGAAGTTATCTTGTTGATAGTTCTTTCCTCCCTCCTTAGAAGTGTTGTGTCGAAGGCATTAGTGAAAGGTGTCGAAGGTTCGTATCAAAGGCATTAGTGAAAGGTGCCGAAGGTTCGTGTCAAAGGCATTAGTGAAAGGTGTCGAAGGCCCGTGTCAAAGGCATTAGTGAAGGGTACCGAAGGTTCAAGTCGAAGGCATTAGTGAAAGGTGCCAAAGGGTCGTGTCAAAGGCATTAGTGAAAGGTGCCAAGGATGTACATTCGATATGGTGCATCGATGTACAAGATAGATGAGTTTGGGTTAAAGGATAGTGAGATCCTTATGTTGTTGTTATAAGGAGCGTGTCTCCTTTGGGATAGTAGTTGTGTAGTGTTGGGTAGTAGTTCCTCCTTTGTAATGGAACTCGGTATCTAGCCTTGTACCGGATAAAGTGTAGGCGACGTTGTGATAGGTTTGGTTCTACCTCGTGGAAGAACCCGGTGTCTAGCCTTGTACCGGATAAAGAGTATGCGACGTTGTGAAGGCTTCTCCGCCACATTAAGGAGCTTGTGTTGTGAAGTGCTTACTAACTCTCGAGTAGGTGACTCGGGGAGTGGAATATGGCAAGAAAGGTGTCCTTGTAGCCGAACCACTATAAACACTCGTGTTGTGGTTTTGTGTTTCTTACTCTTTATCTTTGCATCATTTGTTTATATGCTTTATCTATCATCATCCAACACACACAATCAAATAGATTGACATAAGTTGATCTAATTAATTTAAAACGAAGTTTTAATTGGTAAAACTATTCAACCCCCCCCCCCCTTCTAGTTTTTCACAAAACATACAAAACCATAAAAAAAAAACGTAGAAGAACATACGAAAATGGATAAAAATGTAAGAAAAATGAATGAAAAGATATAAAAATGGATGAAAACGTATAAAAACGGACGAAAACATTTAAAACGTATAAATGCAGATAAAAACGGATAAAAACGTATAAAAACAGATAAAAATGGACGAAAACGTAAGAAAAATAAACGAAACTAGAATTTTTTGACCAAAACCGATAAAAACCGACGAAAATTAATAAAAACCAAAGAAAACTGATAAAAAAGGATGAAAACGTATAAAAACAAACGAAAACTGATAAAAACAGATGAAAACATTTAAAAATAGACGAAAACGTATATAAGCAGATAAAAACGGACTAAAACATATAAAAACGGATAAAATAAAAACGTATGAAAACGTATAAAAATGTATAATACGGACAAAAACGTATAAGGAGTGGAAAAAATATTTAGGGACAGTGGATGCAAATTTCTCTAAACGATGAGGACAATTTATGCAATTTAGTGTAAGGACGGTGGATGCAAATTTGGCTAACCCACATGGACTATTTACGTAACTTAAAAGGGTAAAATGGTTATCACTAGTCATCAGTACCCATTAAAAAAATGTACTCATAAACAAAAAAAAAATTGTTCGATACTCAATAAAATAAACGGTGTCAAGTATGGTACTTTTTAAAAACATTTGCCTTTTAAATATCATTTAGTAGTTTTTTGTGTTCAGGTCTAGCCCATTTTATGCTTCCTCATGTATTTATATTCTACGACACCTACATTATGAGAAAAAAATAATCTTACATGGGAAAACACATAGACCAAACGAGATGCTGATAATATCCTTATTTCAGACCCAACTCTTTATTGGAATTGTTGCTTGTGATCTTCCGTACCTCACTTATACTAGACCAGATTTATCGTATACAGTTCAACACATCTCGTAACTCTCAAGCGGATTCTTCGCTATGTTTGTGACACTATAGATCACGGTCTTTAGATGTACTTGTCCCCTATGTCATTGGTTGCTTATTGTGATGCTGATTTGGGCCAACTGCCCTTAAACTCGATGATCTACTTATGAATATTGTATTTTTTTTCTTTGGCAATAATTTACTATCTTGATCCTCCAAGCATCATTTTACTCTCTCTCACTCTAGTGCCGAGATATAGTATCGTGATGTTGCCAGTGCAGTTGTCGAGACTGCCTGGTTGCGAAAGCTACTTAGCGAGCTTCACTTTGCATTGTCAACGGCTACTTTGGTTTTATTTTTATAATGTTAGCGTAGTTTATCTTTCATCTAATCTCGTTCAACATCATCGAACGGAACATATTGAGACAGATATTCATTTTGTTTGGGATCAGGTTGTTGCACGTCTTGTTCGTGTGTCGCATGTCCCTTCGCATTTCCATTTTGCTGGAATTTTTAAGAAGGAACCACCTCATTTTGAGCCACTTTGAACGTTCGCCTTTTAGTCTATTAGTATTAGTATTAGTATTGGCCCATTGTATATTCGGCCCATATCCTATATAATCTTGATGTACCAAACATTATTATCCTTGGACCGGCTGTTGGGCCGTAGCATACACTTGGGCTGGTGGTTGCATTTGAGCCGTAGCATGAAACACTACAGGGGCTGTTGGTTGATACAATTGGGTAGGAACAGTAGGTGTAGTACGGGAAGTGGTAAAACCCAATTTAACCAATAATTGTTGCAAGGTCTCCATATCCACATAACCAAAACCGCGAGGAAGTATAGTTGACTTACCATGAACGCCATTGTGAAGATACCGACACGCCTCACCAAAACGACAATGACCTTTAGCAAACAAAAAACAAGGTTTGTTTACTTTTTCAAATGGATTAGACGGACGCCGATGGGTGTTATTTGCCAATAAGACCATAGGAGAAGCAGATGTAGCATCCATAATCGAGTCTTGAACTTTAGACTTCATGCGCATTTCTTGCGTAGTCAACAAAGAACGAACCGTCTTGAGATCGGGAAAGGGTTCCCGACTAGCAATAACGGCTGAAATCACATCATACGTGTTAGGTAAGCCTTCAAGTGCAAACGTAATGATATCATCATTACTAAGAGGAGAACCAAGACCATTCATAACCAATGCAATTGACTTAATTTTCTGAAAGTAAGCATCAATTGTTAAGTCCCCAAGCTTTAGATTACGTAACTCCGCCTTCAAAGCCATAGCTCGAGGGCGTTTATTGTCTTGAAAAATCCCCTCAAGACACACCCACGCCTCTTTGGCAGATTTGGGATTAAGAGCAACCAAGCGTTTTTGAAGATTCGAGGCAAGTGTAGAAAAGATCCAAGACCGAATGATGAAATCAACCTTGAGCCATTCCGCATCCTTAGTCGGGGGTGGAGGAGGTGTAGTGGATGAGGACGCGGGTGGATCAACGAGATGATCCAAGATGCCATATCCATGACAAAGGTGAGAAAAATAATATACCCATGATGAGTAATTCATCTCATCAACATCAAGCTTAATCGGAACAAAAGTAGTCAAGTGATTCATCGCCATAAGTTTATCCGATAACGTGAGGACAGGGGGGGTGGGGAGTTGTATCCGTAGTCATTGTAGTGAGCGTTTAGGGTTTAGTAACTCGTCCTTGGTTAACAAACAGGTCGGCAAAAACTGTGACAACAAAGTGGTCGAATTAAAACTTGGAAAAGAAAGTGGTTGACAAACAGTAGAATGGATCGAGAACTGTAGAGTGGTCGACAAACTGTAAACTGGTTAGGGGTTAGTGGTCGAATAAAAAATAGGTTGTTTAGGGTTTAATGAGTCGGTTTAGGGTTTAAAGAATCGACTAACAAACAAACGAGGTCGACAACACACTTGGTCGACAAACACAGCTCGACAACACACTTTGGTCGAGAAACAAAACAAAGAAAAACGTGCGGAAGCAGTAGAAGGGATCGGTTAGGGTTTGATACCATGTAAGTTTGTGTATATTGAATGAATAATAATGTTTGGTCCATCAAGATTATATATGATACATAATGGACCGAATATACAATGGACCAATACTAATACTAATAGACTAACACACCCATCTCCAACTCCAATCGCGAAGGGCTATTAGTGAATGTTAATATTATGTATATTAGCTTAGAGCTAGGCCCGTTTAATTGTTTGTTCAAGCCTACCTCATTTATGCTTTCTCATGTATTTATATTGTACGACTTATTTAAGACTTATTATATGATTATGGATAAACTTCTTACAATATTATACCCCCGCGCTAGGTTTAAAACTAGTATAACACTAATAGAGTCAGAATTGTGAAGCAATAATAAGACTCGAGTTGTGTCACTAACAACTTCTATTATGATTTTTCAGCGGATACCCAACGTTATTTGGCTAACCTCTATGCGTTACAAAGAGTACGCATCTCTAGGGTAGTGATTCTTGGTGCCTTGGATGTGAGGAGCCGAGGAGGTATGCATGTAATAACATATCTCATTTAGATGGAGAGTAATATGACTAAGTCATATTATAGTCTCAAGTTGTAAGTACTGATAACTTTTTTCATCATGTTAAGTTGAGATCTTAAGTTATTGGGCAACATGTACTTGATTTGTTACAAGCTACAACACAAGTACAAGTTCAATTGCTAGAGCTCAATAGCAACTATAGTGAAAGGTAGTTGCAAAGAAAAGTTGTTTGTTATCATTTCAACTTGCACTCCATTGTCATTGACTAGGTAACAAACTGTAATGTCCCTTTCGAATAACTTGATCATGGCCCTTACAATCTCTTGTCCTCTTTATCTTATTTTGTTTCACTGATACATCATTATGTACCACTAGATGTTAGGTCACTGTTTTTGTCCATATCAATTGAGTAGTCTCTCAGACTAATGCTAATGGGAGTCGCTTGACAACCACAACCCCATAAAAGCAATGTGTTGCCTCATTAGCTCACCCTAAAGCAACGCGTTGCTTGATGACCATTTCAATGTTTCGGTTGATTGAGTGACCGAAACATTTAACAAAGCATCTCCAATTTTTGTTACCGTTTATATGTATATTTACGGGGTTGCTTTTTTTGGCACCACTAGCTAGTTATGGTTGGGGTGAAGTTGTGGAGAGAGAAAGCTGAGGTGACGCTGAAATGACGGGGTTGCTTGGATTAAAAAGTGGTCACCACTAGCATTATTCTCATAATTCTCATATATTCTTTTTTGTATTACAAACATCATTGTCTAGACATTAGACAAAAAGGATAGGAGTGGTCACATATTGGATAACATCAAGTACGTAGAACAAGCTGAATCAAGTTCAAGAAAGAAGCTACAGATGTCAATATAAGTAAACCCAAATCTTTACATTAGACAAAAATGTCAATTTATTAATGTCGAGGCTTCATTTGTTACTAAAAAGTCATTAAGGTTTTAAGATTCTGAATTGTTGTTAAACTAGTGTGTTATGAAATTGAAAAGAAAGAAACAGGAGAAGATAAATTTAAGCTGGCGTGTTTTCAAGAGAGCAAGGTGCAGTTGGTGTTATAGTCGGGTTATCCACCCATCACTCAGTTTTACTCTAACATTCATATAATACAAAACCTAAAAAGCATCATCCTAGTATAAACCAAGTTAAGTTATGGGGCACACGGGACCCACGATTTTTATTTACTATACACTTGACCAACGTTGGTTTCTACTGGATTGCACGGCTTACTAACACTGTTCATATAATACAAAACCTAAAAAGCATCATCCTAGTATAAACCAACGTTGGTGTATAATGGATTGCACGGCTTACTAAGAGCCTTGGGTACGGTAGCTGATGGCTCAAGCCATGGCCGACGGCACTAACCAACGGCGCCACAAACCATACCGGATTTCGGCTGTTAGCGTCTCGCGCCACCACCACCAGCTCACGCGGTGGGATTTATTTTTTGTTTTCTTTGTTTGTTTTGTTTTGGGTTTTGTGTTTATGTGTGAGAAACTGAGATGAAAAAGTGAAGTCTGTGAAGTTTTTGCTGAAATTTCGACTTGCTATGGCTGGTAAATGTGATTTGTGAAGTTGGTATGTACGTAGAAGATGACTTTTGAGAATAAAGAGAAAATATAAAACTACCTGCCCTTTTACTTTTGCAGGCTTCTAGCTCCACGCCTCCACATGTTTATTTATTTACTTTTTCAACTTCCAACATGATACTTAATATTTTCTTTTGAAACAATTTTAATCTGATACTGTAGCAAACTTAGCAATTACATATGTGTTTTGAAGTAAGAAAGCAAAGACAATAATAAAGGAAAGTAAGCTAGTAATAAACATAATAGGAGAGGTACGTAATTAAATTCAAAGTAGTCGATTCTATCTTTTGGGAAACGATAGTTATTTCACTCATCTATACTACTTTATAATGCATTTAGGCCCTCTAAAATTAGAAGGCTTAAAAATTCAGACTTTTTTACTTGCTTATTATGGAAAGATATATTATAATGCATGTAAAATTAAGATAAGGAGCCCAATCACGAGATAACGTGTGTCACTTCTTATATTTCCGGCGCAACTTCTAACAAACTTCAAACCCCTAACCACCAAAATTAAAATAAAGAGATCCAATTATAAAATGACATGTATCACTTACCATTAAAAATTCATCTTTATTTTCAAATTAAAATATCTTTTATCTACTTATTTATATTATAATCTAATTTCACCATATTTTCTAAAATTTTATCTTTCTTTAATTCAACATCCATTTTAATATATTTTTATGAGTTTTAGTTTTATATTTTTAGTGGGTTTATTTTATTTTAATTCAAATTTTACAACTTTAACCTTTATTTCATTTATTCCAATCAATACAATCTTGATTCGTCAAAATCATATACTTTTGGGGGTGTTTGTGGCGTAAGAGATTGCGAGGGTATTTTATATCGCGGGAATAATGATGTCGCGTGAAAGTTACAGAACCCAAACAAACACTTACAACTAACACATATACGTTCGAAGTGTTGTGAAACGAATTCACTAAACGGGTAAAAACACATATAACTATACTTATCGCCGCATTGCCACCACCATCTCATCACATCACCACCTCAAAACATTTGTTATTCTGAAAATAGTCGTGGTCTTGCCGCATGCACATGCGGTACCCTTCTAGATATCTTAAAATGACAAAAAATGTGGTGTTATGCTAGTTATATATATTGTTTGTAAAAAAAAAAAAAAAAAAAAAAAAAAAACCTTAGCGGCACCATAAAAGCGGTGTTATCTTTAGGGAGAGGGTTTTGGTGTCATAGCCAAAAGTGGTGCCATGGAAACAAGGTGGTGAGGTGGTGGCACCACCCATAACACCAAACGATACCTAGCGCTCTAACAATGTTCTGTTTCTTTTCATTTTCTTTTTTTTTTCCTTAAGTGATACTCGAGAACACATTGTCAGTTTTCGGAAGAAAATTACATTAGCCTCACCTCCCTTCCCATCTTTCTCTTGAAAATAGCACTTTTTTTTTCTGTTTCATACCCTTTCCTTTAATTTATCTACTATAAAAACTTGAATCCCAGCCGGCCTGCATCAGCAACAAAGTAAAACTGTCGAATCACAGACGGCTACATTAATCGGGATGAGGAGAGTTGCTTAATCAGCACTTATGTTACCCGGTGCAAGTCTTTAGAACATAGTCTTGCAGAATAAAACTTCAAGTGAAACGTTTTAAAAAATCAAACATATTTGCTTCCCTATACACACAAAATGACCAGCATAAAACAAACAGGAGAGCAAGTGCAAAGATTAAAAGACTTTGTATGCGCATACGACAGCCTGCTTCAGTACATATTACAAGATTCAACTCATCAGATGATAGGTAGCTTTTTGCAAGTCTCACCTAATTGACCTGACAATTAATGTTGTATAGCAAAAACTAAACACCGAGTCCATTTGCATTATCCTCCATGACTATCAAGTAAAAACAACACTAATCTAAATAGAGGGAAGAATACGCATTCATTAAAATCAATGGATGAAAAATAGCAAAGGAAACCAGAAGCCAAAAACAAATAACCACATAATCATAAATAGCTAATGCCAGGGGCTTTATAGTTTATAGTGCAGAATCTTACACAAGATCACCCAAGAACAACAATCGTTATGGTGATCCTTAAAGCAAAATATGAACTAGAAATGTTAGACAACAAAAATGATATCAACATGTCAATAAGGTATAGCGCCATAAGCTAATTTATGGTCTAAAGATAATCACAAAATCATAACTATCTCATTATTATCAGCAAAATACTTGACTGTGTAACCAAATAACGATAACCACGTAACCAGATCAAATTACCAAACTCTTTTGATCCATCTTTTCCCGATAAAATTCCAAAACACCCGGAATGTATTTATCATACCTTTCCAATCTCTTAACAAAGTAAGTTTCAGGACATTTCAACCACCAACAAAGCCCAACTTGATTCTTATCAATCAACTTCTTATCCACACAATACTCGTAAACCAAACTTCTCGGAACAATCCTTTTCTCCATACTCAACGAAATCAAAAGAGAATTCTTCACAACAACCGACAACTCAACTCCCATCTTATTCACAAGAAACTCCATAACCGTATCAATCTTCTCCTCAGATTTCATCATACACCACGGATCACTCCTAAACGCCAACAAAACCTCCTCCTTCCTCCACCCCCATTTCTCATACGTCTCAATCTTCTTATCCCACGTCCCCTTACTCATAGACCTTATAGCATGAACCGCCAACATAAAATGCGTCTTACTCGGATCAAACCCCATCCCAACAACTTCCTCAACCGCTTTCCTAAACACCTCTCCACTAACCAAAAAATCCCTCGGCTGATACGTCAACATATACAACATCTTATCACCAGGCACACCTACGTCTCTCAAAAACTCCATATTGGGTATCAAATTCGACTGAAAATCCCAATCTAAAACCCAAGCACACCTCCTAATCGCAATCAAAGTACGCTCATTCGACTGCAACAAACTATTCAACAACTCAACACTAGGTACTATATGGTTATCCAAACTCCTACCTAAACTTTTCGGCCTAGCAACTAACAGTTTCACAATATCCGTATCCGATAACCCGATAGAGCTTAAAAACTTAAACTTAGGCAACAGATTTTTTTCGGGGTTACACGACAATGCAACGGGGAATTTACGAATAAGTTGCGATATTTGGGTGTCGGAGAATCCTTGGGTTTTGAAAAACTGAATGACAGAATCTGGTTTATTTGGTGTTTTGAAATTTAAGTATTTTGAAGCTGAGATTGCTTTTCTAAAGGGAATTTACATGAGTTTATTAGGTATGAGACTGTGAACGTGTTGTTGTCTTGGATTGTGTTTGGATTTGGGTTTAATGATGTTGTTGTTAAGGTACGATGATGTTGTTTGATTAAGGTTAGTGTGAACGTTTGGTTTTTGTGAATGAGGGTGGATTTCAACATTTTGTGAGTTGTGAAATGAAGGTTTTGGATTTTGGGATGAAGGAAGAACCCTAATGTAAAACCCTGACTGATTATTGAAAAAGTTGATTTTCATGTGAGTTTGTGGACCGGTGGCAGGAATAAGGTGGTGTTTGTTTTTAGTTAAGAGGCTCTTAAAAGCCTCTTAAGCCTATCTGAGCAGATTGTACGCGGTCGAGACGTTTTGGTCGTTCGAATCCGTTTGTTTTTTTTTCCGTTCGGCTGCGTTCGAGGCGATAAGATCTTAATGGTACAGGCTTGAGAGGGTGTCTGAATCGCCTTGTTGCTCTTTGACGATACAAAAAGACCAAAAAAAAAATCGATGCGAGCAAGAAATGTGCGGTTCAAACACGAGTTTTTTGTTCGTTCGGATGCGATGATTGACATTTACCCCCAGTTGATTCGGATGTGCGGTTGATTGAGCTCTTAAAAACAAACACCACCGGTGGGGTGTTTGGTCGAGAATTGAAATTTAATTTTAAATCGCCAGCGCGTTGATTAATGAAATTTATAAATATTTTTATTTTTAATATAAATTTCATAAATAATTTATTTAAAAGTTTATAAAAAAATTATAAAAAATTTATAAAAATTTATAAAAGTTTATAAAAATTTATAAAAATTTATAAAAAGTTTATAAAAATTTATAAAAAAATTATAAAATATTTATAAAAAAAGTTTATAAAAAGTTCATAAAAAAGGTTTATAAGAAATTTATAAAAAAAAGTTTATAAATAAAATTTATAAGAAAAGTTTATAAAAAGTTTATAAATTTTTTATAAAAAAGGTTTATAAAAATTTATAAAAAGCAGTTTATAAAAAATTATAAAAAAAGTTTATAATAAATTTATAAAAAAAAGTTTATAAATAATTAATAAAAAAAAAAGTTTATAAAAAAATTCATAAATATTCTATTTAAAAGTTTATAAAATAACAATAAGAAAAAAAATTTATAAAAAAAATTTTCAAGTAAATTAAAATTCTTTCAGGGGGCGTTTGGTTGGGGGAATTTGAAATTCCGGAACTTTAAATTCTAGAAAATTTAAATTATTGAGAATTTAAAATTTCGGAATTTAAAATACCTTCGCACGTTTGGTTGATAGAAATTTATAAATATTTTTATTTTTTAATATAAATTTCATAAATATTCTATTATAAGTTTATAAAAAAATGATAAAAAGTTTATAAAAATTTATAAAAACTTTATAAAAAAGTTTATAAAAAATTATAAAATATTTATAAAATATTTATAAAAAAGTTTATAAAAAAGTTTATATAAAAAAGTTTATAAATAAAATTTATAAAAAAGTTAATAAAAGTTTATTAAAATTTATAAAAAAGTTTATAAAATTTATAAAAAGTTTATAAAAAATTATAAACAAAGTTTATTAAAATTTAGAAAAAAGTTTATAAAAATTAATAAAAAGTTTATAAATATTTTTTATAAATATTTTATTTAAAAGTTTATAAAAAACAATAAGAAAAAAGTTTATAAAAAATTTTGCAAGTAAATTAAAATTCTTCACTTTTGAAGCGTTCAATTTTCTCCATTTTGGCAATTCAAGGAATTGTAAATTACTTCATTTGAGTTACTAAACACGTGATATTTGAAGGAAATTAAAATCGAATCCTCAATATACCCCAATATCCCCAACCAAACTACTTACTTTTTTGGAGGCATTCTAATTCTCTCCATTTTGGCAATTCATGAAATTGTAAATTACTTCATTTGAGTTACCAAACAGGATATTTGAAGAGAATTAAAATGCAAATGCCCCTAATATACCGCAATATCCCCCAACCAAAATGCCACTTTTTTTTAGGAAATTTGCATTTTTGTGAGTAAATATACACTTATTTTCAACTATATTCAACTTTGCGACTTATTATTTAAATTATGATTTTTCTTATGAAATAATAAAATTTTTACACTTTTGCATGAAATTATCATTTGTGTAACTGATTGCAAAAAACCATCGTATATCATACAAATTACACAACTATCGTTTTTTGTAACATGTAAATGTAAAATTATAAAGTTTCATCAAACAAATTATAACAATCAACGTATTTTTTATTCTTTTGATGTTCATTTTATTATTTTTTATAAAGTTTTAAGGGATTTGCTAACAACAGCCTCATAGGTGTTGTTAAGGCATTCTATATATATAAAAAACATATTTAATAAACTCATATATTTCATAATTATACACTTCTAATCATTTTAAACATGACTTATGATGTTAAGTATGAAATGTTTGGAGATCATTAAATGCTAATTATTTAAACACGAAATGCTTAAACAACACACATGGGTGGTTGTTAACAAATCCCAAGTTTTATTTTATTTTTTATTTGTTTATTTTTTTTCTGCCAAATATCATAATGTGTTCCTAATGCAAGATTTTTCGTGTTATAACTTAAAAAGAAAACGAAAAAAGGACATATTGTGAATTAGAAATTAATTAATGTTTTCTCGCTTTCGATAAAACTTTTCATTTTTTTTGCTAAAGCTTTTATATTTTCTACTTTATGTTCCCTAAATACTTCTCTATGACATAATTATATGTATTTCATATACTCGTATTCTTCTCTATTATTACAAATTTATTTTGAATTTATTGTGAAACTCAATTACGAATTTTTAATTTTTTTGTATCTTTTAAAAACCATCGACACACTTTACAAAATGAGTTATGCTATTTAGACCTACAACACAAACCTAAATATATACCTAATGCATAAATCACTTGTACAATTACATTAAGTACTTTCTCTTTCTAAATTTCCTCCAATCAATTTTTTAAATCAACCAATCAAATCATTAAGTTCATTTGTAGGCATGATTAGTAGGTCCAACAATCATTTTTCTTACAAAATATATATCGAGTAATAACTAAAAGTATAAAACAATTTATATCAAAAATCTCAAAACTTAATCCTCTTTTATTTGAGATCAATTTTGCTCCATATATAAATTAAAAAAAAAAAAAAAAAAAAAAAAAAAAACCATTCCTAAAATTTTAAGGTTTATAGAAATCATTTCGTAATAAATTCCAGTGGTGATGCGTAACCAAAAGCATAGAGCTGGAAATAAAAGGGCAACAATAGTGTAAGAGTTGTGTTGTATGTGAGGTGAGTAAAATAAATAGTCTTAGTCTTAATAATCCACAAAAGTGAGTCAAATTGAACATAAGTGTCATCTTAATAAACAAAAATGCAAATTTCCCTAAGATTCTCGCAATCAAGAATGCTTTTTGTCTAGTTGATTACGGTTGGCGAAATGCAATTGTTGAGTCAGATTCTCAGCCCCCACCCCCTTGGATCTTAGTTGTTATTGTGGAGGATATTGTATCCCATCTAAACATTTCATTCTCATGGGTTAGTCATAATTGTAATTTTGCAGCCCACACGGTTGCAAAAATACCTTTTAATTCTCATGATTGTTTCTTTTGAGATGTAATTTATCCGGAGCAAATTACCTCTACTGTGAGAAGTGATATGATCTATTAATTTTTATTGGCTTCAACGTTGTTTTGTCCAAAAAAAAAAAAACTTTTATTACAATATTAATTTTTATAAAGAAAGATAGTTGCTAAAAGTAAAATTAGGGTGTAAATAATGTAATTCGAGCCTGGTTCGTGTTCACGTATTGGCAGATCAGAGAATCACACTGAACACGTCCTATATACTCTATTTTTTCATATAGGTTGACCAGGTAAACATGTTACACAAGTTAAAAAGATTAGGTGGACCCTTTTAAGACCCTTTTAACCTATTTATGTAAGCAAGTTAGCATGATACACAGATTAAACAACTAAAAAATGTCGACATATTGACTTGCTTAACACATTTTTTATATAGTTTAGAAATTTTGTTTCTTCAATAAAAAATGCAAACATGTTGGCGAATCAACCCGTTTAACACACCCCAATCAGAAAGAAGACAACCTATTTACTAAACGGGTTAAATGAATTGACTCAAACGAACTGAGAAATGTTTAGACTCAAACTTAGCTTGTTATTTTGGTAACGATTTTGATTCAATGTTTCATGTTGTGAAGAAATTACTCTCATAAGAAAAAAGTTTCGAAATATCTATTTTTGTTTAAATAAATCAAATCTTCTTTGGAGATGTTTTTACTTGAGTGACTATATGTTTACAAGAGTAATTTGTTTGCGGACATGCTCAATACACATGTTTGTGTTAGTTTCTTCATATTTCAGTTCATTCAAGTCTGGAATAGAGATATTGAACATAATCGGGTCGAATGAATCTCAAATCACAAAATAACAACGTTACCACATTGCCAAGTAGGTTAATCACTAAATAAGAATGTCTAATGAATCTTAAAATAGCTCAAAAGTGACACCATGATCCACTTCCTAGCAAAAAATAAAACCAATTTTCAAAATACATCGGTGCAACTGACCGACTGTGCAACTCCATTAATATTTTAACTGTTTCTGTGGACGTATGGTCCGGACCGGGCGAGAATGGGTGGGGCCGGCGTCGCGCCCACTCTGCCTAAACCCTAATTCATGCCTATATATACATGGTGGATCTCCTCATTAACGGTGACACAATCTTCTAACCCTCGGATATATTGGCTACATCACGCGACATTAACTGACCGTCGGAGGTGGACCCGGGGCTACGGCCTCGGGTCCACTCCTAACGAGTTCTCTTTGTTGATGGTCTCTGGGGCTCGAGAAGGCGACTAACGGCCAGGAGAGTCGTTGAATCCAAATCCCGCCAGATTATCTTCAACAAGTTGGCGCCATTCGTGAGACCCGAGCAAAATATTTGCCTCGCATGCTCACCGCATAACAACAAGTTCATAGAAAGTAACTTCGTGTGCTCCCTACTATTATTACTAATCGATTTACTGAGGTTAGTACATATGTGGGTATCAAGGGTAAACATGGCCCTTCAAATATGCAAATAAGGTCCTACCATGATAGTTTGAAAACTAATGATTTTCTTTATTCTACACGTGCTCATCATGGGCCTTGCTTTATAAATTGTCATGTATTTGTCAATATACAGAATAAAAAGAAAAACATTCCGTTAAATTGCATATTGTTATCAAAAGATCATTATTTACGAATAGTCTATTCTTTTACTAAGATAGATAAAAAGAAAAAGTCCGCACGATCGGACTTATTTTTTATCTTTTAGTCCGCATGATCGGACATATTTTGTCTTTTAGTCCGCACGATCGGACCTAAGAAAATATCCTCACGATCGGAGCTATTTTATCTTTTAGCCGCGAATTAATTCGCGCAGATACTATTTTTACGGTTGATGCGCTTTGTTCGCTCGAACAACGCGGTCGCGATAAATCTACCCGCATTAGGCGTGCGTTCAGACATCTTCGCAGAGAACGCGTACGCGCGAACACCACGATGCTAGTCAATCGCCATGATGCGCACTGGACAAAGGCCGTGGTATAAACATCTGCGATCATCCAGAAACGTTCGAGTCTATGCGGTTAAGATAAATCCATCTGCGTCTATTCGTCGCGGTCACGGTACATCCATCCGAGTTTTTATTTTATACATTAAAAGAAAAATAAAACACAATTAATTATTTCGTCGGTACGCATCCCACGACGGGTGCGCCTTTAATTTTCTTATAAGCTATGTGCTATATATTTTTATGCTATGTGCTATATATTGCTTAATTTTATTAGGTTTTATATCTTTGCGATTCGCGGCATATACTTTAATCTTTGCATTCGGTGTTTTCGCAGATTAAATAAGTTTAATGCTCATACGAGTAGCACCATCAAACTTGGGGGCTACCGGTATATGCTACCATTGTTTCCGTGCGCATCGCGCAGTATATTTGGAAGCGAGCAAGCTCGGTACAAAGACGGATTTAAATATTCGCACCCATCTTTGCCGCAGGGAGACGTCCTCTCCGCCGGTTGTAAAGACGGATGTTATGCGCGCAGAAGCACGTCTTCTGTCGCACCTCTTTGTCGCCAAGCAACAAGACTTATGCGGCGGCACGTCTTCGTCGCACCTCTTTGTCGCGGCAACAAGCACTTATGCGCGCGGGTGCGCCTTCTATCGCACCTCTTTGTCGCGTCACAACGCAGCACTTATGCGCCAGAAGCGTCTTCGTCGCACCTCTTTGTTGCGTCATACAAGCGCTTATCTTGTGACACGTCTTCGTCGCACCCTTTGTCGCGCGTCGCGCGTACGCGCTTGTGACGTCTTCGTCGCACCTCTTTGTCGCCCACGGCGTGCACTTATGCTGAGCAACGTCTTACGTCGCGACTCCTTTGTCGCGCGCATCAGCGTACTTATGCTACTGAAGCACGTCTTACGTCGCACTCCTTTGTCGCCAGAATACAGCACTTATCTTCTGACGCGTCTTACGTCGCACCTCTTTGTCGCGACGGTAGCAAGACCTGCTACGAAGCACGTCTTCCGTCGCACCATGTTGCGTCGCTCTTTGGTACAACAGTGCGCCTCACCTGGGATGCGACGCGGGATCCACTTTCACCCACGCCATCGAACTTAAGTCTAGCATAACATAAGCCATGCGTTATCTCATACTAGACTTGGGGGCTTGTGGACGTATGGTCCTGACCGGGCCAGAATGGGTCGGGCGGCATCGCCGACCACTCTACGCCTAAACCCTAATTCATGCCTATATATACATGGTGGATCTCCTCATTAACGGTACACAATCTTAACCCTCGGATATATTGGCTACATCACGAGATACTAACTTGACCGTCGGAGGTGGACCCGGGCTACGGCCTCGGTCCACTCTAACGAGTTTTCTTTGTTGACAGGTCTACTAGGGCTCGAGAAGACGACTAACGGCCAAGGAGAGTCGTTGAATCCAGTCCGCGCCAGATTATGCTTCAACAAGTTGGCGCCATCCGTGGGACCCGAATAAACTATGTTTCGTGGTCTCATATTACCGAAACGCAGAATCAGTTTCTAATAGTCGGTAACTCTAAATCCCATTCGCAATTAATGCTTTAATACTTTACGTATGTCAGTGATATTATTTATGATCAAATCTAAACGTGGTCCTACATGGAATCAAATATCACGTGGAATAAAATATCACGATTTTATTGCGTATTGTTATCAAAATATCCTTATTTACGAATAAGTTCTATTCGCTAATCATGGCAGAAATCAAACATCACGTTAAATTAAATTGCACATTATTAAATTGCATATTTTATTCTTTTATTAAGACATATAAAAGAAAACAGTCCGCATGATCGGACCTATTTTATCTTTTAGTCCGCACGATCGGACCTAAGAAAATATCCGCACGATCGGAGCTATTTTCCCTTTTAGCCGCGAATTAATTCGCGCAGATACTGTTTTTACGGTTGGTACGCTTGTTCGCGCTCGAACAACGCAGTCGCGATAAATCTACCCGCATTAGGCCGTGCGTTCAGACATTTTCGCAGAGAATGCGTACGCGCGAAAACCACGATGCTGGTCAATCGCCATGATGCGCACTGGACCAAAAGCCGTGGTATAAACATCTGCGATCATCCAGAAACGTTCGAGTCTATGCGGTTAAGATAAATCCATCTGTGTCTATTCGTCGCGGTCACGATGCGTCCATCTGTTAAAAAGAAAAAAAAAAAAAAAAAAAAAACAAACACAATTTATTATTTCATTG
Source organism: Chrysanthemum lavandulifolium (assembly GCA_022545495.1). Taxonomy (NCBI): domain Eukaryota; kingdom Viridiplantae; phylum Streptophyta; class Magnoliopsida; order Asterales; family Asteraceae; genus Chrysanthemum; species Chrysanthemum lavandulifolium. The sequence continues at coordinate 131,459,458 of CM040243.1, forward strand.
GTACGCATCCCACGACGGGGTGCAAGACCGCAAATTTTCTTATAAGCTATGTGCTATATATTTTTGTGCTATGTGCTATATATATATATTGCTTAACTTCATTAGGTTTTATATCTTTGCGATTCGCGGCACATACTTTAATCTTTGCATTGAGTGTTTTCGCAGATTAAATAAGTTTAATGCTCCTACACCAGTAGCACCATCAAACTTGGGGGCTACGGGTATCTGCTATCTTGTTTTCGTGCAGGTGTATTTGGAGCGGATCGAAGGCAATTTAAATATTCGCACCAACTTGCCGTCGGGAGGCGTCCTCAGCCGGTTGTGAAGGCAGCGTAAGCGCGACGCGCGTCTTCGCACATCTTTAGCGCGCCCTGTGCGCGAAGCGCGTCTTCATCGCGCCTGTCGCGCGCGCGCGCTTATCTTGTGAGCGCGTCTTACATTGCGCATCTTTGTCGGCGCGGTAGCGCGACTGTTACGAAGCGCGTCTTACGTCGCCACCATGTTCGTCGCTGCGGTACAAAAGTGCGCCATAACCCGGGATGCGGCATGCGGGTTCCTTTCACCACGCCGCCGTCGGAACTTAAGTCTAGCATAACATAGCCATGCGCTATCTCATACTAGACTTGGGGGCTTCATGGACGTATGGTCGGGCCGGCGAGGGAATGGGTCGAGCGGCGAGATCGCGCCCACTCTGCGCTAAACCCCAATCCATGCCTATAAATACATGACGGGTTATCTACAACACAATTGATTGGCTACATCACGCCGATACTAAGCTGATCGTCGGAGGTGGACCGGGGCTCGGCCTCGGGTCCACTCTAACGAGTTCTCTTTGTTGGCAGTCTACTGGGGCTCGAGAAGAGAACTCGTTAGAGCTGGACCCGAGGCCGAGCCCGGGTCCACCTCCGACGGCCGCTTAGTATCGGCGTGATGTAGCCAACCTGAATTGTGTTGTAGATAACATGTCATGATTATAGGCATGGATTGGGTTAGGCGAGAGCGTCAGATCTCGGCGGCCCGACCCATTCCCGCCTGGGCGACCATACGTCCACAGCCCCCAAGTCTAGTACGAGATGGCGCATGGCGCGTGCTGGACTTAAGTTCCGATGGCGCGTGGTGAAAGGAACCCGCGTCTTCATCCCGGTTATGGCGTGCTGTGTACCGCGAGCGACGCGAAGATGGGCGACGTAAGACGACGCTTCAGAACAGGTCATGCTACCGCATCGACAAAGATGTGCAACGAGCGCGCTCGCATAGTAAGTGCGTTGTCTTGACAAAGAGGCGCGACGGCGAAGACGCGTCACGCATAGGTGCGCGGCCAAAGATGTGCGACGGCGTCGCGCGCTGCATGCTGCCTTCACAACCGATGAGGACGCCTCCATACTGGCAAGTTGTTGCGAATATTTAAATTGCCTTCGATCTCGCTTCCAAATACACCTGCATTTAAAACAAGAGTAGGATACCTGGGGCTTGTGGACGATGGTCCTGGACGGGCCAGAATGGGTCGGGCCGGCATCACGCCCATTTCTGCGCCTAAACCCTAATTCACGCCTATATATACATGGTGGATCTCCTCATTAACGGTGACACAATCTTCTAACCTCGGATATATTGGCTACATCACACGACATTAACTGACCGTCGGAGGTGGACCCGGGCTACGGCCCGGGTCCACTCCTAACGAGTTCTCTTTGTTGACGGTCTCTGGGGCTCGAGAAGGCGATTAACGCCAGGAGAGTCGTTGAATCCAAATCATGCCGGATTATGCTTCAGTTTCCCTTTTAATTTGAAAAATCGGTGGTTGAAGAAATGGTTTTTGTGCGATCGACGGTTATCAGTCTTTCGTCGATCAAATTGTGTTAAAAAAAATAAAAAAAAATCAAATTTTGAATTTTGAATTTCTTTTGTTTTTTAAAGGTAATCTTAATAGTCAAAAGACAATAAATGTCGATCGTCACAAAATCAGAAAGTCAAATCAATTTAGGAAAGCTTACACCACTCAACCACTTGTACTTGGTCGCACGAATCTATTTTAGGAATTGACTTTCTTTTTCTCTCTTTAACAAAAGAAATGGAACATAACAAATAAAATCTCTTGAAGAAAGTCATGCATCAATTTTATTGTCGTTTATAATCTTGAAAGTTAAATTTAACTCACATTCATTTGATTCACATATTAGTACCATATCTAGTTCCATCAATTCTGGATAAATGAAGAATGGGTTCCAATCAGCTGTCCAGCCATATAAGTATATAACCAATTCAACTTTGTGGTAAACTACTAAACCCTGCATGCAAATCATTATTCGTGTAAATCTTGATATTGGCTAGAGCTCATACGCAAAGATTACACAACCGTATTCAATTAAAACCAAGACAATGAATTTTACACGCCTTATATCCATATAATTGTGAGCAGTAATGCTAAGAAACACGACACAGTTCATCACCTGACTTGTATCACTGTTCTAATTTTCTACATCTAAGTAAATGGCAAACCAACCGGCCACTACACAACATTCTCTAATAAGGCCTTTCAGCAGAAGCTCGGCCCTAAAATATGATACAAAAGGCTTTCTTCCCGCAAGGGAATACAGAAACGGTCTAGACTACTATAGATATTGTGTATGCCTCAATGTATACGACTCTTTAATCCTAAACATCATGTTGACTGATCCATCATGTTGATTGACCCGAGCTTGAAGATTGGTTTGCCTGTCTGCCGTTTTCTTCAATCGCACCAGAAGTTAGCAAACGTGGGGGCCCTAAACTAAATCCATTCTCCTTAATTGATCCAAATGGGTCATCTTTAGAGAGCAAGGAGGTAATTTGTGGCGTCTGATTCTGATTCTGGAGCATCTCCATTCGCTTTAAAGATGGAATGTTACCTTTACAGTACCCTCGCCACATATCCCGATAAGCTGACTCCAACCCATTAATGAATTTTGATCCATTGCATAGAGGAGAATTAGACATTAGGTTCCGAAGATCCATTCTGAGATTTGACAGCGCTGTAACATCGGATGCCAATTGTATTGCCAACCGGATATACTCATCTTCGGTCTTGGCAACCAGGTGTTCTAATCCTACAATATAGAGTAACGTAATTAGCATTTATATGTTTAAGAGCATAAAATGTGTTAAAAGTATCAGAAGTGGCATCAAGATATCTTACCAACTGCACTTAGAAGACTGACACCCACGTTATGTGCGTGTACAGAACCACCCATGGTGACACATGGAACTCCCATATAAAGGGATTCACATGTGGTTGTAGTTCCTGCATATGGAAAAGTATCCAAGCTATATACCAAGCAAATATTAAATATTAGAACAGATTGTAGACACAGGAACAAAATAAAATGACCGACTGATGTGAAGATGGAGAGGTTTACCTAATGTCCATAAGAGAATATGCTTGCATGTGGTCATGATTGAGTAGAATCAAAGGCAAAAGGTCAACACGTAGTGATTCTAAACCCAACTGCTCCAATGTAGAGAGAAATCTTTGTCTTACACTATCACAGCAGAAAGGCTTGCATTTCACAATGAGCCTAGAGTTTGGAACTGCGCATAAAATTTTTGCCCAAACTTGAAGCACTTTCGGTGTAATCTGATAGAAAAAGATTTTCACAAGTCAAGAAAAGCCCACTATTTGAGTATTTGTCAATGGAATTATGAAAAGAGTAGTGATTGACATGCCTAAAAATATGACTAAATTGTATGCCTAATCCATTCATTCAACATTGAACACATCTTTTGATCATTTTCTCACTCTACATGTTAACCATTGATTTTGACACATTACACAATCTCCTCTTTAGGCATATAATTAGGCACACCAAGTAGTCATCCATATCATTTTCCTTATGAAAATGCTTAAGGTGGTCATTTCGACACTGATACTTATAAATGGATCAACATGGGTCGTGTTTTAACATAAACTGGTCAAACAAAAAATGTAGCTACAGGTTAACAGGTCATGCAGGTTGAAAGTTGCCCAAAATCTACGTTTAATACCTTAATATCTAAAAAATAGAAATTGGGTAGAAATGATGTCTGTTGGCCAACCAAACCAGACCGTCTCAGCGCGTACTGGAATTGACCTTTTTCAACTCAAACCCATTGGCCCAAAACCCAACCTGGTCCACCTTGCCACCTCTAGATATATACATATATGCTCAAATTTATATACCTTTGCTAAATTGTTGAAGCTACCAAATGTAATAAAGCCATTAGAAAGGGCAGGTGCTGGCGATGCAGGGCCTGCCTCAGGAGATGGTGTATAACAAAGAAAGCAATCAGGTAGCGAACAAGGTCCTCGACATGCCTGACAGTAAAACAATAGTTCCATTAATATTATCCATATTAACAGAAGCTTGCGATACAAGATCATGAGAAAATAAATGAAAACACTAAAGTTTGTACTTCTGCTTTGTATCAGGAGGGTCAGCCATGGCATCAGTGATTCGATAGTCAATTGTAGGCAAACCAGTAGTGTTTGGGTACCCAATCCAAGTCACCTATCAGCAAACGAAGCCAAAAAGTGTAAGCAACATGTTTTTAGTATTTGCATCAACCACATCTTGTTGATATATTTCTCAGTTTTTTTGTTCAGATATAACTTAGTAGGTCACTGGTAATATGAATAGAGTGATACTTAACAAGAACACCCTGGCCTATAGCTAAAAATTACTAACAATGTAGAGAAGCACAATTTTTAAGATAATGATTAACAAAGTGAAACCTATTAATATCTTGTTTTTATGATGTTATTCATTACCAAAAGCATACCTGAAGAGGTGCAGGACGGCAAGCCATCATTCCCAACTTATTATTAGCCGTATGACCAGTAAGTTCCACCAAAATATCAACTTTATCTTCTCGAACAATGCTTGCAACCTTCTTCTCTTCAAGTCCATAGATATCTCTCCACATGCCACCTCTTTTCAAAACTCTGTCTTTGAACTTCATAGTTTTTGCATCAGCCTGCAAAACGTAAAGAGAGTGATTTTGCAGTTACCTTCTCAAAAAATAAAAATATAAGGCGCATATAGGGCATGTAAAAACAAACACTTACCTTAACAACTGCCGAGTAAACAACTACCTTGTAGTTAACATAGTCGTGATAAATAAGAGGCGCTTCAATGAAATATGATACAGAGTGTGTAAAATAATCAGGAGAAACATATCCAATAACAAGTGGTCTTTCTGGTTCTCTTGAATTGTCCCATGAAGTATATTGAGGATATAATCTCATGAAGCGTAGTCCCCAGTCCCTGCAGGCACACGGTAGATTTAAAAATAATAATAATAATAACACAAAAAGGCCTTAGCATCAGACAGCATGGCTAATGATGCAGAACAAATCAATTCCTGGTTTTATGTTATTTTAAGGAACAAACCAACATATAATTCATAGGTTTAACTAGTTAAAATCCACACAGTAATCAGAATAATTCAAGAGAAAACTTGTATGAATTCACAGATGTGGTAGTTAAAAGCACCTGTGAGCTTCAAATAGCTTATCATCTGTTCCCTCATTAATGTAGTTCATTGCGAGTAATCGATTCTGCAACAGATAACCATTATACAGAAGTTAGAACAATAACGAATGAAGCTCATCTATGAGATAAAGGAATCTCTAAAACTTCCCCAGAAAAAGAGATTAAATCTCAAATCATCTTTACTTATTATGTTGATTCAGATGCAATCCACAAAACAATGCATTCGAGTATATAATCTAAATTAACGTGTACCAAAATAACAAGATCTCTAGTTAGTTGAAAATGATGAAAGCCCTGACTTTAGACGTTTAGGCTAAATATACTCATACACATCATCAACTCTGTAGTAACAGACCAAAATGAACAGAAGAGCCAGTGTGATTTCTTAAAACTGAATTATGTCGTGTTTAAAAAGATTATGATTGCTGCCAAATTAGAAAAGGGACCACATTATGAACTAACTGTCTATTTGATAGACAAAGCTTAAAAAATAGTTAGTCGTAAATCAAAGCTCTCTATAATGCTGAGTAACCTTGATTAAAGATATTTATGTCCCCCGACAAGATATTATTTACTCAAGAGTTTAGCAGCCACTATTGTCCACTGTGGTTTTAGGTTTATTTCATTTAAGCTATTCCTTATATTTGAAAAGAGCATTAGGGCACTGATGCATGGATTGTAAATTTGCCTCTTAATGTACTGCTATACAATTCACAAGTGTGTGTGTGTTAAGACATCCATTAAACAAGATTGTCCATCTATCAGTCTATATGATGATTGGTGATCATACATACAAATTTGACCAATAAGTAATGGACTATAGTTTCAGATCAAGCCAGGTTTATATGTTGCGCTCAGGATAGAATTCTCATTTAGGTCAGGTTTTCTAAGATTTGTCTTCATCCCCATCAAGGTGGCATGTATACTTCTTGTCTCCTTTTTAGTTAAAGAATTGACAAGATTACCCAATAAACTATATGAACTGTGAATTAGCTAGTCATTCACAAGCATATAATTATACCTGGCCCTGCGTTGCGAGAATCTGGGTCTATCTTAAGACACTGCTCATATGCTTCGATGGCCAAAGATATACTCCCGGCATCTCTGTAAAGAACCCCTACAAGTGAAAATTTGTATAATTGATAACATAATACGTATAAGACAAAGGGATGCACATAAGACATATATCATAATAGACAAGGAGGGAAGGAATGAACCTAAGTTATTGTAAGCTTCAGCATAAGTGGGATTCGCCACAATTGCTTTCTCTATCATACTTGAAGCAGCATCCATTTTACCCTTTTTTTTATGAATTTGCAGTCAAGCAACAACTGAAGGATATCATCTTGTTAAATATTAATAAACCAATATGTACCTGCACTGTGTAGACTACTCCAAGGTTGTTCAGCGACTGAGAGAAATTGGGTTTGATTGACAATGCCAACTTCAAGAAAGTAACAAAAATAACTATTATTTAATTAGCATGTATAAAAAATGTGACAAGTATAGTTGCACTTGTTAGAGGAATAACCTGATAACACTCCACGGCTTTATCTAGATTGTCTCTGTCTTTATATATAACTCCAAGATTATTGCATGCCTCCGCACAATGTGGATTGAAGTGGAAAGCAAGTTCATAGAACACAATTGCCTGCAAAGAGAAAGAAGTTTACTAAATTTTCTTTGCTTCAGCAACGGAAAAGAAGATTATTAAGAACTATCGCCGTATAACATAACACAAAGGCATTTACAGATTACTGAAAGTATTTCTATTATATAGTAAGTGAGATAATAAGAATGGATTAACATGAATAATAGGTAAAAGACACAAAGAAAATTCATCAGCGTTACCATTTCAAACTTTAGCATTTCACCATAAGCTACCCCGAGATTGTACATAGCATCCGCATAATGCCAGTTATAGTACAGAGCTCTTTTGTAATATGTCACACCTTGGTTAATGTCTCCCTCCAATTTGACCTGATAAGATTACAAAGGTACAAAAGAATAATCAAGAAAAGCTAAAGGATATAAGCATGAGATGTCACCAAAATCATTCACTAAAACTTATGGTCCATCCATCTTCCAATGTCATTTTTTAACTTGTTCAGATATTGTTTTTTACGCCATCGAGTGGCTGAGTGATTAAGTGTTAGAAAACTAAGAAAACCCAAAAAACAACCCAAGGATAAAATAGTTACCTTTGTGCCCAAATCTGTTAAAGCGATTGCCATGTTATTCTTAGCAATCTCGAAGTTCGGCGACACAGCCAGAGACCTGGAAAATCAAACAACATACACCGCCAATTAGCATAACAGAAACAATGGCTACCCACTGTGCGATAATAAATAAACATTCATAACCTCTCATAACAAGCAATTGCTGACTCCAGATCTCCACGATTTTTATAGATCACACCCATGTTACAATATGCTTCAGCATACATCGGCCTTTCCAAAGCAGCCTTTTCATAGCAACTAAGTGCTGTATCATATTGCATCATTTCCGAATATACGACTCCCAGGTTGTAATATGCAGGCTGCCCAGAAAAAAGAACCAAAAAGGTCAGCATTGAGAATGCACCAATCAAATAAAACCTTATCAAATTGCATAAAGAACATGAAATTACAGCATAGTGAGGGTCAATCTTGATAGCATCATAATACTTCTGAATTCCCTCTTGGGTGTTTCCAGCAAGCTTCAAACTGGTTCCAATATCTGTTAGTACAATAGACAGACATTCTGCTGCTGGCTTATATGATGGATCTGCCTCCAAAGCCTTTCGGTATGACTGCAAGAGTGTATAGCAAACTTAATTATGAGCAGATGTCCAGTACTATATGGAGTGAACCAACTATATTGTACAAGTACGATTCATGATATGATTTATATAAAGAGGGGTGTGTCAGAACCATGGAACAGACGTAGGCTAAGTAAGCTTGATTTGACAAAGAGAACTTCAAACCATAAAGGCATGCATTTGTACATGATCCCAGAGAAAGGCAGTGTTATATATAAGATTTACAAAAGGATGTTGTCACTCAACAAATCAGGTTTCAATCTTCCTTTTCCACCTTGCAAATTTATACATCTAAGTATGTATATACAAAATAAGTGTTTCACTTTATTATAAAAGATTTATAAAAATACAACTGGTAAGTGGCAGCGATCATTTAACTTTCACTGTCTATAACTGAACATCAGCACAAAATACCTTGTCTGAAGCTCATTGGTCGCTAATAAAGTACAATTAGCATTACTATATGGTAAAACTTGGGTATATCAATGTTTGGGTGTATCAATCTTCCGTTGAACCCATTACTATATTATACAGCCATAGCTATTTTCTAGACCTACATCATGTGATAACAATATGTCTAAAAATATATTATTAAAAGGGAGCAGCATTTTACAAAAAATACATCTATGTCAAATAAAATTCCCAACTTGAACCATCATGGCTCAAAGAATAAAGAGCAGTATTTCACAAAAAGTGTGAAATAGACGCTTCCAATGATCACAAAAATAGGTTTAGATTCCCGTATGTGTTCTGTAGTGTGACTGAAGACCAGGGATACATCTGAAGATTGCTTATAGGGCAACACATGAACGATCTAATCATACACCTATAAATCTGGTATGCGGTCAATCAACCATGATATCTCAAGAAGTTGGTTCAAAAAGATATATTACTTTCTAACAATGTCAACTTGAGCTACACAGCTGGCTCTCTCACAAAATCAGCAAGATATATTAGTTGACTTAAAAACCATAAACAAGTAGGTACAGATGAAAACATGGATGACCTATCTATCACATGAATAAGTCCTAGATGGTCACAAATAAATGTATTGACATGTACAGCACAATGTTGCAATCAGGCGTTTGATTTGTCTCCTAGACGATAACACAATACAAGTCCATTACGTGCAAAAGAAAGACTTGTCAAAAGATCATAAAAAGACAAAAGATAAGCTTTTAACCACATATTAAATCATTAAAACTCAGTGACTTCTCTCAAGCTATAGTAGTATACCTCAGCAGACTCCACCAACCGACCTTCATCTTTATACAAGATACCACAATGTGTGAGCGCACAGGCATTTTGAGGATCCAGCTTGACCGCTTCAGAGAAACTTTCAAAAGCCTGTCTTCCCATATTTTGCATCTGCAGGCAAATTCCCTTGCCAATATGAGCCTCAACATTTCCGTTATCTTTCTCTAATACACTTTCATATATACCAAGAGCTTCCACAAATTTGTTTCTTGAGCGAAGAATGTTAGCATAACCAAGTGCATCATTCCCCTCGTAACTATTTCCTATCAGACTAGCAGATGTTGTAGAGTTGCTAACACCTAAAGACGGCTCGGCTGCTTTTAGAAAACCATTACTTTCAATTCGACCTTCCTCAATCCCTCCACCAACATCCGTCTCAGGCAGTGCCATCTCAGTACAGCTACAAACTCAAATCCCTGAACCAATATCAACAAATCAAAAAATTATTCTTTCGAAAACTAAATAAGCGTCTAGCTTTCGCCATCTACAAAGACTCGTAGAGTCGATAATATATAAAAAAAATTACTATCCCACAAACATTCTACAATCTTGTTTCCTACCCACATGCCCAACAAGTTTACAACACACTTGTTAAACACCTAAAAGTATGTCACTTTCATCCCAAACCGAGGCATAAGTCTCTTAATTAGTTAATTTTAGTATCAGATAAAGTTCTTTTAAATAGCATATACTATACTTTTTAACAAAACGACCGCATATTGCAGGACTAGTTCTTCAGCATTTCAACACGATAAAGACTACCACTTTATATCCCAAAACCCTAACACGCGCACAAACAAACCTAGCTGATCCACCGCCAAAAACCCTAATGACCCATGAACCTAGAAACCACAGTCTCGCGCGTTAGGGGTGAAGATTTCACATTTTTTCAAAAACCATCAAAAGTAATAAAACATTAAAACCTAAAACAAAAACATTAAATTTAATTTCCACAATCTAATAACTAACAGAAACTAGTACAAGATAAAATGCATAACTGAAATTACATAAACAAGCATTTAAATATAAAGATTTAAATAGCATTTACCAATTGTTAGTTATATAATAGACAGAGGGTTAAGAAAGGGGTTGGTCACCGACACGGTGGTGGGATGAGTGGAGGTGAGTAACGGAGCGCCACCGTGTGACGGTGGTGGTGGTGGTGGTGGTTGTTCGGTAAAAAGATGAAACAGTGTTTGTGTCTGTGTTTTGTGTGTTGGGTTTTTTGTTTCAAGAGTCAATTGTAAACCCCGCGTTACGCTGACGACCCTGGACTGGTTATTAATAAATAAATCTTTCTTTTACTTGCTTAACTTGTAGGTTTATTTGTTGTTAAAATAACAAAGTTATTGGTGTTACTCCATTGGTCTCATATTAAGTGTCGATCTTCTTACTTTAGTATGTCTTATAACAAATGTTTATTTTATCCTTTAACTAATGAAAGTAAAACTTGAATGAATATATATGATATTTGATTTCTTGAGAGTATAGTTAGTGTTTTTAAAACTTTTTGCAATATTAAAGTGGACGTTTATATTATGAAACGAAAAGAGTATTTCAACGAGTTGTTGACTTACAGTGTTTCAATGTATGTTCGTGACCCTTTTTTAATTATTTACTATCTTACTTTCCAATGTATATCAAGTTTAAATATAGATGCCTTTTATGTTTTGAATTAGCTATTGTCAAATCTTTTTTATAATAGAAAATATTTAAAAAGGGAAAAAATGATTTTTTTTTTTTTAATTTACTAATGAGAGAGATCAATTGTAAAATCGAACACTTTTATTGGCTAATAACAGTCAAAACTAAAATAGTTTGGTCAAATGCTTGATAAATTCGGAGGAGAAATTTGTGAAGAAAAAAAAAGAAAATGCGCATTGCCTTATGAGCTTTTTTCTTTTCTTTTTTTAAATTACAGACTTAAGTGTAAATAAACGTTATATTTTGATTGAGTTAATAAAATTTAAAATCAAACCTTAAACTTTTAAAAAGATACTAAATTAAGATCTAATTTTAGTTCTTCTCAAGTACTTCAATATGTTCTTCTCAAGACTAATCTTAGATCAAACCTTAAACTTTTAAAAAGAAACTAATCTTATATTTAATTTCAATAACTTTTTAAAAAATTATATAGTTAACAAAAACCATATATATTTTAAACTTTCTTAGTTCTTCTTAAGTACTTCAATATGCTTTTCACTGCAATCCAGTGAAACTTACCAGGATTCTTCTGTAATTTACTTGTCATGCTTAATGCATAAGATAAATCGGGAAGTCATAGCATACATTATAGACCCAATTGCCAAAGAATATGGAATCTCTCTCATCTTCAAACATCACCAGGTGTGATAGGACTTTGATATTTACTCAAATATATCTTTGGAGTCATAGTTAGACATCCCTTCTTAGAATTATCCAGATTAAATCTTTTAAGGATCTTGTCTACATATGTACTTTGACTAAGACCTATAAGTCATTTTGATCTATCTTTATAGATTATGATTCCAAGGATATAAGCGGTTTCTTCTAAATCTTTCATGGCGGAACATCTTCATAGCCAAGTTTCTACACCTTCAAGCATAGGAATATCGTTTCCCATCAATAATATATCATCTACATACAAAATTAGGAACACTAGTTTATCTCCATCAATTCTAATGTAAACACATGGTTCTTCTAGACTATGGTCGAAACCATGCGTGCTTCAATCCATAAATGGATCTCTGAAGCTTGCACACTTTCTTATGATACTTTGAACTGACAAAACCTTCAGGTTAGTCCATATAAACATCTTCATGTAGACGACCATTTAAGAAAGTTGTTTTGATATTCATTTGCCATATTTCATAATCATAGTAAGCAATAATGACAAAAAGTATTCTAATGGCCTTGATGTAGCAACTGGTGAAAAGGTTTCTGCATAGTCAACTCCTTGAGTTTGAATCCCTTAGCCACCAGTCTAGCCTTGAATGTGTTTACTTTACCATACATATCAATCTTTTTCTTAAATACCCACTTGCAGCCAACATTTTTGCTACCAGGTGGAAGATTAACTAAGTACCATACATTGTTGTCTTTCATGGATTGCATCTCTGCATGCATCGCTTCAAGCCATTTTTTAGATTCATAATATATTATAGCCATTTGGTAATTAGGAGGTTCATTATGATCTCCTAAATCAGGTTCTTCTAAATCTATCAGATAACTGTATCTCTCAGGTTACTGAGAGCCTCTACCTCATTTGTGAAGCACATGTGCATCAGGTGTAACATTTTTCACTTGATTGGTAGGAGCAGCTTCCTCTACAATCAACTTAGGATCAACAATAGAATTAGTAGAAGGTACATTGGTTTCGGCTCTTGATTCTTATTAAGAATCTCTTTGCTCCTACTTACTTCTTGAAGTAGATATTCTTCTTCTAAGAACTCAACATTGCGAGCAACAAAACACTTTTTCTCCAATGGATAGTTATAACTAATATCCAGAAGTTTCCTTTGGATAAACCAAAAACACATCTAATAGTGCGGGATTCAAATTTATTGGGAGTTTCGCACTTAACCAAAGCGTCACTTCCCACACTTTTAGATAAGACATATTGGGAGCTGTTAGCATTACTTTTAGTAATATAAGTAATAGAAGTGATGGTCATTCTACGTTTAGGAACTATGTAACGTTAGTATAGAATATGTAAGAGTCTAGTAAACGATCTATAGTTAGTAATCTAATAGGCTACTAGTTTAGTCTAATAGTTATATAAACTAGGCCAAGCCCACGAGAACCAAGCCCAAACCCAAGCCCATTTTAGGCGTTGGGATGGCATAAAAAAGCCACACAAGGCTCACTTATGTGTATGTGCTTGTAGGTGTTTAGTGTGTGTTATGTAAAAGTTTTCTCTTCCTCTCCTCTCCTTACTACCATTCGTACACCACCACCACCACCATCAAGTCACCACCATATTGTGTTTAGTTGATACAAATGGGAACCTACAATTGGCATCAGAGTCATATTATAGTTATTGGTTAGATTTAATAGGTTATTTACTGTTTTGGGTAGTTTTCGAAAAGATAGTACAACGCCGGGATTTTGAAAACTTTCTTAGTATTAAATCTTTGATTCAGTGGTTAGTTATGTTAAAGGTTTGTTTTTTAGAGTAGTTTAAGAGCTTACCTAGCCATTCATCTAAGACAAACCCAAAAACAATCAAAAAGTTTCACCTTTTATGATTTTTCGAAGTTCGCTATTCCAGAATTTTTCTCGGAAAATTGTATATTTCGATTTTTCTCGAAATATTCAAATTTTCTCAAAATCTACGTGGCAATACTTTTTACTTGAAGTTCCACTAATTTTCTTACGTGGCAATTTTGAGAAAATTAGGGGGTTTCGAATACTTTTAACATTTCGAGAAAAAACAGTTTCAAGTAATCCTAGGTGGCAGTTTCGAGTAATCATAGTTAGTTGAGATTCCACTACATTGGTGACTTGGCATTTCGAGTAATTCAAGTTTCGATTAATTTTTTGGGAAGTTTCGAGAAAATACCTAAATTTTTAGGAAAATACCTTTTCAACCTGAAAAGACAGTTTCGAGAAATTTTCATCATCCTTAGATAACTTTCAAGTAACTTAGAACATTTCGAGAAATTCACCATTTTGAGTAATTTGAGCGTTTCAAAAATTTGCCATTTATAATAACTTGGGATTTCAAGTAATTTTGAAGTTTTGTGGAAAAGGAACCTAACAACCTAAAAACAAAAACTTCGAGTAATCTTAACTTCCAAGAAACTTTAATCAACTTAATCTTGTAAGTAACTAAAGTTTTCGAGAAATATCCTTCATCAAAAGAAATTTTGAACACCAATAATACATCATAAATCCAACATCAAGTTACAAAATATCAACCCAACAAGATATTTATGCAGCGTGGAAATGAAAACCATTCTCCTATGCTTGATAAAGGTGGGTATCTTCAATGGCAAAGTCGTATGCTTCGTTATCTCAAAACCAAACCTAATAAAAAACTAATGATCGAATTCATTATTGAAGGACCTTTTAAGCCATGACAAATCCAAGATCCGGCAGATCCTAACCTTACACCACCAGTTCTACCTCACTTACATGATCAAACAGACGCATAATATAGTGAGGATGACAAACTTCAGATTAAAGTTGATGATCTTGCAATGCACCTAATCTAACTGAGATTATCACGAGAGATATTTGCTGCGGTAGATAGCTGTGAAAGTGCAAATGCAATGTGGGAAAGAGTTAGAAGATTATGTCATGGAACTGAAATTGAAAACCAGGGCATGGAGAATAAGCTGTTAACTGAGTTTGAGAAATTTACATCAACACATGGAGAGACCATTGAATCTTAGTATCATCGGTGTTGCACTCTAATGAATGAGCTGACAAGGAACAAGTTGACTTCATCAATAATCGTAAGCAACATCAAGTACATCAACAATCTTTTAGAAGAATGGGGATGTTATGTCACAATAGTCAACCAAACCAAGGACTTGGATGTTGTGAACTTTGATCAACTCTATGATTTCCTAAAGCAAAACCAAGCTGAAGCTGATGGAGTAAAAAAGAGAAGATGCTAAACAATCATGATCCACTAGATTTGATTGCTAATACACCAACATCCCTACCTCCGTATAACCCACATCAACCATCATCTTTTACTCACAACTATATGCAACAAACAATCCCACAACACCAGATTCAACAAACCATTCCACAACAACCGATACAACATTACAAGTACTTGAAAACACATCGCTTTACTATGATGAAGGCACTATGGCTTTGAAAGAAGCTTTTGCTATGCTATCCAAGGCATTCAATGTTCGCTATAACAAACCAACTAACAACAACCAAAGGATATCATCAAATACTCATTGTTAATACAAATAAGCCGTAAAAACGTTTATTTATATTTTAAGATCTTCTAATGTTTTTTCGATAACAAACGTAAAATCATTTTAATGAAACAAATAAAACACTAAATGGTTTGAGCCAATAGTTTACTAACACACTTACGTTTTCACATAAAACACTAAACAAGTAATAGTGCTTTCATGATTTAGTAATACATATGTACAACAACTAGTGTTTACATATTGGGTAGATATATACATACTTAGTATGTATTATAATGGTAACATAATGGGTAGAAGTTTAAGATTTGACCGTTATCGACCAAATCATTGAATGTAATTGGGTATAACCCAAAGTCCATGACTCATACCCATGGAGCATAACCCCATAACCCATTGCATGACATCATGCATAAGTCATAAATGGGTATTATCTATGATCCATGGATTCAACCCATGACCCATGGACTAGATGCATTACACCTACTAGATACATTGTATCTACTTGGATACCCATGGTCCAAATTCTAGGACACATGACACATAACCCATGACCCATAACCCATGACCCAAAACCCATGGGCAAATAGGAGCCTCCCACGGTTCCCCCAGTTTACACTGGACGGATCTCTCAAGTAAGGGATCCGTGGAACATTAGCATATTTTCTTCTATAAATAGTAAGCCGTTTCTTCATTGTAGGTTGCCACTCCTACACATACTTTCACATAGTATTGTAAACTTTCTAACCTCGGATCCAAAGGATCTTTCTATATAGTTTGTGTTTGTTTTGTGTGATTCTCTGGTTCCTCTTAAAGCGAGATCACCACCTTCAAGTCGAGCAAGCTCAATTCCATGAGTTGCCATGCTCGTCAAGATCAAGACTACGAGGTTCTCTTATTGATAATTCTTTCTTCCTCATTAGAAGTGTTGTGTCAAAGGCGTTAGCGAAGGATGCCAAAATGGTTAAGACGAAGGCATTAGTGAAAGGTCTTGTTGGGTCCAATAAATTGACCCAATTACCCCGAACAAGATTTGAAAATAAAATAAATTAACTCACTAAATAATATAGTGAGTGACTCATCGATAAAAGAATCGGTGAGTGTTGTTCGATCTTTTTCTTCTTCGATACGGTGTCGATGAGTAAAATATATGAGCTAAAACAACACCAATGTGTTGAGAGATTTTGACAAATGTCTCGGTGATCCCAAGACCTATCTCTACATACTGATGAAATATATTGGTGGAACTTTCGAGAGAAGTCAAACAAGACTGAGACTTTATCGAAAAGTGAGAATATTACACAAAGAAAGATAAATATGGATGGCGTGGGGACCACACCATCATCACATGTCTTTGTCTTTTGTTCATCTACTATTATTCCTATATATATGTGTGTGTTGTAATAGAGATAGGTATAATTCTAAACAAAAATACGTAGTATTAGTTGATAGGATCATCCTCCGTATCAAACACAAGTATAATTGGATCAATGAGAGTTTATTTGTCATTCGATGGGGATAATATACCGAGATTATCCCCGTAAAAAGTTGAGGATGTTATCACGTAGTGCAGTTGGTATTGAAAATCTTGTAATAATTATTCTTCATTTTAATGAAATTCTTCTTTATTTTATCAAGATTTTCTCGATTATTTGGACCAACAAGTGGTATCGAATGGATTTTCTCTAATCCAGATCCGTTCATGACTGCTGATAACATTCTTGATTGTCAAAAAATCAGTGTGAACCTTCAAAAACTGCTACTGTAATAGCAATTTTTGAGGGGGAGAAAGACACTTGATACTCACTGAATGGCAAAAACATCACCCAAACTACCCACTGATTGAAATAATCAGTCAAAAACACACCCCACCACACAAATTATCTTATCCCCACACACAGATCTCGACACACTCATAAATCCTCCCACCTCAAAAACACTAATCTTATCATCATCATATCAACAAACAAAAAAACCACACTCACAAAAATCAAACCAGATTCATCAATGATAAACACCACACAAAAACCAAATCTCAAACCTCTCACAAAAAAATGGTACTCGATCTATCAAAATTACCAAACACTAAAACTCATCTCCATTCTAAAACAAAAAAAAACCAGATCTTATCACTATACAATCTCCAATATCCGATCAAAAAAAACACCATCAATCACCAACACTCCTCGTTTTACAGATTTACACACAAATCGATGAAAACAAGCACATAAATCCCGTCATATCAAACATTCCCAATAACCTCACACCGTAACCCTCGACCCCTAATCAAACCGATGACAATTGCGGTGAATACTTGTAAACAAGCCGATGGTGATAGAGCTGGGATAACCAAGAACAGAAGTGATGATGGGCTTGCAGGTAAGAAAAAGTAGGCGGCTGAGATAGTTAATAGGTGTGGATTTGCAGCGTGGGGTTGTTATTTTTGTTCGTTGATTGAAGGGTCAAGGCTGAAAATGGTTGTAGGTTCGAATTAGATTCGTGATTTGGATTGAAAGGCGATAAAAGGAATTGATTTCCTTTGATTGTTTTTCAGTGTCGATTGGTTTGTATAAGGGTAAAATACAGGTCTGTGATACTGAAAATAGGTGTTGGGCTTAGCCTGATGAAATAACTGAGGCGATATAATGATCAGTGTGTGATGTAGATCAGGTTGTTTGGGGTGTGCATCAGGGAGTGACAAGGATGGTATTTTGCTTGTATAACTCTTATTGAGTTATGAAGGTAGGAATGAAGTCTGATTTGTTAGGAAGTTTTTTTTTGCTATCAGTGTGAAGAAGCTAAGTGAGCTTGTGACTCACAAAGAGGACGTGGAAGCTGTGATTATCTCAGCAGCGGGTAAACGAGAGTGGGATGTGAGATTGATCAGGGTGTATATCAAGTCAGGAGAGAATGTTGTGACTCGATGTTTTGTTCAGGTTGAACCCGAATCTGAAAAGCCAATAATGTGTCTATCAGTGAGTGTTGTCTCAAGGAAGACTAGTGTTTTCGAGCTGAGCTTATCATGTGGTGGGAAAACTGCCAACTGATAGGGTATGTCAGTGTTCTTAGAAGAACACGAATGTGGTATACAGGGAGTATTTGTGGTCTTCGTACTGAGCCTGAAAAAAGTTGTGGAGTAGCGAGTGTTAATCAGTCTCTGCGTTTGCAAGTCAGGGGAGTTATGGTAAAGGAGCCCCTGAAACCTACTTCCTAAACCTCACGTACAGAACATAAAGTACTCTACTCACTGAACCAGGTCGCGAAACAGGTCACTGAAATTATGTGGGCTTGAAGTTGAAATGTATCAGGGAGTATGTATTTGAATTCAGACTTAGCCTGAATAAGAAGCTTGAATGAGAACTCCCTGAGAAATCGTTGAAAGAGTAGAAACCCGAGACCCTGACCTTGGTCTCACTGAACACCCATGTCCCTGAAACCCGAGCCACTGAGCTCGTAGTGACTAAAACCGAGTCACTGAAAAAATGAGACCCCGAAGACCTGGTAACCAGAGACCCTGGTGGCGTCAGTAAGTGTAATATCTTTAGGCTTAGCCTAAAATGAAATGTAATTTTTATCACTTACCTGGGAAATTCTTATTGTAACTGAAAGCATATATGAGGGTGGAAAGTGGACACTGATGTATCAAATTGAACCAGGTCCCTAGTTTGCTTTATCAGTTAAGTGAATGTTGTATCAGTGTGTCAAAACATGTATCAACATGTAATAAGTCAAAAAGGGGAAGAGTGGACACTGATGTATCTAAAATGAACCAGGTCCCTCTTAGCATCTAAAGTGAACCCATGGTCACTGAACCCCAGTCACTGAACAACATGAACCTTCAGACTGAACCTTCAGTCTCATACCTTTTACCAATCACCTTAGGCTATTTGTATATTCAAATAGGGGGAGACTGTTGGGTCCAATAAATTGACCCAATTACCCTGAACAAGATTTGAAAATAAAATAGCCTAACTCACTAAATAATAATCAGTGAGTGTTGTTCAGTCTTTTTTCTTACGATACGGTGTCGATGAAAGAAAATATATGAGCTACAAACAACACTAGTGACGTGAGATTTTGACAAATGTCTCATTGATCGCGAAGACCTATCTCTACATCTGATGAAATATATTGGTGGAACTTTCGAGAAGAAGTCAAACAAGACAAGACTTTATCAAAAGAAGTGAGAATATTACACAAAAGAGACAGATAAATATGGACCACATGGGGGACCACACCATCATCACATGTCTTTGTCTTTTTGTTCTTGTACTATTATTCCTATATATATGTGTGTATTGTAATAGAGATAGGTATGGATTCTAAACAAAAATACATAGTATTAGTTGATAGATCATCCTCCGTTGAAACACAAGCGTAGCTTGGATCAATGAGTTTATTTGTCATTCAATGGGGATAATATACCGAGATTATCCCGTAAAAAGTTGAGGATGTTATCGTGTAGTACAGTTGGTATTGAGAAATCTTGTAATAATTATTCTTCATTTTAATGAAATTCTTCTTTATTTTATCAAGATTTTCTCAATTATTTGGACCAACGATTTTAACTTCCGTATCAAAGGCATTAGTGAAGGATCTTGAAAAGAGTCGAGACGGGCGTTAGTGAAAGGTCTTGAAACGTCCGTGTCAAAGGCGTTAGTGAAGGATGCCATAAGGGTCAGTCAAGGCGTTAGTGAAGGATGCTAAAGGTGTACAATCGATATGGTGTGTCGATGTCTGAATAGAGATAGGTTGTATCCGAGGATATTGATATCCTGATGATGTTGTAATAATGGTGAGTCTCGCTTTTGGATAGGTGTTGTGTAGTGTTAGGTGATAGTTCCTCCTGTAATGGAACTGGATTCTAACCTGCTGGGGATAAAATGTAGGCGACATTGTGTTAGGTGTGGTTCTACCTTGTGGAAGAACCGGTGTCTAACCTTGTCTTAGGAAAAAGTGTAGGCGACGTTGTGAAGCCTCCGCCATAAGGAGTTGTGTCAGTAGTGCTAATAAACTCTCGAGTAGGTGACTTGGGGTGGAGTAGGGAAAGGAAGGTGTGTTTGTGGCGAACCACTATAAATCTTGTGTCGTGGTTTTGTGTTTCTTACTCTACCTTTCCATTACATATTTACATATCTATCTATCAACCTCCAACATACACATCTAAATATATTGACATAAGTCGATCTAAATATTTTAAAAAGAAGTTTTAATCGGTAAAACTATTCAACCCCCCCCCCCCTTCTAATTTTCCAAAATTGGCATCAGAGCTTCGTTACCAAGTTTCTTAAGAGTGTATTGTACTTTTAAAACTTGACACGATCTATGTATGATTGAAAACTACAAGGAAGGAATTTCCTTAAAAACAAAATATCACGTTTTAAAATCATCATATTTTATAATGTTGGACAATGATAGATCTTTCTAATATTTTCTTTATTGAGAATTCTCCATACTAGGATTTGGGCATCCTAAGAAGATCATGAAGAATTTATCTCTAAATACTTCTTGCCTTAAAAAGAATATTTAGCAAATGTATGATCTTTAATAAATTACAAATAAATTTTTCTCGTTTATATTTTTTTCTAGATAAATTAACAATGTCGTCCTTTTTGTTTAATCATGATTAAGTTTTAGTAGTATCTTTACGCTCTCTTAATAATCACTAAAGTAGTTATCTATATTGAACTCATCATCAAGAATGGTATTCTTCGTTGATCTCTATAGACAAAACTACAAACTAGTGATAATGATATCTCGGCTATTCGAGAGCCTTAATCATCACTCTTCACATAAGGATTATTGACATATCATCTATGTCAATAAGTATCCATGTAAAATTTCTCATATTGTGATAAAATGAGATTTTATCATAATCTTTGAAAACTTCCCAAAGAATTATGATTTATTCATAAAAAGGGAACATCGTCAAATAGGACTAGTATAACACGTCAAAACCTCAAACCATAAGTTATAGAGCATCGGCGTGACCACTAGGCAAATTAGAACTCCCAAACCAAAATTATCAAGGATCACTTGTCATCAAATTGTTGATATGCCGGATCCACGTGGCGAACTAGTCGGATCCTCATACAAGGATCCGTGGGATCCGTGCAACGAAAGATGAATAAGAAAGAAAATGATCACCGTGGAAGTTCCACTACCCACTTTACTCCATCAAGACTCACGAACATAAAACCCTTTTCTCGCTCACGAGAGCAAATTGACCATCTTCTTCAAGGAAACAATCTCTTGTGTAAGTATAATCTTCACTACATTGTTATTTCCATTCCTTGATTCCTAGGATTAAAATTTTCATCTTTAGAAGTTGAGCTCAAATGGGTTTGTCATAATTTGTTACCACATTGTTTTATAAGATAATCTAAATCAAAGAATTAACATTGTTAATACAAATTAAACTCATTCCTTGAATTTAATGAAGATGTTTTGAGCAAAATTGTGATTAATCCCATTAGGTCACTATTCACACAATTGACACCACATTGTGGTTTTGATATATAGGAACAATCATGCCTAGCAACCGCCAACAAGATTACCATGATACCGCTCACTACATCCTAATGTATCATCGTAAGGAAGGCCTAAGCCCGGAGGATAGAAAAGCCTTCAAAATGTTAGAAAAGAAACCATCATTCCTCGAGAACACCAGCATTCGACAAGTATTTGGAGGAATTAAATTTGATTGCCTCTTGGACATTAATAAACAAATTTGTCCGGTATTTGTGCTTGAGTTTTACAAGACAATGAGAATCATTCGGAATGAATACGGGACCATTTCAATAGCCTTCATCATCAATGAGCATGAGTACACCTTCACTCTTGTAGAATTTGGAAGGATACTCCGAGTCCCATATCAAGGAGTTTGTATGTACTATAATGAATGGTCGTTGGCGGAGCTACATGACATGGTAGATCATCATGAAGTATACTTCAGGGCTATCCCAGAAGCAGCCACGGTAAGGGATACCGTCTTCATGGAAAGAGCATCTCCATCAAAAGTCACGAGAAACTCTAAGGTGATTTATAGGGATCCATTTCAAATGGAGCTTTCAGAAATGTTTCCATTGTACAAGAAATGGGAACTCGTAGCAAGGGAGAACGTGCTTTGCTTGGGAGGGAACAAAGATCATCCCAATGCTTGCTTGAGCTTCATGATATATTGCCTTGTAACCGGCACTTACTTCAACCTCGCCTATTACATGGTAAAAATAATGTTGAGTGTGAAAATCATGGACAAGATGGTACTCCCTTATGCAATGCTCCTGACCTGTCTAGCAAACTTCATCTTTGCTCTAGATCCTTCTCCTTATTCCTATGACCACAGTTTATGCAACAAGGTCATGGTGCCTCTATCCGATGGAAAGACTACAAGGATCATGGTGGATTGCAAGAGACCTCATCCACCAACAGACTCATCGGATGAAAGAGAAAGACAAAGAGAAGGAGAAGGAAGTAGCAACCCCCTTGGCAACACCGATCTCGATCCTTTAGCATGCATCAACCAACTACTGGATATCCCAAGCCCTTCACAAGAGTAGGAACAAACTAAGGGCATATTCAAATGTTTTGCTAACTTCTTGATGAAGAAAAATAAGTAGAGATGGTGGGGTGAAGAGTGGAGGGGATGGAGATGGAGATGAAGACGGAGGTGAAATGGAAGGAGGTGTGGATGGAAGGTAAGGTCATAAGACCTTAAATTTGTGAAACAATTTCTGAAACAATGGTTTGTAAACATCTAAACAATATTTATGTAGATTAGGATGTAGCTTGTAGGAGTTGCCATGATTTGGACTTAGACACTTTAACTTAGGAGCTAGGAAAATGAGATTTTATGACAACTTGATCACATTCAAGTAGTCGATGTCACTCATTTTTTATTACATTTTAGTCATCCCTACTTGGTATGCGTTATATTTGTTGTTTGCATGTTTTTACTGAATGTAGAAATGATTAGGATAAGAATTTGCTAAGTATGCAAAAGCGCACAATTCTTGAAGCTCTTGGTCGCCAGAGCGGATCCCAGGGCTATAACTAGCCGGATCCCTCAAATGAGGGAACCGTGGGATCCGCAAATGATATCGACATGATCCTTTTACATCAAACCATTCCCCTAGATCACATCATACTAGCTAAACATGATACTTTAAGACTACTTAAGTCTTCCTCAAGCTCAGTAGGTCTCACACTCACCCATAACTATCTTAGGATCAAATTCAAAGTGCTTTTGATTTATCAACTCACCAAAACTCATCATATTTCTGCTCTAATGCTCACACATTGTTCCTCACATCTCAAAACACTTAACTTGATACTTCTATCAATTTTAGCAAATTGATTTTAGTCATCCTTACCTTAAAATAGGCTTAAAACTAGTTTTTCATTTCTTTTTATTTTTTAGGAATTTTTCAAATTTCTCTTAAGTCATCATCTGATCTCTAGGATCAATTGCCATCATTTTCCATTCTTAAATCAATGAGTATCATCCTTAAACACTTAGTTACACTCTCAAAAAGTCCACTTTCCTACCCAATACCATCATTAAGTATCATCACTCCTTATAGTTGGACATTTAAGTCACCTATCACTTAAGACATCTAAGGAAAGTCAAACCCTCAAGATTTATAGGTACTAGACCTTACAAGAGCATAATCACTTCACCACTTTTCTGTCTGACAAACGGATCCCTGGTTTATAACCAGACGGATCCATAGTGAGAGGGAACCGTAGGATCTGTGTCTACATAAAGCTTCTAATCAGTTTTTCTTTCAAAACTCAAACTCTCTTTGGTAATCTAAACACTTTTGCTTACCATTTAATGATTCCCTAGAGCTGAACAACACCATAGTTGACCTTGGTGCATGCCAAATTTTCTTAGTGGTCATGAATTTAATTCATTAACTCAAATTCATCTTTTATAAACTAAACACTCTTTAGAGCTTAAGTCACCATTCTTACCACAATCCTAAAAATTAGTAGCTAAAGACTTCTATTACATCCTCACCTTCAATATGACTAAAGAGTCTAGCAAGAACTCTTCAACCAAAGGTTCATCCAAAAGGAATACTCATATAGTCCATGAGATATCATCCACCGAGTCATCACCCGTGAGAAGTCCAAATGCTAGAATCCCACCTCAACAATCTCAATCAACTATAGCCAAAAGAACCACGAGAATTAGTATTAGACCTTTCGAGTTAGAAAAGGCTTCATCAAGCTCTAAACCAAACGCACCTACTTCTAGTAAAACACCTAAGCCTTCATTTCTAGAACCTATACTACATTCCTTTACTGAACCTCTTTCCCATCCAAATCTCTACTCATTAGAACACTCACCACCAAGGACTTCCCACTCACCAACCTTCTCGTTAAATAGGGAACCACCTACATCACCAAATAGTCCACCTTTGGAGACAAGGAATCACCAAAGATCTAACCATGTAGAGGACTTTCCATTACCACCACCAACTCATGCATCATCACCTTCATTCTTAGTAGAAGCTCATCCTACATTGCTCAATTTACCTCCACCATAATTTGTGGAGCCTCCTCAAAACAACCAATCTCCTCCAGTTCCTAGTCATGACAATAATTGCTCTAATTGTCAAATCACCCAAGGACTTGTTCAAGAAGTATGAAATGAGTTGCATTTCATGTTTAATCATCTTCTTGAACGATTGGACCAAATCAACAAGTCTACTCATCCTTAGATTCAAGCACATTGATGATTTTTAAGTTTTTCGTCACTTATTAGAATTAGTAGAAAATGTATTACATGTTTAAATCATTCTCTTAGTTTTAGAGATTTGTAGATCATTTCTCGTATTTTTATTAAATGAAAGTACATATAGTGTCTTGAGTATATGTTTGGTGCCTTAATACATATTTCATTTTGATGTTGACATCTTTTGTTCACATCACCATTCTTTGTCTTAAACTTTCGACGCACGGATCCCTCGCTTTTGCCTAGACGGATCCTCCAAAGAGGAACCGTGGGATCCGTGCAATGTAAGACTTGTTTACTACTAACTTGAGTCTTATTTGCGGAAATTATGCATTGTATACTTGTTTTCTAACCTTTGCTTTGTAGATTTTCAATATACACATGAAGACTTTGACACCCTAAGCTAGGGGGAGTTTCGTGTTAAAGCAATACATTGCAAAATCATTTGCAATATAATTCACATTAGGATTACATTACATGACGTCCTCCTTGCAAAGTTGCAATCATCAAGGGGGAGCATATTCATCACAAAGACGAAACCATTTGCAAACATAGTTTCAATACACTAGTTTAGTATTTCTTCTTACTTGACGCCCTCACAAAGGGATGGACTCGTCAAGGGGGAGCTAAGTCGAGAATACTTCTCCTCACAAACTCTCTATTTTTCACATTTTTTTTTCTTTCACATGTTTTTCTTAAAACAAGGTGTTAGTTTTTTTTCGACGCTCTTTTTTGTTTCGACAAAAGGGAGAGAAGAGTAAAACTCAATTCAAACTTTACAATTTTAGTTTTCCTTAAAATAATCTTATGTGTTGTCATCAACAAAAGGGGAGATTGTTAATACAAATAAGCCGTAAAACGTTTATTTATATTTTACGATCTTCAATGTTTTGTCGATAACAAACGTAAAATCATTTTAACGAAACAAATAAAATACGTAAATGGTTTGAGCCAATAGTTTACTAACACACTTACGTTTACACAAAACACTAAACAAGTAATAGTGCTTTCATGATTTAGTAATACATATGTACAACAACTAGTGTTTACATATTGGGTAGATATATACATACTTAGTATGTATTATAATGGGTAACATAATGGGTAGAAGTTTAAGTATTTGACCCATTGAACAAATACATTGAATGTAGTTGGGTATAACCCAAAGTCCATGACCCATACCCATGGAGCATAACCCATAACCCATAACCCATTGCATGACATCATGCATAAGTCATAAATAGGTATTATCCATGACCCATGGATTCAACCCATGATCAATGGACTAGATGCATTGCACCTACTAGATACATTGTATATACTTGGATACCCATGGTCCAAAGTCTAGGACCCATGACCCATAATCCATGACCCAAAACCCATGGGCAAAGAGGAGCGTCCCACGGTTCCCCCAGTTTACTCTAGACGGATCCCTCAAGTAAGGGATCCGTGGAACAATAGCATATTTAATTCTATAAATAGTGAGCCATTTCTTCATTGTAGGTTGCCACTCCTACACATACTTTCACCTAGTATTGTAAACTTTCTAACCTCATATCCAAAGGATCTTTCTATGTAGTTTGTGTTTGTTTTTGTGTGATTCTCTAGGTTCCTCTTAAAGGCGAGATCACCACCTCTTGAAGTCGAGCAAGCTCAAGTCCATGAGTTGCCATGCTTCGTCATCATCAAGACTACTGAGGCTCTCTTGTTGATAGTTCTTTCTTCCTAATTAGAAGTGTTGTGTCAAAGGAATTAGTGAAGGATGCCAAAAGGGTCAAAACGAAGGCATTAGTGAAAGGTGCTTAACTTCCGTATCAAAGGCATTAGTGAAGGATGCCAAAAGAGTCAAGACGAAGGCATTAGTGAAAGGTGTCAAACGTCCGTGTCAAAGGCATTAGTGAAGGATGCCAAAAGAGTCAAGATGAAGGCATTAGTGAAAGGTGCCAAACGTCCGTGTCAAAGGCATTAGTGAAGGATGCCAAAATGGTCAAGTCAAAGGCGTTAGTGAAGGATGCTAAGGGTGTACAATAGATATGGTGTATCGATGTACAAATAGAGATAGGTTGTATCCAAGGATATTAATATCCTTGATGATGTTGTAATAAGGAGTGGGTCTCCTTTGGGATAGGTCTTGTGTAATGTTAGGTGATAGTTCATATTTTGTAATGGAACTCGGTATCTAGCCTTGTACCGGATAAAGTGTAGGCGACGTTGTGTTAGGTGTGGTTTTACCTTGTGGAAGACCTGGTGTCTAGCCTTGTACCGGAAAAAGTGTAGGCGACGTTGTGAAGGCTTCTCCGCCATAAGGAGTTGTGTCGTGTAGTGCTAATGAACTCTCGAGTAGGTGACTCGGGGAGTGGAGTAGGGCAAGGAAGGTGTCCTTGTAGCCGAACCACTATAAATACACGTGTCGTGGTTTTGTGTTTCTTACTCTTTACCTTTCCATTACATATTTACATATCTATCTATCAACGTCCAATATACACATCTAAATAGATTGACATAAGTCGATCTAAATATATTAAAACGAAGTTTTAATTGATAAAACTATTCACCCCCTCCCCTTCTAGTTTTCCACACTCATAACATGTAGATTGCTCAAACAAGTATGAATATGGGTCAAGCATGACAATTGGTTATAGTTAATGGTAATCAGTAAGGATATGCTCAGGGTGTGCAGATGAGGAATCCAAGGAAAAATGCGGGTTAGTTTGTTGGGAATCAGATGAATCAGAATGTGGGAAATCATAATGGGAATGTTGCAGCTCCAGCAGTTGGGAATCTTGGAAATGGTAATCAGGGTAATCAGATAAGGTGTTATAACGACAATGGCATTGGGCACTATGCTAGAAATTGCACTGTTGGACCAATGAGACGAGATGCTAGATACTTTTAGGAAGCTTTGCTATTGGCACAAAAGGAAGAAGCGCGAATACAACTCTCTATTGAAGAACATGATTATCTGACACTAGCTAACTATGAAGAGGATCAAGAAAAAGTCAATGCAAACTGCATCTTCATGGCTAATTTTCAAGTTTCATCATATGAAAATGAGGCAGTCACACCTCTGGTCTATGACTCCGACAGACTCTCTGAGGTACAAAAATATAATACGTGTTATGATAACGAGATATTTGCTATGTCTACTCATGAGACACAACATTATGTGTCTCCATAATCTATTGTGAACACATATGTGGAGAAGGAGATTGATAGCAATATTAACTCTGACACTCCATATATGGATTCTAATGGAAACTTAGAGACCCAGAATGTAGTAAATGATGAGCAAACACGTACTTACTTTGAATCATTACTTAAAACATGTAGTTTAGAGATTGAAAAAGTTAAACTGATCAATCGCGAGGTCAAAGACGTGAGTGTCAAGTTAACTACTGCGTTTGAGAGATACAAGGAAAATGAAAAAGTTTTTAAATTTAGCAAACAATGAGAGACAAAAGTAGAAACTGATTATCAAAACTCCGTTTTTAGAGAAAAACAATTACAAATTAAGTTTGACACACTTGATGTCAATTTGAACAAAAAGATCAAATCTTTAAACGAAGAAATTTCTGTTTTGAAAAACCAAGTTTCTAAACAACAAATAACTTGTTCTAATCTTGAAAAAGAAAAGAAAAAGTTAAAAGCTGATTTTTCCAAACATGAAAATGAACTTCTTGATAAAATACTTGAGAAGCAAGACAAAATTAAAGACTTGAAAATTTTATTTGTTACAATTGGTCACTCACAACAAATAATTAATATGATTATTAATAACAACGATCCATTTTTAAACACTACTAAGAAATTGGTTGTTGGTTCTGAAAATCACTGGAACCTCAAGAAAGCTCAAAAAGCACATAATGTTTTGTATAATGGTAATGCTTTGTTTGAACAACATGAACCCATTACTGTTTTCGGATATGACGAAATGACAAAATTTCCTGAAGAGCGTAGAACTAAAACGAAACAAAAGAATTCAGAAATAAAACCCATAAACTACAATAAGCTTAACAAGATTTCTAGAATTGATTTTGCCCCAAAAAACAACAATCAAAAAGTGTTCTAAAAAAACCAAGTGTTACAAAACAAGCTTCAAAATCAATAGTTGTATCAAAAAGTCTTTCAAAACTTGAACAAATGTCCTCTAACAATATTTTCATACAAAATTGAACAAATTTCTTGACGATGTCAAAACCAAAATTGAGGAACTTCAAAGGACTCTTGAATCAAAAACTAGTCTTACAATAAACACTTGGAATTCGATTTTTCATAAAGAGATGAAAAAAGTTTTTGAAACTAAAATTGCTACTCCATTAAACAACATCTATGCGAGGGTAATTCATTTTGAACAAGAATTTTCAAAAGAGACAATTGACTTTATTCAGGATCACAAATCCTTGGTGAAGAAAGCTAATGAAAATCTTGAAAACATCGTTGATATGGAAAACTTAAATGATTCTCTTCTTGAAGCAGTTATGACCATATATATTATGTTTATCATATTACAAATATAATCTATTGAAGATCATGAAAAACTCCAATCTAAGACTTCTAAAATTGTTTCAAAATATGAAAATGCTCTTATGAAACTTGAAAGTGAAATCGTGTCGTACTTTAGAAAACTTGATCATAAAAAAATGAATGCAAGTATGAAAAAATGTCGTATGAGCGTACTCAAGAGGACATGCAAGAGCAAGTTAATCTTTTGAAAGCTCAATTGGAAAAACAAAAATGGAAGGGTGTGGATACTAAATGTGAAAAACCACTGACTATGGAGAAACAAAATGCTTTTACTGGTGCAAAACCAAAAATTTCTATTTCATTGTTTGCTTCAAAAGTCAGTGAACCAAATGTTTTACAAAACATAGTCACTCCACTACCTTTTCCTGTTCAAAAAGAAAACCAAAATGAAGTCCATAAAGCGATTGATAAGACACCAAAATTTTTAGCACCTGGCCTTTATAGGATTAGTACCAACACTACGTCTGCATCCACATCTAAACCATATGGGACAAACGACCTGAGGTTACTAAAAAATCTCATAGTGCCTAGGAAAGCTAAAATTAAGTCTTACTCAAATGATGTAAATTCAATGCGTGTGTCTTACTTTCTATAGGAGTAGAAAGCACCTCTAGGAGCAGCAGACTATAGCCTAGGAGCAATACAAGGAACAATAGTCTTGGCTGTCTCTAAGAGTAGATGCATGAATAAAGTTGAAGAAGTAGAAGAACATCCTAGGAATTTACCGCTTTATAATAAGAGACATATTTTATCTGAATGTAATGTCAATAATACTGTTTTAAGTGCATGTACTAACTTTGTTTGTGTAACATGCATGAAATGCTTTCTTAATGATATTCATGATGATTTTGTGTCTACCTAACTTAATGCTAAGTCTAAACAAAAAGATAGCTCAAAATGAACTAATTCTAAACAAAAAGGACGTCTAGTTGCATGATCTAGGTCACCCAGTAGTGATATGTCAACTAGTACTTTCCTTAGCTGGAAATCGACTAGCAAAATCTTTATTGTGTTGAAGCATAGAGGAACGAAGATTAACATTAGGATTAAACCCCAATAACAATTCTTTTATTCTCATGAATCTTTCAATACTAGTCAAAAGAAACCTAAGTCCAAAAGGTTTCCAAAAACACAATCTTCTGTTTCTTACAGGTTATCGAGATATGTCTTTGGATCGTCAACTCTGGTTGCTTCAAGCATATGAACGAGAATTTGAAGTTGTTGATCAATTTTGTGCGGCAATTCATGGATACTGTACTCTTTGAAAATGATCATATAGCAGCTATTCTCGGTTATGGAGATATTAAATTCAGGAACTATTTGATAACATATGTCTACCATGTCGAAGGATTGGGGCACAACCTATTTTCTGTTGAACAGTTTTGTGATGCAGATTTAGAAGTCACATTTTGGAGAAATACATGGTTTATTGGAAATTTGGAAGGCAATGACCTCATGACCGGGGATCGCGGCACCAACTTGTATGCTATAACTATTTCTCAAGTGGCCTCTACATCACCAATTTTTCTCAAGACAAGAGCATCCGAAACTAAGTCTTGGTTATGGCATAGATGCTTGTCTCATCTTAATTTCGACACACTCAACAAACTTGCAAAAGACAACATCGTCATCGGTCTTCCAAAGTTCAAATACACCAAAGATCATTTATGTCCTTCATGTGAGTTAGGAAAAAGCTGAAAGGCATCATATAAACCCAAAATGGTACCAAGTTTGGAACAAAGGTTACATATGTTGCATATGGGTTTATGTGGCCCAATGAGGATTGAAAGCTTAAACGGAAAGAACTATATTATGGTAATCGATGATGACTATTCCAAATATACTTGGGTAAAGTTTTTGAGATCAAAGAATGAAACACCAGGCATCATCATCACCTTCTTGAAGCGTATACAAGTCCTTCTACAAGCTCCAGTTAGGATTGTTAGAACGGACAATGGCACATAATTTACAAATCAGGAGTTACAAGCTTATTTTGAAGATGTTGGTATCACACATCAAACTTCAATCATAAGAAATCCATAGCAAAACGGGGTAGTTGAAACAAGAAATCGTACTCTTGTTAAAGCAGCCCTAACAATGTTGATTTATTCTAGTGCACCATTATTCCTATGGGATGATGTTGTTGCAACTGCGTGCTTTACTCAAAACAGATGTCTAATCCATACTCGTTTCAACAAACACCCTATGAACTAATCAACAATAGAAACCCTGAAATCTCATATCTTCACATGTTTGGCGCCTCGTGCTATCCAAAAAATGACAGAGAATATTTACGCAAACTAAAACCTAAAGGTGTTATTGGAATCTTCATAGGCTATGCAGACACAGGGATTCAGGATCTACAATCGAAGAACGAGAAGAATAATAGAGACAATGAATGTGAAATTCGATGAAATTTCACAAATGGCTTCTAAGAGACTCGCTCTAGAACCTGTACTTAACCCAATGGCTTTTAATCACAATGGATTAGAACCCGAACTAAACCCTCGGGCTTCTGGACACATCAATTCATGACTCATATCTAAAGAAGCTCCAACAACAACTTGTGATAAAACTTCACATCAAGAGCTGGAAAATTTCTTTGAGTTAATAGTTGATGAATATCATGGTGTAAATTCCAAAAATGCATCAAGACATCGTTCCGTTGCACTCTCTCAACAAAATCAACAACAATCATAAGATGCATCTACAACCGTTGAAAATGAAGCACCAACTACATTAAATTCATCTACATCAACCATACAAACTCCAGTATTTGAAATCATTCTACCACAAAATGTTGCACATGAGCAAGAACAACCAATTCAAGAAGAACAATCACCAAACCATATCAATGCAAAGTTAGAGGAACTCAACAATCCGTTTGCTACTCATCTGTTGAATCTAATTCAAGAGATCAAGAACCTACTAACACGCATATGGTAACTCAACAGTATCTTTCAGAACTTAAATGGACAAGAGATCATCCACCCCATCAAGTTCTTGGTGATCCACAACAGCCAGTAACGGCGAGAAGCAAATTAGAAACTGATCCAGAACTTTGCATCTTTGCGCTTGCTATATGAACGGAAGAAGAACTAAAGAACATTCGTCAAGCAATGGCTAATGAAAGTTGGATTGAAGAAAAGTAGGAAGAACTTCTACATTATGAAATACATGATTCTTAGGAAAAAGTTGAAAAAGTGATTGCCAAACCGGTTATCAATCTCAAGTGGCTATGGAAGAACAACTAGATGAAGAAATGACTGTAACACGGAACAAGGCTTGTCTAGTGGATAAGGGATATAATCACGAATAAGGGATAGATTTCAAAGAATCATTCACGCTAGTGGCAAGACTAGAAGCGGTTCGGATATTTCTAGCCTACGCAGCTCACAAGAACTTCGCGATTTACCAAATGGATATCATGATAGCTTTATTGAACAAAACT
This sequence comes from Chrysanthemum lavandulifolium, assembly GCA_022545495.1. NCBI lineage: Eukaryota > Viridiplantae > Streptophyta > Magnoliopsida > Asterales > Asteraceae > Chrysanthemum > Chrysanthemum lavandulifolium. The sequence goes on from CM040243.1 coordinate 131,492,618, forward strand.
ATAAAAGAATAAGTTTATGTGAGTCAACCCGAAGGCTTCGTCGATATAGAACATCTAAACCACGTATACAAGCTAAAGAAGGCCATTTATGGTCTAAAACAGACTCCAAAAGCATGATATGATGAACTATTTTCCTTCTTACTTCATAATTATTTCACAAAAGGTATTGTTGACCCAACTCTTTTTACAAGGAGATACCACAATGACATCTTGATCGTTCAAATTTACATGGATGAACATCATTTTTGGCTCCAAAAATCCAAACTTTTAAATGGTTTTTCAAATCTCATAAAGAGCCATTTTGAGATGTCAATGATGGGGGAACTAAAATATTTTCTTAGACTTCAAATTCATCAAACCCCAACTGGTATTTTCCTAAATCAACACAAATATACCTTAGAAGTCCTTAAGAAACATGGAATGGACTCATGTGATCCTTCTAGTATCTCAATGGCTATTATCACCAAACTGGATACTGATTTACACGGGAAAATAGTTGATCTGAAACTTTATCGGAGCATGATTGGTTCTCTCATGTATCTAACAGCCAGTTGACCCGATATTAAATTTGTTGTATGTCTATTAGCACGATTTCAGGCTAAGCCTACTGAGAATCACCTCAAAGAGGTAAAAAGAATCTTTCGATATCTCCGAATGTCTGTTGACATGGGACTTTGGTATCCGAACGGATCTGGATTCGATCTTATTGCCTTTTCATATGCAGACCATGCAGGTTGTAGAGACACATCAAAAAGTACATCTGGTGGAGCATAATTCTTGGGAGAAAAACTAGTAAGTTGGTCATCACAGAAACAAGAATGCACTGCACTATGAACTGCAAAAGTTGAGTATGTATCACTATCGGCGTGCTACGCGTAATTACTTTGGATGCGCATGGCAAATGATGCATTATGGCTTTCACTTGACGGAATACCTGCATACAGATTCGAAAAGAGCCATCGCCATCTCATGAAACTTTGTACTACATGCACTTACAAAATACATCGCAATCCGTTATCATTTTATTAAAGAGCATGTGGAACAAGGTACTGTTGATCTTCATTTCGTGAGGACTGATTACTAACTCACTAAGCTATTTACTAAAGCCCTTCCAAAAGAACGGTTTAAGTATCTAGCGCATCAAATTGGAATGCGAAGCCTAACTCTAGAAAAGTTAGAGAGTCTTCTCGAATCTTCTTGAAATTTCAAAAAGCTTCGCTTATATGTAAATATTTTTCAAAAACAAAGTACAAAAATATAAAATTTACACACAAACATTGCTCGCATATGTCAAATGTCTTAGATCTAGTTGACTCAAGAATTCCATCAATTTAGAGCTTCTTAATGCATTGCTTGTTTATGTGACCAAGGCGACAATGCCACAAAAAGGTTTTACTTAAACCGTATCTCATACGTTTAGATACATTAAACAATGATTTATCATTTAAGACAACACCTTCCATATTTATTTCAAATATGCCATTTCTAGTAAATGCCTCAAAATAAACCATATTTTTCTTTGAAACATAAATACCATAATGTGTAAATGCGAGTTCAAAACCAGCATCTCTCAAACAAGAGATGAAAATAGCACCTCTAGTAATAGAAGGTGCGTAATGACAACATTTTTCTAGAACAATTACAAGGCCACTAGGCATACTAAGAGAATAATATTCTATAACTTTAACATCAGCACAATTCCCATTTCCCATGTGGGATCTTTAGTTGCTGTGACAGAAGTCTAAGGAGAAAAGATAATAGTTCTTGGGATTGCTAATAGTTCCGTTTGGGAAAAATTGTTCTAAGACACATTTTTCTTGTAACATTGGCATTGTTTTTATTATCCTTTTTAATATGAAGTTTACTGAATGCTTGTATGGTTTTGTATTTAATAGACAGAGGCATGATGAGAGAATGAAACGCGGGGGTGAAGAAAAATCAGTTGTGATTTTGTCGCATAATTGGTATTCTAGTTTGTTTAAACAGTTGTTACAGATCAAGGGTCCATTGTATTTTGACATTGGAAGAAAAGCGCTTGATTGTATCGCGACTTCTTTGTCAATGTGGTCTGCTCCTTTTCTGGGTCGTTTAATGAAGTTGCCAATATATGGATTCCGTTTTCGAATATTCTTATATGTTTTTTTCAAGACTACTACTATTGCTAAAGTAGTAGGCAAAGTGTTATTAATCGGATGGTCTGACCCCCATCTCGACCCCTGGGGGCAAGTCTATAACGCCTTTTTCCATCCTCTGACTACCAGTCCCTGCACATTATTACAAATGTGAGTTCCACATTCTATAGGAATTGGAGAGAAAGTAAAGAGTTCAATCATAAACAAACCTGACTTGCTAGACGATCCAGCCTCCTTGTTCTTTTTCAACTCGACAAGGTAAGAGGGAGAGTTCATCTTCCAATGTCCAATCTTTCGCAATGGAAGCACTCGATATCCTTTGTAGGGCTCTCTTTATTTGGGGGCGGCATAAGCTTCTTCCCGCCTTTGGACTTTTCTTTCCCCTTAGACCACGACTTCTTACGCACACCTTTTTCTTTAATCAAATTCAAACATGGAACTATATTTTTGGATAACACATTTTTCTCAGCAGTTTTTAACATCGCATGTAGTTCTCCAAGAGTTTTATCCCAACCATTCATTTGTAGTTCATGAAAAAATTGTCAAACGACTTTGGAAATTAACCCAAAATAGTATTCAGAACCAACACATGAGGCATGGGATGTCCAAGACGTTCCACCCCGTCGATGTAGCTCTTCAACTGCATAATACTAGTGTTAACCGACTGACTATCCTCCATATTACATGCATTCACCTGCCTTTGAGTATCATATAGCTCTTGACTTGCTTGAGTTTGAAACATTCCTTTCAATTCTCTCACCATGTCACAAGCTATACGATCCTCTATCCCCTTCTGCAATTCAGGGGTCATGCTTGGTAACATTAGCAGAGCAATCTTTTCTTGATCACCTAACAAAGTTCGATATGCTTCAACCTATAATAGTTTTGGATCTTCAGCTTGTAACAAAGTTTGATTTTACATTTCTTGTCTTCTTGATGGCTTTTGGATCTTCAAAGTAATAGTTTTGGAATTTGGTTGCTTTTTAAAGGCAAAACAGGTCACATAAATTTGAGTAGGTCACCGACATTTTAGCACGTCATCAGAAATTTGTCAAAAAAACATATCATCAAAAAAAAGGGTTACCTGCTTTGTTTTTTTTAACTTGGTAACATGTAAATGTCTAACATTGCAACAGAAAAAAGGTTCAATACCTTAAATTAAGAAAAAGACTAGTACCTTAAATTAAAATTGAATATAAGTATGAAATTTGCCCTATTGAGATCAGAAACGAAGTTATTTAGTAATCACAAATTCACAACTTGTTTTCAAGTAAACTAACACATCATTTATTTTATCCCATAAGACCATAAGCATAGAATCAGGGGCGGAGCTATGCCCTGGCCACCTGTGGCACGCGTCACACATGGATTGGTCATTTGAAGGGGTATTAAAGAGGGTTGTTCGTCGTTTGCTAACCGGAAAACATGAATTCAAAATGAAAGCATGCTTTTGAAATGAGCAGATAACATTATAGGGATTTTTAGCATATCCTCATGTAGACAAAGGTTAAAACTTCCACTAAGATGAGAGATTCAGTGCTTGTCGAGCTGTGAAACTTGTGTGTATGTTTGAGTTGGGAAGATGAAGATGATTTAAGAGAGAGAAATGCACCACCCTATAAAATAGAGTATCTATACTACATATAAAGGGTGTATGGTCAAAGTGGAATGTTGAAAGTTGAAAATAGTCATAGGTGAGAGAAATGTATAATATAATTAATACTCTTATTAAAACACTCAATTACTTAAAAGTACAATGGTTTTTTCACATTATACAACCAATTAAAAGCATATCTACCAAATTAAATACAACCAATTAAAACACCACTTACTAAAAAGTACAATAAAATTTTCATAATGTACAATTTAAACAAGCTACAACATAATCCATATAAAATAATTAAACACACTAATTAATGTTATTTTTAAAACACCATAAAATGAAAAGTACATGTTATTATACACATTATACAAATAAAACACACAAAGCTTCATACAACCTAACAAATTGATGGTACATATAGTTTTGAAAACCGGACGGGACCAATGGGTTCAACCGAAAACCGGTGTCGTCACCGCTTCGGCTAACAAATAAAAGCCATTTGAAAACGAACCAGAGAGGACCTGTTATTATACACATTATACAAATTAATAAAACACACAAAGTTTCATACAACCTAACAAGTTGATGGTACATATAGTTTTGAAAACCGGACGGGACCAATGGGTTCAACCGGGAATCGGTGTCACCACCGGTTCAACTAACCAATAAAAGTCATCCGAAAACGAACCAAAGAGGACCCGTTGAAACCGACACAAACGGTGAATCGGGCCTCATCGAGATCTGTTTCTCCGGTTCATCGTCATAGGGTACCCGAAGGAAAAAGTGAAAAATTGAAACTAAAAAGGAAATGTTGAAAACATATATTTCAAAAGGAAAATATTAATACAAATCGAAAACTGGCGGGTTGACCCGAGACGCTTCAAACCCGGCGGGTTGACCCGCTTTACTTTGACCGTTTTGACCCAACCCAAAGAAATTGACCGGTTTAAATCGACCGTTTTTCGGCCGAAACAGTTCAACTGGTTGAACCACCCGGGTTGAACCGGGTTTCAAAACATTATGTTTAGTCCCAAATCTTCAAAATTTTATTATTTTCGTTTATAACCTATAAACTTTTTCTTACAATAAACTATTTGTCGCTATAAAATTCCGTTCTTATGCACGGGTACTCGTCTAGTTTAAATAAAAGGTTCACGGGTTGGGTGATTCTTTAGTAAATGTGAAAGCAAAACCAAACTAGTATAGTATTATTTTCCTTATTCTAATTTTGATAAGACATTTTTATTTTGTTTAACGCTAAAACATACGGAGTACAAAAGTTACTGTAATTCATAAACATACTATATGAATTATCATTTTAGTGGTATTTTCATATTTTATGATACATTATAAATGAAAATTGCAGCCAAGTTTATTTTTCTTGCAACTTGTAGATGTAGATATATCAAAAAGTGTTGTATTTAGTATTGATGATCTCTCCTAGAAAATGAACACAAACATCCTTTTAAGTGTTCTATTTAAATATGAATTTATAATGTTACTTCTTGTATTGTAACATTTTTTTAATTAAAAATTGATATAGGTATGAACCGCCTCGCTTAATTAGGTTTTGAACCCTAAAAGTGATTTTATTTATTTTATTTTTTTTTTTTGCATTGGGGATGTTTTTGTTTACAAGTTATGTGATCATTGATTGTTTGTAGTACCTCACAAGTTATCTATCATCCGATGAATCACTTCGCATTCATGAATGGCCAAGACATAATTTGTTGTTGGGTGATCAAACAACTTTCTTAACTTGTGTATGATTTATGTAATATCGTAATTTTCACTCCGTTTTAGTTGGAATTTTGGTAAAAAATATTGTGCCACACATATGTAAAGGGTGAAAGCTAAAGATACGCAACGTAATATTTCAAAGCAGACGTTGTACGCAATGAACTTTGAAAATTACCATTGTACGTAATATACTTTCAAATTTTGTATGATGTACGCATATGACCGGGAACCAACAAGTTAACGGTTTATGTATCCACGCCGGCCTCCACGCCGGCTTTCTTTGTATTTTTGTTAAACTGAAATGTTAGTGTATATAGTGACATGGTTGCAATTAACACCTACTTTTTCCCCCAATTCACACACACATAAACCCGAAACATGAACCCTAATTCACACAACTTTTCTACCCTAATTAATCACAACTAGAACCCTAATTCACCCTCAAATAACCCTAACAAATAATCACATTGCAATGGCTTCATCTTCTTCCAACAATCGTACATCTTGTAACAATCGCAATCGATATCTCATGCGTACTCTTCCAACTCATTGCACATGTAAGCTTCATTTGGCTAGACGTATTTCTTGGTGAAAAAGAAATCCGTGTCGTCGTTTTCTTGTCATCCAAGACCATCAATATGTTTTCCCAAAACTTTTATTTATTTGTTTAATTAACAATTTTATTTAGTTGTTTTCCCAATATTAGTAGTTCCACATTACTTATTCATTCATTTGTTGTAGTCTTCTCCTCAAAGGTGTGATGACTTTTTTGGATTGATGGAGAGTTATACGTTGATTGGTATAAACAGACTATGCACGAGTTGTATGTTTCTATGAGTTCGAACAAAGAGAAATGTTTGAAGACGAAGTCCGTAGACATCGATGGAGCTTTCACTTGCGGTGTTGGAAGAAAGGGTTGCAAGGATGGTTGATGAACTTCAAAGAGCAAATTCAATGTGTCTACTTGGAGGAAGATGTGTCTCTGTGTGTCATGTTAGTGTTGTTGTTAGTTATTCTAGTAGTGTAGTATTCTAGTAGTGTAGTATGGTAGTGGTAGTATGGATGTATGTTAGTAGGGTCAGTATGGTAGTATGGATGTATGGTAGTGTAGTATTGGCTTACCTTTTGGTGTATGAAACTTATGTACCAAGTAGTATAATAAACCTTTTGTTTGCAAGATGATAATGGTGCAATTAAACTTGCATTGCATAACAAGATTGGCCCAAAAGATGTTCTGGTGCACAAAGTAACATTAAACTTGCATTGCATAACCGCTTAGATAGATAGGCAAAATGATAGTGTTTACGGGCAAAAGTGATTACAAAAGATGTGCCATGTTTTGCACACATATCTAGAAGCTTTACCCTACATTCACAAGTTTTAAGACAACAAAGTAACATAACAGCTTTTGACCCAAAAGCAATGAAACTATGGGATACGTAATAATTCGATAATCGAATGGTCTTTCAGAGTCTTTTCATCCCATCTCCGGATAGTTGAACTTCCTTCTTTGGCAATCCTTTCGACTTTTGTCTTGGCCTCGATCACCGGTCTTGGTCTTGGAGCCCTTGGAGCACTTGGAGCCCGGCTTTCTTGATTCTGACTTGCACAAGATGGGAGGAGTTGGTTCAGGTTGTGTTGGTGGGTGTTCGGTTTGGATACATCTACACTAACGACTTATACTCCTTCCGAGATTGAGGATAGTAGCATTGTATTCATCAATTGCTTCATCAAGTCTTTGCTAGTTCACTCGATGTAGCTCTTCCGTCTAGAGGATTTTCCGAGAACTCATCCAACTATATCATCCCGGTCTTGGTAGATCCTTCCATTTTGTTCCCATTCAGCCCTTTCCTTGCCTCTTCCTCTATAACCTCTTGCATAATCGCTCTTTACTCGCTTCAATATCTTTACGGTATTGAACTTCCTATAAAACATAAGTTTGGATTAAAATTTGTAAAACTTAAGCGCAACAAATAAAAACATAAGTAATAAAGTGTAATACCTCGTGTTGATGCTATATTCCCTCCATTTACCTTTGACCCACCCTTCTTATTCTTTGACCCTCACCCCTACTCGAGAACCACCACCTCTGTTTGCACTCCCACCACCTCTCGTTTGCAAACCCACCTCCCTACACAATGAGCCACCACCTCTGCTTGCGCACCCTCCACCCTCTTGCTTGTTTCTCCTAATTGCTTTTTGTAGGGATTACCTCATTTATACTTATTCCACCTCTTTTGTTCTTACCGATTGTGTATACAAAAGTGTTTTGTGGCCTTGGTTGTTTGTCAACTTTTGTAGGTGGTTTGTCTCGGGAGCATTAACACAACTCACCTTGTTATGACCTCTCCGCCAACACCTTTGACATGTTATGACCCTTCCAACTCTACTAACTTTGTTCTCATTTTGTTTCTCAATAGGGTGTTTGATTCTAACCTTCCTAGACCTTCCGGGCATTTTATCGACTATTGGTGGGAATGGTGGTGTGTTTATTGTGGGCTTCCAAAACTTAGAACCATACACTGGTTTTATTGAGAATTGGTATGTATCAAACCACCTAGACTAACTATACCAACTACTAACCCCAAATCGGGTTCCATTTTTGACTCAAGTATCTTGCAACAACATGCACACAAGGTACACCACCAAATTACACAACCCTACACCACAAGTCCTTTCCATCAAGTTTACCCCATAAGCCTCATCCTCTTCCTAACTTCTATAACCGAGATAAGCACTAGGAATCACTTGCCACTTTATTTGGTCAAGACAAAGCCGATCAAGTTGCTTTCTAATCGAGGATGTTATGGAGTCTTTCAAGCTAGATGCTTGCTTACTCATATTCCACATTCTTTGCATTATATACACCCTAATATCCTCAAGCATTGTTATGATTGGCTTACCTCTTGCAGACAAGGATTTGACCATTAAAAGACTCGATATCCCATTCTCAAATGTGCGACAATGCCTGTCGACTTCAAAGAATGCTTTGCACCAAGTAGCGTGATCCCTTTCCATCAAGTAAGCATAAGCTTCAACATCTAATTCCTTTATCTCTTTCATCTTGGTTGTGTTTGCAAGAATGTGTTAAAAATGTAACATAACATATGACAATGTGAGCAACTAGACAAACCAAATTAAAAAGGACTTGCTGTGAAGTCTTGTTCAAGGGTAGCAATATTGCACTCCGAGCAGTCTTTTATATAAAAGACCTGTCCATTTCCTTTTAAAATTTGCATATATGTGTCTGCGAAGATTATGCGTATTCGACTGTGGAAGCCATGTCCTCACAACCTCAATAAGACCCCGCAACCAAAGAACAATGTTACCAAGACACAAGCAATTCAAGCTACAGAAGCACTTTGAATATAAGAAAGCATTAAGTCATACCTTATGTGCATCCGAGATTATTGTCAAACCAAGTCCGGTCTCCAAATTCGGATCATCAACTAACAAAGACGAAACCAACACCGCTTGTTTTTGTTCTCAACATCTACTACGCCCGTGCTATGGGATACATTTGATTATTACCATCCTTCCCATGGTAGTTAACAACTCACCTTTACACATATGAGTTATGAAACAACCATCTATTCCTATAACCCTTCTACAACCACTAGCCATCCATCTCTCACACCAAGCACACATAAAACCTCTAAAAGTAGTTCTTACCATCTTCATGTACATCCACATCAATATGACAGTTGAACTAGGGTTTGAATCAAGTATTGCTTGCTGTATTCCCGAATTTTCCATAGTGTTCTATAGAGCCACCTTCATGTTCATACAAGGCACATTGCTTGGCTCTTTTACACCGCCTGTGCTTACATCAATCAAGAATTTTCTCTAATACTCTCATAGACCGGTATGTCATTGAAGGATTCATGATGATTTCTTTAGCATAATGTCTAGTAATCCACCTAAATGTAACCAATGAACCAATATTGAAGTTTTTAGTACACCTATGATCCGAGTACAAGGACTTAACTGAAAGACCTCTCACTAGACATCCAAGATGCCCAAAGCCTAAATAGACAATCTTGACCTTTGTGCTCAAGAACTCTCATCATGGTCCACTTAGGCTTAGCCTTGGCTTTCTCTGCAACTTTTGTAGGTGACTCACTATTAACCGGCATCTTACCTTTACCCTTATCGGTCCCTCACTTATCATTCCTCCCATATCGGTCCCTTCCTTATCCTTCCTCCCTTATCGGTCCTCCCTTATCGGTCCCTTCCTTATCTTTAGCTTTAATCTTAGCCTTCCTAATCCGTGTCTCCTACCAACACACCTACCCAACTCTATGTCTCTCTCACAACACAAGCAAAGAGTTACTATCACTTCTATAGTACCACAACCTGTAGCCATGTTTTACTCCATAATCACCAATACATGTTTTAATTGTTCAGGGCTTTCAAATTTCATACCAAGTATTGGTTGAATTTCATCCCATGGTGTTTCGGATTATAACTAGGTACTTAACACCTTTGGACCTTGTATTTTCATCTATCATATCATCATCGGATCAATCTCTTCAACAAAATACTTACCAACTAAAGGGGTATGGGGTCATCCTAGTGCCTATGAAGTTACCCTACCAACTAGTTTGTTTAAAATGGGTCATCAATGGTCGACCTTTCAAAACTACATTTTGTTTACCCTCGATATGAAAGTCAATGTTATCAACATCTCCATCAAGATCATCGATTCATCACCTCATAATCACCCTCATTCACATTATGATTATCATTCCTATCATCTTGAATAACATCATAGTCATTATATTCGGATACAAATCTATCTTAAAACCATTCTCAAAAGCTACCTTCATAAAATCGGTCATATCAAGATCTACTTTCGGTTCCTAATTCCTCTAAAAGAGTTGTACCAAGTAGAGAATAGTACAGTCTCTTGGGATGATTAAGCACTAACCTTTGACAAGCTCAAAAACCGACCAAGTGGCATATCTTCAAATCGGACGTCATTTATAACCCGAGATTCACCATCCATGTATTTGAGAGGATTTGGAACAAAAACCCCATCATGGTAGAGATTAAGAGTGATGTCATCCATTGAATTGTAACTAATTGACCGAAAATTAAAATTAGGGTTTTAAAATTAGAACATCAAAATTAGGTTTCAACCCGTAATGTAATTAGGATTTCAATTATATTGAAAATTGCATAAATTACATACCTTTACAACATTTGTAGCGGGTTTAGGGTTTGGATCGAGTAAGTTGGGAAAGTGATAAGTGTGTGTAAGTGAGTGTAAATGAGTGGATAACTTTTGAGTGGTTATCTGTGTTTTATTTGTGTCAAAGTCAAAGCCAAAGCTTAGTCATAAAATCCAACATGTCACCCACAAAATGCAAAAAATCCAATGTGTCACTCATAAAATGCAAAAAACCGGTGTCACTCATAAACCGGTTAACTTGTTGGTTCCCAATCATATTATGTACATCATACAAAATTTGAAAGTATATTGCGTACAATGGTAATTTTCAAAGTTCATTGCATACATCGTCTGTTTTGAAATGTTACTGCGTATATTTAGCTTTCACCCTATGTAAAATACCTAGATACGCCAAACGCATAGAATATACATTACCCGACTAACATTCAACAAATTCACACAATCAAAGTGATCGCGTGCTAAACCGGTCACATGTTGATTGAACATAAAGAGGTGGTTTATTCTTGCGATTAGAGAAAATAATAGTACTTTATCTCAATTTGAAAAGAAAAAAAAACATCATCATACGTTATCCAAATATGCATTTTCCTTTATAACAACAATTATTTGGTACGCAATATCATGACTTGTTCTGTATTTTTCCATAGAAGACGTGTTGACATGAAATGAAAGCACATTATTTAAAGACTTCAAATTTTAAAGTCTGTGTTCGTACCCAAGATATATGCGTGATCAATAAATTAATATGTCTATCAATTTTACAGCCACATTTGTACAACACTAATAACTAGTCTTTTCATTTTTAGCAACACATGAATGTGGATATCAAGATCAAACATTTGTACAACACTAATAAGTTGTTGTAAAACGTGATTTTGAAATATAGTTTTAGATTTGATTATCTTTGTTTGATATCGCAATAATCGATAATCGCTTTTTAGGGTGTGTTTGTTTTTAAAAAAGTCTTACTAGCCCTCTTACTCTTACCAAGAAGAGGAGGCGCGTTTTCTTGTTTGTTTTTTCTTTTGAGTAAGACCCAGTTAGACATATAACATCTTACTCGAAGAAGAGGGGACTTGTCTTCTCGCCTCTTACTCATTTTGTAAACTTTATATAATATATTTGATTGTTTATTAACTATGTTATATTTATGATAAAAGTATTGTTTCATATTTACATAAGTTACTTATTATCGTATTGTGTTGGTTTAATAATCAATTGCAAAACGAGCACTTGAAATCATTCGGACAATTATACAAAACAAACAACATTATTTCGTTCGATTTAGACTTTCTAGTCATTGGGATTTTAGAAGCAATTAACCAAGAACCTCTACGAGTACGCAACGGATATTGGATCTAGTTAATAAAATTATGTTAACACGTAATTAATAAACACATAATTAATACAATATTAATTAATTAAAGGGATTAAGAAGAGCTAACCTTGCTTGGCAATTGATCTCAAGTTACGTAACAAGAAACCTTATGAAACCTTAAGTATCTAAAGTAGATACCTCAAGAGTATCACACACAAACTCGATTCACGTGATCGTTCGATTAACGCTAGTCGAGAACGTAACTATAAAACCAAACAACCCTTGTTGTCTTGAATGAAACCCACGTACAAAATACACCAAGGAAACAGTCCACTGTCCGAGAAAAACAAAACAGAAAAGCTTTGTATACTTTACCCGATATCGGATAAAGCTATCGATATCCTACCCTTTGTCAGTCCGAGAAAAGATCACGAGCAGAAACGAAAACCACTTGTTTGTAGGCTGCTTGTTGTCGACCAGGAAAACATATAAGAAACTCCAAACAATTTGCCACCTAAACACTTGACTTGACACAAGTTTAGGAACAAAACCTAAACACAAAACACCAATCGACTTAAAGAAGAAGTCGATTGGAAATCGGCAGTAACCGGATCGGTTTTGGAGAGTGTTTAGGGTTTTGTTATGCGTATGAATGCAAGAGGTAGGGGGTTGTTTATATAGGGTACATGTCGAACCCGATTAGGTTTACATGGCTTGGTCGACAAGTCTCAAACAAACCCAAACCCATTCAAACCTTGTACCCGATCGGTGTGGATCATTCAAGGCCCAAGGCTCCACCTAAACGACCCAAACATGAACCAATAAAAGTCCACGGGTCAATTCAGTAATCGGGTCAATTTCATGCATAACGGGTAAAGTACAATTCAAGTATTAATTACATTCAACACGTATACTCGTGTTTATCGCGTGTGCCCCCATCGGCTCATACACGCTTAGTTGCTTTGTCGTGTTTTAATACTCCCACAAACCAACAGCTCCCACTGGGAGTTGGTGTGTCGAATGACTCACAAAACTAACGACGAAAATGCCTAGCAAACGCTCTCACTCGCTTTTAACTAAAAGTGTCCGAGAGAATAGTTTCGTAAAAGTTTCTCAAGAGCATGGTCATTCAATGTCTTGCTTTAATCATCCTTTGTTATAGATACCGTTAAACCATGGATTATGGATCTTTAATCATTCCATATAGTTTAACCATTTAGAATCTCGTTATAGATTTTAATTCGAGATATACCAAATGTAATCAAGAATCATCTTGCATTACCCTTTGGGTCCGCCGAACAGCTTATCCGATTAAATCTAGAGAGGCGCCATGGTATCTTTCTCACATATAAAGTGGAGTAACAAATCCTTTATTGACTACAAGTGTTGTGACGCGCTCACATCACTCCAAATATAGCTTTATAACTACCTTGTTCGGATAGCGTTTTGCATATACTTACAAAAAGTGATATCCACACATAATGTAACTTACTTGCATCTCAAGTCTAAGGACGAAGATAACAAACCATTTTCAATATTTTACTTATGACAAGGATCCAAAAGTAAATGTTTGAAAGTTGGGAAATCAATATGCATCTCTAGTGAATACATATGAGTTTGGCGGGAACAATCCGAATTCTCGTTAGAATTATAACCAACACTCACATTTGTTTTATCATAACAATATTCCCATATTGTTAACCGACAATGGACATATTTTGAATGATAAATCATTTCATGGATTAAACATGCAAAATGGAATAACAGATTATATGAATATAATAACAAATACCTCGTATCTTTATTAATCGTAAAATAATGACCGCCTTACAACTCCAAATTATCAAAATACTAATTAACACACGCCACATGAGACTACTAGCGGTACCAAACCTATTTCTCTAGTCAATTTAGAATGCTTAGGAAATCCAAAGTTTTCATAAATGGATCGACTAGATTGTCATCTATGTGAACCTTCAATATCTTCACATCGCCCATTTCAATGGTCTCTCGAAGATAATGAACTTTAGCGCGATAATGTCTAGCACCTTTAGTGATTCCGCTTTCATTTGCTATAGTAATGGCTCAAGTATTATCACAATACATATTTATGGGTTCTTCAATTGTGGAATAACGCTCAACCCGTAAATGAATTTACGAATCCATCTGACCTCTTTTGATGCATCACAAGCAACAATATAATCGACTTCAAGAGATGAAGTAGCAAAATACTTTGCTTAGTGCTTTTCCAATCAACAAAGACCTCCATTAAGAACAAATACATATCCAATCGAGATTTTAAGTCATCAAGATCTCGGATATCCAAAGATCGCGTAGCAAGAAACCCCGAGCTCTTGTTCATCTTTTCCTCCATAGATCATAAACATATCCTTAGTATTGCGTAAATACTTAAGAATATTTTTCGAGCGATCGATGAAGTTCACCGGATTACTGTTGGAATCGGTTTGTCACATTCTCGTGCGAACGCAACATCGTGACGAGTACATCTCACAACATACATAATAGACCCTATAGTCAAGCATAAGGAATTCTTTGCATGCGCTTTTTGAGCAGGTGTCTCAAAGACCTTGTGATTTACTCAATTTAGGCTTATCTTGCATTGGGATTGCGCCACGCTTGGAGTTCTCCATACAAAATATTTTCAAGATTTTCTCAATGTAAGCACTTTGACTCAAACCAATCAATCGTTTAGATCCGTCTCGATAGATCTTAATTCCAAGAATATATGCGACTTCTCCTAAATCTTTCATGGCGAAACATCTTCTAAGATAGGATTTTACATCTTGTAACATTGGAATATTGTTTCCCATAATCAATATGTCATCAACATACGAAATTAGGAAAGTGACATAACTCCCACTAGCTTTCGATATACACATGGCTCATCTTGATGTTGAGAAAATTCAAATTTCTTTATCTCATCATCAAAACGTTTATTCCATTGCATCGATGCTTGCTTAAGTCCATAAATGGAACGCTTGAGCTTGCATACACGGTTAGGATATTTTGGATCAACAAAACCCTCGTGTTGCTCCATATAGACTTCTTCGTAAAGATGTCCATTAAGGAAGGCGGGTTTGACGTCCATTTGCCATATCTCAAAGTCATAGTATGCGGTATGGCTATGAGAATCCTTATAGCTCTAATGTGCTCTACGGAGAAAAGGTTTCTTCATAATCAATCCCGTAGGTTTGAGTGAAGCCTTTTGCTACGAGACGAGCTTTAAAGGTGTATACCTTACCATCCATGTCGGTCTTCTTCTTGAAGAGCCACTTGTCGCCAACTGTCTTGCGCTTAGGAGGAAGCTCAACTAAGACCCAAACATCATTGTCTTTCATAGATTGCATTTCCACATTCATTGCATCAAGCCATTTCTTGGATTCGTGATCCAAAGAATGCGACTTTATAGTTATTGGGTTCACCAAGATCCCCTAACTCATGTTCCTCAACACAATGTATAAACACATACGGTCGAGAGCACGACGTGTCCTATTGGACTTTCGAATGGGAACAATATCACTTTGAGGTTCTTCAATTTCTTGATCATCCTCATCATGATGAATGCTAGTGTCTAAAGAAGGATTTGTATCTTCTTCTTGAAGTAATTCAAGATCATCCATACTCCCACTTGCTTTAAGATCCATAAGATTACTCTCAAAGAACTCAAAGATTTCGAGCAACAAAAACTTTGTTCTCAGATGGAAGATAGAAAGAATATCCCATAGTTTCCTTAGGGTATCATACGAAGATACACTTAATAGCTCTAGTTTCAAGTTTGTCAGGTTTGGTAAGTGTATCACGCTTAGCAAGTGCCTCACAACCCCATACTTTTAAGTAAGACAGCTTAGGGGCTTGCCCATGCCATACTTTGTATGGTGGCTTTTCAACCTTCTTAGTTGGAACCATATTGAGAATGCGTGCAGCAGACTCAAGGGCATAATCCCAAAAGGACTTTGGAAGAGTAGTTTGTTTCGTCATAGAACACACCATGTCAAGCAGGGTTCGATTTCTCTCTCGTGATACACCATTGTTTTGTGGAGTATAAGGAGGAGTTCGATGGGCAATAACCCCATGCTCCTTAAGATGATCCAAAACTCTTAACTCATATATTCACCTCCACGATCAAAACGTAGTGATTTTATGGTCTTCCGAGTTGATTTTCTACTTCCTTTTGAAACACTTTGAATGTTTCAAACACTTCATGTTTATGTTTCAAAGTAAACATAACCATAC
Organism: Chrysanthemum lavandulifolium; assembly: GCA_022545495.1. Taxonomy (NCBI): domain Eukaryota; kingdom Viridiplantae; phylum Streptophyta; class Magnoliopsida; order Asterales; family Asteraceae; genus Chrysanthemum; species Chrysanthemum lavandulifolium. The sequence continues at coordinate 131,508,859 of CM040243.1, forward strand.
CGACTATAGTCGTCAAGGAAAGTCACGTAATTTGCTCCTTGTCTTGAAGTGATTCTAAATGGGCCACATACATCCGAGTATATAAGTCCAAGTAAATCTTTAGCCCTTTCCACATGATGTGAATAAGGTTTTCTAGCCATCTTACCGGACATACAAGCAACACACTTTTCAAGAGACTTAATGTCGATGAGTTGAGAAGTCCATCGTGTTGCAACTTATCCGTTAATACAAATAAGTCGTTAAAACGTTTATTTAAATTTTACGATCTTCTAATATTTTGTCGATAACAAACGAAAATCATTTTAACGAAACAAATAGAACACGTAAATTGTTTGAGTTAATAGTTTCCTAACACACTTACGCTTTTCACATAAAACACTAAAACAAGTATAAGTGATTTTATGATTTAAATACATATGTACAACAACTAGTGTTTACATATTGGGTTAGCATATACTTAAACTAAGTATACTAAAATGGGTAAAAACAAGTATATACTAAATGGGTAAAACTAGCAAATGGTATTGACCCATAACCCATGGTTTTATATATACCACTTAACCAAGTTCATTGTATCTAGAAAAGAAACCATGGATCAACCCATAACCCATGACCCATGACCCATAACCAAAAATACCCATGGGTAAAGAGGAGCGTTCCACGGATCCACGGCTTTGTGCTAGCCGGATCCCGAGTGGAAGGGATCCGTGGGATCCGGGAAACAAGAGAAATTTTCTCTATAAATAGAGAGCCATTTCTTCCTTTCTATTTATGACTTCACACATACTTCCTCTAGTATTCTAACCCTCTAACCTCGGATCCAAGTGATATATGTAGTTTGTCTTTTGTTTTGTGTGATCTTCTAGGTTCCTCTTAAAGGAAAGATCACCACTTCTTGAAGACGCAAGCTCAAGTCCATGAGTTGCCATGCTTCGTCATCATCAAGACAACGAAGGTTCTCTTGTTGATAGATCTACCTTTCTCCATAGATGTTGGGTTGAAGGCATTAGTGAAGAATGCCGAAAGTGTCAAGATAAAAGCATTAGTGAAAGGTGCTCATCATCCATATAAAAGCATTATCAAGTAGCATTTGGGAAGAATGCTTAGGTCGTATAATCGATGAGGTGCATCATTATACATATAAGTATTTGTTTATTTACAAGGATGGTGATATCCTTGATGGTGTTGTAACAAGGAGTAGATCTCCTTAAGATTAGGTGTTGTGTCGTGATGGGTAGTAGTTCCTCCATAGTAATGGAACTAGGTGCTTAGCCTAGTACCTAATAAAGGGTAGGCGACGTTGTGATAGGATTAGTTCTCCTAAGGTGTGAAAGAACTCGGTGGTTAGCCTAGCAATCAGATAAAGGGTAAGCGACGTTGTGTTAGGTGTGGTTCGCCTTGGTGTGAAAGAACTTCGGTATTTAGCTTTGTACCTAAAAGGTTAAGCGACGTTGTGAAGGCTTCTCCGCCATAAGGAGATTAGTGTAGTGCTTACGAACTCTCGGTAGGTGACTCGAGGAGTGGAGTAGGGCAAGGAAGGTGTCCTTGTAGCCGAACCACTATAAATAACTTGTGTCGTGGTGATGTGCTTCTTACTCCTTATCTTTCATTTCACGCTTATATATTTATCTATCAACGTCCAACATAAATGACCAAATAGATTGACATAAGTCGATCTAAATATTTAAAAGGAAGTTTTAAATTGGTAAAACTATTCAACCCCCTTCTAGTTTTCCACAATTGGCATCGAGCTTGTTACCAAGTTTTTAGAGTATGTTGTACCTTAAAAAACTTGATACGATCCATGTATGTTTGAAAACTACAAAGAAGGATTACTTTATCACATTTTGAAAAAATCATTATGTTGCTTATTGTTGGACAATGATAGAACATTCTAACATTTTTTCTTAAGCATTATCCATACTTGGATTTGGAGTCACCAAGAAGATCATAAAGAATTTTTCGAAACATTTCGCAAAAAGAATGTTTAAATATTCTGACAACATAAATCTGGAGATTCCAAGAAGATCACAAAAATATCTAAATACTTCTTTTATTAAAAAGAATATTTGGCAAATGTATGATCTATAATTACTTACATTTATTGTTATTATCTAAATGTTAGTTGCATGATTTACTAGAAATTATTCTTGTAGCCTGTTATATTGTTGTCCCTATCTTATTAGTTTTCTCCGACATAGCTAAAACTACATCACCAACTCACAATAATGATATCTTAAGTTATATGATAACATCAATCATTATTCATCACAAAGGATTTATTGACATTTCATGTACATCAATAAATATCCATGTGAAACTTCTTATGTTATAATAAAATGGGATTTTATTATAATGTTTGAAAAGCTTCCCAAGAATTATGACTAATTCTTAAAAAGGGAACCTCGTCTAATAGGAATAGCATTAAATCATCAAAACCTCAAACCACAAGTTTTAACACAAAACATTAGGCGCTTTAGAACTCCCAAACCATAGTTATCAAGGAATGTTTGAGTGACTTTTCTTTGTTATGCCGGATCCTCGCTTTATACTAGCCGGATCCCAAATGAGAGGGATCCGCGGATCCGTGCAATGAAGACAATATAAGCTTAAAATGATCACCGTGGAAGTTCCACAATCATTCTCACCTCAAAGACTCATGAACAAGAACTCGCATCTTGTTCATAGGAGCAAATTGATCATTCTTCTCAAGCTTAACAATCACTTGTGTAAGTATAATCTTCACTACATTGTTAATTTAATTCCTTGATTCTTAGAATTACAATATCTTCATCTTTAAGAGTTGGGTTCAAATGGGTTTATCATAATTTGTCACCACATTGTTTTCTAAGATAATCTAAATCAAAGATTAACATTGTTAATACAAATTAAACACATTTCGTGAACTCAACAAAGATGATGAGAGCAAAATTGTGATTAAAACCCTTTAGGTTTCTATTCACCATTAACACCACATTGTGGTTGTATTGTTTAGGAACATCATGCCAAGCAACAAGCAACAAGATTACCAAGACACCACTCACTACATTCCCATGTACCATAGGAAAATGGATTAAGTCCGATCGATAGGAAAGCCTTTAAGTTGCTTGAAAGGAGACTCTTTCATGAAGGTAGAGTTGTTGATCCATCATTTCTTGCAAATACCGACATGAGGGAAGTATTTGGAACTATTGGGTTTGATTGTTTATTGGATATAAACGAGCAAATTTGCCCGGTCTTTGTGCTTGAGTTCTACAAGACTATGGGTATAATTAGAAATGATGATGGGTCCATCTCAATTGAATTTACCATAAATGGACATGAGTACACTCTTTCACTTGAGGAGTTTGGAAGAATAATAGGGTTCCATCGGATGGTGTTTGCATGTATTCTAATGAATGGTCGCTGCGGGAGCTACACTCTATGGTTGATCATCACGACATTTATCACACAATAATCCCGAAGCAACCACGGTGGGGACACCGTGTTTATGCCAAGAGCATCCCCTTCAAGGGTGACTAGAAAGTCGAGAGTGATCTATAGGGATCCTTTTCAAATGGAGCTTTCGGAGATGTTTGCATTATATAGAAAATGGGAAGATGTGATAAGGGAGAATGTGGTGTGTCTAGTAGGAAACAAGGATCACCCCAACGCATGTCTAAGCTTCATGATCTATTGTCTTGTGACCGAGACTCGCTTCAACATTGCCTACTACATGATCAAGAGAATGGCAAGTGTAAGAAGCATGGACAAGATGGTGCTTCCATATGCAATGCTTCTAACCCGTCTCGCTAAATTCATCTTTGCATTAGACCCTTCCCCACAACTTGGATCATAGCTTTTGCAATAAGGTTATGGTACCATTAACCGAGGGTAGAACAACAAGGTTTATGGTAGAAGGCAAGAGGCCACACCCACCCACGGATTCCTCGGACGAAAGGGAAAGGCAAAGAGAAGGTGAAGGTGAAGGAGTAGTAGCAACCCACTCGAAAATATCAATCTTGACCCCTTGGACTACATTAACCAATTGCCAAACATCCCCAATGAATCACCCGAATGGCAACAAACCAAGGGAATCTTCAAATGCTTCACCAATTTCTTGAGGAAGAAGAAGTGAAGATGGTTTGATAAAAAGTGGAGGACGGGTGAAGAAGTGAAGGAGAGAAAAGAAAGGTCAAGTCTTAGGACTCAAGTGCATGATGAACAATTTCAAACAATGGTTTGTAACACTTTAAATTATGCTTGTAGAATGTAGGTATGGCCATATATTGACACTAAACAACTCTAACTTAAGTATTTGAAAATGAGATTTTACGACCCCTTTAGTGGTCGTCACACTCATTCTAGGAACTTTAGCTCTTCCTACCTTGCCTTATATTATAGTAGTTGTATTCTTGCATTTAGTCCCATAGAAACAACTAGAGAAGCATTTACTAAGAAGTGCAAAATTGCACATTTACTAAAAGCCTTCGATTTGCAAGAGGCGATCCCAAAGATTTGTACTAGACGGATCCTCCCGAAAGGGAACCGTGGGATCCGTGGTATCTGATATTCAATACAGATTTAGGTACATCAAAATAGTCTACTAGATCACCTCAAACAAGTCAAACACAAGATACTAGAGCCAACTAAGTCTTTCTCAAATAGTTGAAAACCTCACACTCATCCATGGCTTATCTAGGATATATTTTCGAAACATTTGTTTTTCAACTAGTCAAAACTCACCATAATTCCGCTCCAACACTCACACATGATCTATCACATTTGATAACACTTAGTTTGGTCTACCCTTTTAGCAAATTGATCTCAATCATCCTTGACTCAAAATTAGGACCAAAAACTAGTTTTCATTTCTTTTATTTTTTTAAAGATTTTAGTAAATTTATCCTAGGACATCATCGACTTTTAGGACTTAGTATCACCATTTCTCCACAACAAATTAAAAGGAATCCTTTTCAAACATATGGTTAGACTACCAAAGGTCAATGTTCTTGACCAAAACCATCATTAAGCACCATTACTTGTTATGGTTAAGGATTTGAGATATCCAACGACTAAAGACTTCTAAATTAAGTCAAAACCTCAAAATCCATTAATGATAAACCCTAAAAAGCATAATGACTTCACCTAAAACTCAGTCGATGGCGGATCCCGGTCTTTAACCAAGCGGATCCTCGCGAGAGGATCCATGGGATCCGTAGATGCAAAATGCATAAATCAGCTTCCTTATTCGAATTCAAGTCACCTTTTTGGTTCTCTAAACCACTTTTAGCACTCATTAATTATTCTCCTAGAGCTGATCAAAACCCCAATAATATGCTTAGTCCTCTAAGTGGCCAAGAATTTAATTTCCTAATTCAAATCATCCTTTATAAACCAAACAACCCTAGGATTAAGTCACCACTCTAAATCACATCTCAAAAATCAGCAACTAAAGAAGTTTTCGCTAGCACCATCATCACTATGACTAAGGCTCCTAGTGCCAACTCATCCACTCAAGAACCACCTAAGAAACTTGCTAGAATCATACATGAAGTTTCCTCCACCGAATCATTTCCGGTTAAGTCCACCAATGCTAGGATTTCTCTCACATCAAGGAAACCAATCAAACTAATTCCCATGAAGAGTGTTCCCACTAGGATTTCATCACCTAATTCTACTATACCAAACATACCCTCCACAACTCAACCAACATCATTAGTGCCTAGAGCCACCTCACAATCATTTGAAGATCCTCAACCCACTTCACTTGAACCTTCACTTCAAGAAACTCAAAACCATGACAAGGATTGCTATCATTGTAAACATGTTTGAAAGATTGAAACAAGAACTAGATAGATTGATACATGAACTACAAGATCAAACCGAGAACGTTTAGAAACCTTTCTCATCCTTGATCATCATTAAGTCTTAGTTGAACCTTGAATTTGGGTAACTCATTAGCATTAGTAGTACTTGTATGGCTAGTTCATTCTCTTAGTCTTAGAGATTTATTTGGTTATCTCTTATTTTATTGAATGAACATTTTTATGTTTTGCTTATTCTGTGCGTTGTGCTCTTTGTTGCACACATATATTAGCATTGATTGAAACACTCTCATTGTCAAGAAACTGTCAGCATACCGGGATCCTCCATAATGCCTAGACGGATCCCTTCAAGAAGGGAACCGTGGGATCCGTGAATCGAAGCACAAATTTCTACTAACTCGAGTTTTACTTGCGGAAATTATGCATTATACTCTTGTTTTCTAACCTTTACTTTGTAGATTTTCAAATTAGCATATGAAGATTTTGACATCATAAAGCTAGGGGAGCTTTGTGTCAAACGACATTGCAAAATCATTTGCAAATTAATCCAATTTTGGATTACACTTCTTGATACCCCATTGCATCTTTGCAATCTTCAAGGGGAGCACGTTTTTACTTAGATTTAACCATTTGCAAACTTAATTGCAAACACAATTAGTTTATTTTACGTCATGTCCTTGACGCCCTTTCAAAGGGATGGACTCGTCTGGGGGAGTTAAGACAGTACCATTCTCGCCACTTGCTCTCTTTACATTTTACATACCTTCTTATAAAAATTGTGTTAGTTTCTTTTAACACTTTTGTTTCGACAAAAGGGGGAGAAGAAAGTAAAACTACAAATTCAAACTTCTACAATTTTAGCTTTTCCTTAAAATAATTTTATGTTTTGTCATCAACAAAAGGGAGATTGTTAATACAAATAAGCCGTTAAAACGCTTACTTATATTTTACGATCTTCTAATGTTTTGTCGATAACAAACGAAAATCATTTTAACGAAACAAATAGAATACGTAAATTGTTTGAGTTAATAGTTTCCTAACACACTTACGTTTTCACATAAAACACTAAAACAAGTATAAGTGATTTTATGATTTAAATACATATGTACAACAACTAGTGTTTACATATTGGGTTAGCATATACTTAAACTAAGTATACTAAAATGGGTAAAAACAAGTATATACTAAATGGGTAAAACTAGCAAATGGTATTGACCCATAACCCATGGTTTTATATATACCACTTAACCAAGTTCATTGTATCTAGAAAAGAAAACCATGGATCAACCCATAACCCATGACCCATGACCCATAACCAAAATACCCATGGGTAAGAGGAGCGCCCACGGATCCTCGGCTTTGTGCTAGCGGATCCCAGTGGAAGGGATCCGTGGGATCCGGGAAACAGAGAGAATTTTCTCTATAAATGAGAGCCATTTCTTCCTTTCTATTTATGACTTCACACACATACTTCCTCTAGTATTCTAACCTCTAACCTCGGATCCAAGTGATCTATGTAGTTTGTCTTTTGTTTTGTGTGATCTTCTAGGTTCCTCTTAAAGGAAAGATCACCACTTGAAGACGTGCAAGCTCAAGTCCATGAGTTGCCATGCCGTCATCATCAAGACAACGAAGGTTCTCTTGTTGATATATCTACCTTTCTCCATAGATGTTGGGTTGAAGGCATTAGTGAAGAATGCCGAAAGTGTCAAGATGAAAGCATTAGTGAAAGGTGCTCATCATCCGTATAAAAGCATTAGTGAAGAATGCTAAAGGTGTCAAGACGAAGGCATTAGTGATGGGTGCCAAGTGTTGTGTCAAAGACATTAGTGAAGGATGCCGATGAATCAAATCAAGTAGCATTTGGGAAGAATGCTTAGGTCGATAATCGATGAGTGCATCGTTATACATATAAGTATTTGTTTATTTACAAGGATGGTGATATCCTTGATGGTGTTGTAACAAGGAGTAGATCTCCTTAAGATTAGGTGTTGTGTCGTGAAGGGTAGTAGTTCCTCCATAGTAATGGAACTAGGTGCTTGCCTAGTACCTAATAAAGGGTAGGCGACGTTGTGATAGGATTAGTTCTCCTAAGGTGTGAAAGAACCCGGTGGTTAGCCTAGCACCGTATAAAGGGTAGGCGACGTTGTGTTAGGTGTGGTTCGCCTTGGTGTGAAAGAACCCGGTATTTAGCTTTGTACCGGAAAAGGTTGCGATGTTGTGAAGGCTTCTCGCCATAAGGAGATTAGTGTAGTGCTTACGAACTCTCGAGTAGTTGACTCGAGGAGTGGAGTAGGCAAGGAAGGTGTCCTTGTAGCCGAACCACTATAAATAACTTGTGTCGTGGTGATGTGCTTCTTACTCCCTATCTTTCATTACACGTTTATATATTTATCTATCAACTTCCAACATAAACAACCAAATAGATTGACATAAGTCGATCTAAATATTTAAAAGGAAGTTTTAAATTGGTAAAACTATTCAACCCCCCCTTCTAGTTTTCCACATTCTCCATGCGTTTCTTGCTAATGTGTCCAAGACGACCATGCCACAAGAGAGCAGAGTCCAAGTTAGTCTTGGCTCTTTTATTGCTTACAACAAACATAGAACTTTCATTTGTATTCGAATAAGACATTTCAATTTCAAAAACACCATCACGAGGAATAGCGAGAAGTAAACAACGTTATTCTTAGAACGAAATATAATTATTCGATTCAAAACAGATTAATAAAACCATCGTCATACAAACGAGAACTAAAATAATCCCCTAGTAATAGAGGAGCATAATGACAATATTTTAAAACAATAACTAATCCACTAGGGAGTGATAAATGATAGTTTCCAATAGCTTCAACTTCCGCCTGCTGACCATTGCCCACGTCTGCACTTAAAGCTCCCGGCTTGACTTCCCATCGCCCTTAGACCCCGAGTATTATTACGGATGTGAGTACCACAGCCAATGTCATATACTAAGGATGATTTAGGAAAGAGTAGAGTTCTATATTGAAAATACCAAGAACTAGCCGCAAGAGACTGCTTTCTTCTTTTTCATTAACTCGGTGAGATACTGGGGACAATTCCTTCTCCAATGTCCTGTCTCACCACACTGGTGACAGGTAGCGTCCTTTGCTGGATTATCCTTCTTGGGTGGTGGAGGAATCTTGGGTTTGGATTTATAGGAAGTAGCATCATAACCAAACTTGCTATTTCCATTCCCACGATTCCCCTTAGCAGCCTTGAACGATTTGTTTTTCTTTTGGTTTTTCTGGACCTTACCACCACGCACATAATGGAGTGCAGGTGCAACATCTTTCTTTGGCAATGTCTGCTCATGTTGCTTAAGCATAACATGCGGTTCATTTATAGTCTTCCCCATGCTGTGCATATTAAAGTTCTGCACAAACGAGATGTACTCTTTAGAAAGACCGATTAGGATCAAACTTATGCCATAATGCAGAGTAACTGGTTGACCAAGACGTTCCAAACTGTTAATGTAGCTCTTCATCTTGAGAACATATGAGCTAACCGATTGACCCTCTTCCTGCTTGCAAGCGTGGAATTTACGTGCAGTTTGTAGAAGCTCTTGTTCTGCTTGTTGGGAGAACATAGACTTCAACTCCTGGAGCATGTCATAAGCACCAAGATGAGTTAGATTTCGTTGGATCTCTAAATCCATGGTCATGAGCATGAAGGCAGCTATGTCCTTTGAACCTTTAACCCAAGCAAGTGAGTGCAAGAGCCTCGTGAGTAACAACAGTCTTTGCAGGTATGGGATGCTCTAGATAAGCTTCCTTATCTTCACCGATAGTATAATGCGGTCGCGATACTAATCAATGAAACTAGGTCCAGTGAGTTTTGTTTCTCAAAGAAACTCCTAAGCACCGAACTGTTTCCGATTGAAGTAGTCATCTACAATTGAAAAGTTCAAATAATTAGTATTTTCGATAATTACATTCTTAAAGAATTAACTACCCAATTAATTACTAATAAGACTAAGATCCAACTTGCAACCCCATTAATTACCATAGGTCTGACCAGTGTATAAAAAATAGGACAAGAGGTAAGCGGCGAGCGTTAATTGCATAATGCAACTCTTAGATTTATGAGATGTTTAAGGCATTAGTATCAAGTAATAATGTCAAAAGCATGTTTAGTTCTCATCTTATGCCTCGGGTCCGAGGTCCGACCGAGTTAACTCGATATAAGTCGACCAAGTATGAACGTGTAAAAATAACCGGGTCCGACCAAGGAGAAATAATTACCATGGGTTGGAAAGGCCCTTAGGTCCGACCGGAGAAGTCAATCCAAGTGCACGTGTCCATAGTTGGGTGACATAGACTTAATATTAACAAATAGGTATGCACACATAAATGTGGTAAAAGTTGTGTACAAAGAAGCATGCAAAACAACTTTGTAACACTAATTTTAAAACAATTTTGGTAATGAAACTGTAGTGATCATCATGGTTCACGGTAGCTCCAATCGAACGCATAGGGAGGCAGAGGACCAGGTAAGCGCTGAAGCATAACCTTAGACATCCTTTCGGTGGAGACGTGCTCACTTCTTTAAACCCCCTTTCTAGTTTGTTCTAGTGGGTGAGCCGTACATCCCAAGTGTCCATAGCGTCTAGTTTTTAAATTCTTGAAAACGTGTTTCATATATTAGGTCACTTCATTTTACAAAAACAATTTTCCACGAGTCAAATAGCAGGTCACAATGAGCATGGTATTTTGGCGTGTAAATAAAGACCAATATTAATGTTATGGTTACGATATGTATTATTCCATATTGCATACAATTAGGTGTCAAAACAAGTAACAATGCACATATAGGAATCACAAACATACAAGCATAAACATCAATATAAGTAACCACATATTGTTCCGAGTCCTCTTTCGAGTCTTCCCCAAACGGAGAACCATAAGATAGTCACTAGGATGCAGTACCTAGATCGCCCCATACATCACTTAGAAAAGCAATTGAGTGGGTCTTGTGGCTGGAAAAACACATAAATGCATGGCAATTCCAATTATCAAGTAATAACGCAATTATGTATATATAACCAATATGCAATTCTAATTAACAATTAATAAGTACAAATTAACTTTTAATTCTAATTAGCAAGTAATTTTAATTTAACATGTAATTCTTAATTAACAATTTAATTTTAATTAACAAGGTAATTACAATTCACATGTAAATTTTAAATTCCAATTAACAAGTAATTTCAATTAACAAATTAATTCTAATTATCAATATAATATTAATTTGTGTGTGACTAGTTATTATTTATTAAAAATTGACAAGTATTGCATGTAATTGTCAAAATTAAAATAAAACAAAATAACTAAACTAGGTTTCATGCAGCCCTTTTAAAACATGTTTATTAATATCAGAAACGTGTAACCCATAATCGCAAAAACGAGTTGATTCGTGATGCCACTGTTGGGATTTAAGAAGCAATTAACCAGTAACCTCTACGAGTACGCAACGGATATTGGATCTAGTTAATAAAATTATGTTAACACGTAATTAATAAACACATAATTAATACAATATTAATGAATTAAAAAGGATTAAGAAAAGCTAACCTTGCTTGACAATTGATCTCAAGTTACAGAACAAGAAACCTTACGAAACCTTAAGTATCTAAAGTAGATACCTCGAATAGTATCACACACAAACCCGATTTACGTATACGTTCGATTAACGCTAGTCGAACGAACTATAAAACCAAACAACCCTTGTTGTCTTGAATGAAACCCACGTATGAAATACACCAAGGAAATAGGTCCACTGTCCGAGAAAACAAAACAAAAACTGCTTTGTATACTTTACCGATATCGGATAAAGCTATCCGATATCCTACCCTTTGTCGTCCGAGAAAAGATTACGAGCAGAAACCAAAAACCACTTGTTTGTAGTTGCTGTTGTCGACCAGGAAAACAGATAAGAAACTCCAAACAATTTGCCACCTAAACACTTGTCTTTGACACAAGTTTAGGAACAAAACTTAAACACAAAACACCAATCGACTTGAAGAAGAAGTAGACTGGAAATCAGCAGTTAACTGGATCGGTTTTGGAGATGTAGGGGGTTGTTTATATAGGGTACATGTCGAACCCTATTAGGTTTACATAGCTTGGTCGACAAGTCTCAAACAAACCCAAACCCATTCAAACCTTGTACCTGATCGGTGTGGATCATTCAAGGCCCAAGGCTCCACCTAAACGACCCAAACATGAACCAATAAAAGCCCACGGGTCAATTCAGTAATCGGGTCAATTTAATGCATAACGGGTAAAGTACAATTCAAGTATTAGTTACATTCAACACGTATACTCGTGTTTATCGCGTGTGCCTCCATCGGCTCATACACGTTTAGTTGCTTTGTCGTGTTTTAATATTCCCACAAACCAACACTAGCCACCTCTTACCAGTAAGATGTGGTAGTCAGATTCAGACACAAAACATCTTAATGAAACAAACCCACCCTTAGTGTTTGGCAAACAAGATTATCTATTAAGCCAATAGATTAAATGACTAAAATAGACATTCTTATATATTAATAAATTGTTTTTATATATCGTATGAAATTATGACAATATTTTAGTGAACAATCTCAAATCAGATTATTTAGAGGAGATTGATAACTTGATATACAATCTAATAAAACATAAAGGATTTTATAGTATGTAAAATAAAAACTTCATGGGTCAAGTTTATAAAGACTGGTTAAATTTTGGAAGTGTTTCATATTTCTACACTTCCGTCTTCTTCAATACACCTGCCGACCACCTGAACCATACAATCTTTGGTTGAAAAGAGGATAATATGGCAATTTGAAAAGAAATCGTGTTAAAAATGTTGGTTATGCGCTCGTAAATCAATAGTTATATGGCCGGGAATTACGTGAGCCTATCAGGGCACACACTTATTAAATATAATTAATATGTTTAATGTATGCTATAAATTATAATTAATATAATCCACGAAATATACATAACGATCGTTAGTCCATTCGTGTAATGGTTAACGGTCGTTAAGTCCAAAATTAGCTTGTATTGTACAATGTTAATTTCACAAGGACCAAAAGCAAAATGGGGGCCCATGGAACTCCATGATGGCCGGCCATATGGACTAGGGCAAGAAAAGGGAGTAGCTTTTTCTCTAAGCTACCCTATTAGTATAAAAGGAGGCCTCTAGATCTTCGTTTATTCACACTTCTCATAAGATCAAAGCATTATTTGATTTCTCTCTTGCTCTCTCTAGCACAACACCTTTTGTTTAGGGAGTTGGAATCTTTTCTTCTTTACGACTAGCGTTCGTGTTAAGGTCGTAGCTCGTGGGTTAAGCACTAGCATCCTAACGCTCTCGTTGGACGTGTACTGTGTGTTTCGTTAGAGATCAACTCATTATAGTTGATTAGGTTTTCGTGGTGGTACGAGATCCATTGAAGTGTTCGTGATCAAGATCAAGACTTGGCGGTTATCTATTTTTCAATAGATTTGAGGTTAGTATTATTATGTGTTTTAATTCATAACATTAAATATAGATCCATCCGATGCGTACTCGTGGTATTGATGATTAATCAATATGAATTTCCAACAGTGGCATCACGAGCCATCTCGTTTGGTATTATGGGTTACACATAGAGTCGCTTGCTACGTTAATTAAACACATATATTAATTGTTATGACAATAACATGCATTATTGTCATTTAATTAAACCTTGATCTTGTTAAATATTAATTGTTAATAAAAGAGGTTAGAAAAATTAAAAGTATGTTGTAATATGGATTCTTCTTTTTCTTTTTCCAATCTTAAGGCTTACGCGGTCATGATCTATGTCGTTTGTGGTCCACTTGGTACCTAGCTCGAAAACCTTGTAGGAGCCTTAGATTCTCCAATTGGGGAAGACTCATTCTTGAGTTTTGGAGCATTACTTGTTATCGCTTTCCATTAGAGTCATCTTCACCTCTACCCTTCTTCGTCTCTGCTTTAATTGCTTATATGTTTAATTCTTTGTGACTTGTTTACATATATGCTTTTGATTTTGGAAATAAAATGTAGACTAATTACTTATATTGAAACTTGTTTTAATTAAATCGTGGGTTCCATCAAGCTATTGAGGGTGTGGATCATTACTCGAAGCTACCGGGATATAGCTTGTTTGGATATCATGAGATTTAATTACCGTCTCGTTAATATACACACTTAATTCCTTGTGACCGCTTATGTGTTATGTGTAAAACTTATTTTTTACACTTAAACGGACTATAAACTATCGAAATTTGATTTGATTAAATCATTGGTTCGATCATGCTATTGAGGTATGGATCATTACTCGAAGCTACCGTGATATAGCATGATGGATATCGTTGATTTAATAAACTTTAACTATATGATACCTAAAGTTTTGTGCTCTTATTAATGATCTTTTGGTTAACACCAAGATCTAGGGTTTTTGCATGGTCTTTTCCCGCCCAACTTGGGACTTTTGACTCATGTAGAGTACAATATAAGGTACTTGACCATTCTTTGCCCGTGATATTAGTACACCTAAATAAGTTGAAAAACTGTTTTTGCAAACTTGTGTTACAAAGATGTTTGCATGCTTCTTTGTACACAATTTTTGATACATGTTTTTGTCAAAAATTATGTGATACCCTATTTGAAATTTAAGTCTATGCCATCCAAGTTTGAGAACACTTGCACTTGCCTTTTGCTTTTCGTGGGACGTGAGCGAATTGCAACCCAAGGTGTTTATTCTCTGGCATGGGACCTAGAGTTATTTACACGTGTTCTCTAATTGGACGATTTAATCCAGTCAAGCGGGTGAGATCCTTGATCCCGATGCATAGGATGTGACAAAACATGCATGACACTAGCAGCTTGTACTCTAGTGCCATAAGTCTCATAAATCTAAGAATTGCACTTGTAATGTAATTGTCGCACGCCGCCTACCTCTTGTACCCACAAGACTTATCAGAGTAGTAAGCACTACCGTGATGAGTGGGAGTTCAAGAGGATCTTAGTCTTTTAGGAAATTAATTGTTTTATTTATTAAAACACGGGTAGTTAATTTGTAAAAGAATTAATTATTGAAGATAATAAAATCTTGAACTTTGTTTTATTGTAGATGGAAACAAATCAAACCGTCAACAATTCGATCTTCGTGTCTTTCCTCGAGAAGGAAAAACTTATCGATCTAACTTTCTCGATCGGTATCGAATTTGAGGATCGCCCTCATGACCGAGGATAAGTTAACCTATGGAGCATCCCATACCGCCAATCTTGTTCCTCCAACTCCCGATCGTTGTGTTCCTGCGATGTCCTTGTCGCTCACGCCCAATGGGTTAAAGCATCCAAGGATATAGGCTGTCTTATACTCATAAGCATGACTTAGAACTTTAAAAGAATCTGGAGCACTTTGATGCATATAACATGCTTAAGGAATTGATGACCATGTTTGCTCAGCAAGCAGAACAGGAACTCCTTGAGACTGTGCAGGCCTTTCATGCATGCAAGCATGAGGAGGGTCAATCTGTTAGCACCTAAGTTCTGAAAATGAAGGGCTATCTTGATAGACTGGAACGCCTTAGTCACCCCATGTCATCTGGCCTTGTAGTGAGCATGATTCTTACCTCTCTGAACAAGGACTTTGCTGGATTCAGACAGAATTATAATATGCAATGCATGGGGAAGATAGTGAATGAAGTGCATGCAATGCTTAAGCTGCACGAACAAGGGCTTCCTAAAAGAGATGCTACTCCTGCTGTACTTGCTATAAAAGCAGGAAGGATCCAGAAGAACAATAAGAACAAGAAGCTGCATAATAGTGCTCAGAGCAAGAATCGTGGAAATGGCAAGGCTAAGCTTGCTTATGCCCCCAAGGCCAAGATTCCCCCTCCACCTAAAAAGGAGCATCCTGCTAAGGACACTGAGTGTCATCATTGTCAACAGATTGGACACTAGAGGAGGAATTGTCCTACCTATTTAGCCGAATTGATGCAGAAGAAGTGCAATGTGGGTAGAAATGCTAGCACATCAGGTATCTTTGTCATAGAACTTTATAATTTTCCTCATAAATCTTGGGTATATGACTCTGGTTGTGGTACTCACATCTGTAATACTACTCAGGGTCTCACGGGAAGTAGGAAATTGAAGCCCGAAGCTTTAAGCCTATACATGGGAATGGAAATCGTGCAACCGCTGAAGCTATAGGAACTTTTGATTTGTCACTTCCCAGTGGTTTAATAATTTGTTTAGACAAATGTCATTATGATCCTAGTATTACTAGGGGTATTGTTTTAGTTTCACTTTTGAAAGACAAGGGTTTTACTCATTGTTTTACGGATATTGGTATTTCAGTTTCAATGTGTTAATACAAATATGCTGTAAAAACGTTTATTTATATTTTACGATCTTCTAATGTTTTGTCGATAACAAACGTAAAATCATCTTAATGAAACAAATAAAATACGTAAATGGTTTGAGCCAATAGTTTACTAACACACTTACGTTTTCACATAAAACACTAAACAAGTAAAAGTGGTTTTATGATTTAGTAATACATATGTACAACAACTAGTGTTTACATATTGGGAAAATATATATGTATCATAATGGGTAGAAGTTTAAGTATTTGACCCATTGACCAAATACATTGAATGTTGTTGGGTAAAACCCAAAGTCCATGACCCATGGAGCATAACCCATAACCCATTGCAAGACATCATGCATAAGTCATATATGGATATTATCCATGACCCACGGACTAGATGCATTGCATCTTATAGATACATTGTATCTACTTGGATACCCATGGTCCAAAGTATAGGACCCATGACCCATGAACCAAAACCCATGGGCAAAGAGGAGCGTCCCACGGATCCCCAGGATTACACTGGACGGATCCCTCAAGTGAGGGATCCATAGGATCCGTGGAATAGTAGCCAAAATTCCTCTATAAATAGTGAGCCATTTCTTCATTTTGGGTTGCCACTCTCACACATACTTTCCCCAAGTATTGTAACCTTCTAACCTCAGATCCTAAGGATCTCTCTAAGTAGTTTGTGTTTTTTTTGTGTGATTCTCTAGGTTCCTCTTAAAGGCGAGATCACCACCTTTTGAAGTCGAGCAAGCTCAACTCCATGAGTTGCCATGCTTCGTCATCATCAAGACTACTGATGTTCTCTTGTTGATAGTTCTTTCTTTCACCATAGAAGTGTTGTGTCAAAGGCATTAGTGAAGGATGCTGAAAGAGTCAAGACGAAATCATTAGTGAAAGGTGCTTAACGTCCGTGTCAAAAAGCATTAATGAAGAATGCTAAAGGAGTTAAGACGAAGGCATTAGTGAAAGGTGCCAAACGTTCATGTCAAGGGCATTAGTGAAGAGTGCCTAGAAGTCAAAGTCAAGTGGCATTAGTGAAATATGCCAAGGGCGTATAATAGATGAGGTGCATCGATATACAAGTAGAGATAGGTTATATCCAAGGATATTGATATCCTTGATGATGTTGTAATAAGGAGTGGGTCTCCTTAGGTTAGGTGTTGTGTAGTGTTGGGTAGTAGTTCCTCCATTGTAATGGAACTCGGTATCTAGCCTAGTACCGGATAAAGGGTAGGCGATGTTGTGATAGGTGTGGTTCTACCTTGTGGAAGAACCCGGTGTCTAGCCTAGTACCAGATAAAGAGTAGGCGACGTTGTGAAGGCTTCTCCGCCATAAGGAGTTGGTTTCGTGTAGTGTTTACGAACTCTCGAGTAGGTGACTCGGGGAGTGGAGTAGGGCAAGGAAGGTGTCCTTGTAGCCGAACCACTATAAATACTCGTGTCGTGGTTTTGTGATTCTTACTCTTTATCTTTCATTACACATTTTTATATCTATCTATCAACGTCCAACATACACATCCAAATAGATTGACATAAGTCGATCTAAATATTTTAAAACGAAGTTTTAATTGGTAAAACTATTCAACCCCCCCTAATGAGTTTTCCACACAATGAATAACTTGTTTTATTTTAATGTTGTTTATAGAAATGGTATTTTTGAAATTGATATGCATGATTCTGTTTCAAATGATTGTTCTATGTATTCTGTTAATAGTAAAAGATCCAAGCGTAACTTGGACTCTACATTCTTGTGGTATTCCAGACTTGGGCACATTAGCAAGAAACGCATTGAGAAGCTGCAACACGATGGGCTTCTTAAATCAACCGACCTTGAGTCTTTTGATAAGTGTGAATCTTTTGTAACATATTGGATTTCACAAACACATCAAACCATGATACTAAGTGGCGTACACATAGTTTTTAGAGAGAGAAAGTTAAGAGGTTTGGGAACTTAGTGAGAGAAAGTAAAATTATATTATGAGCTCCAACCCTCTACCTTGGGAGGTAGAGGGTATTTATAGTACCTTACATAAAACGCCACCTACGGGCTATGGATCAGGCATACAGTGGGTAAAGACCCGTCCGTCCTCCACGGTGTTACTTAACTAAATACTAATTAACATTAAATAACTACGGCTATGAGCTTTCTAACGATTACATATACTTGAGGTGACCGACACTTTAACGAATGGATTTTCTAAATCCTAACAATCTCCCTCTAAGGGAGGTCACCTCAAATTACATTGAATACAAACATATATTACATTACGGTTATTCTTGGATTCTTGTTAAAGTTCTTTGCTCTGTAGCTTGTAGTCTTTGATTCTTCATGTTTTGCATGTATAGTTCATCCAAGTGGAGGTCTTTAACTGATCCACGTGATAATGAGTTTTGAGCCAGCTTTGAGATCATCAGCTACCATAAATATCTGACTCTTCCTTTGTAGTGTTGACATTATGTGAAGTTGTGACATTGAACCGACATGCTCACATTCTGGATCATGATTTCTTCTCATCAAAGTAGCGGAACCTTTGGTTGATTCACGATATTTGCAGCAGCGTAGTAGAAGCATGGAGTGACAATATCATATTCGTTGATGCACTTATCATGATTTCTTTAGAAATGAATGTGTTATGTGAGCATGTGGCTATGGCTTGACCTCTCATTTCGATCACCACAAACGTCGGTATGTACATGCAAACAACAGTTAGCAATAAAACACATGAAAAGTGTCTTTGACCACTTTTGTTGAATTGAGGTACACGACCCATGGTTCCCCATTGATCAAGACAAGTCTTGCTCGTGATCGGTATAATTCAAGAATCTCCTTGACAGGGTTTTGCAGCTGCTCTAGCCGTTCTCAAACCGGAATGTCTCAAAGAAGACAACACAGAGTGAGTGAACCAGCGAATTGAGATTCATTGATTAATGAAAAGAGATTTGAGAGACAATCGTGTACTGCTCAATATAAAGTGTTTTTGCAATACAACGAAGGTTTTTAAGGAAAAATCAATTTACCAATCATAAACACCTTTTATTTTGAAATATTTATACACAGTCGATGTGCTAGAAAAGAATTTTAAGCACAACGACCGGTTTTTCAAAGGTATCCGTCAATACATAACCTGAACCAGGATTGATTCATAATTTTTGAATCGCTCCATTGTTTCTGTTCAGTTGTCACATGATTGATCTATTGGATAGATCTCACATGCCACCTACCAAGAGCTTGTTTGATGTTGGCTCTAGAAGGCTTTCCATCATCATTGAAAATATGTTTGTATATCACTCAGATGTTCTGGAAATACCACAAGGATAATGCGTAGGACTCTTAAAATATATTCTCTCTTTCCACATTGTATGAAACAGAGAGTCTTCATTGACAGTGTCCCAATGAGATTTATTGATGATCTCGTGGCTCTAGACTCAATGGTGCACATTTGGTTCCTAAGCCGGAGACTAGGGAGAGGGTCTCCTTCTTCAATATTAACAATCTCTAAGAGAAAGTCGATAGATAATGTAGGTTCCCTGTGAGAATGAAACAAGTCCTTTTAAGAGGAACTTGAGTAGCTTGGGAAGTTGTAGTGCGATGCGTCACCGGGTCCATGACGCCTTGTCTTCAATACCAAGCTACCTTAGTAACCACCAAGAGTATATGTATTGAACCCGGTTTCGCCTAAGGTTGAATTAATGGAGGGCTATTTATTTTCACCCTTTTCACATTCAATTCTTTTCATTCTTCAACCCCTTCAAGCTTACCGAGACTTCATTATCGGAACCTTGTTGGGTTTATTCCGTTCTAGCTCTATCTCACCCACACTCTTCCCATTTCTCACTTTTCTCCTTTTTTTCATCATACCTAAGGACTCTACACTATCTAGTGGATTGTCCTCAGGTAGATCCTCCTACTCTGGTGGAATTGTGGGACCGAATACCTAACCTAACCATCCTTATATCACCATACATTTTTTGGTATTGTTCATATGCCATTGGAACCAATTGAAAAACCTTTTGAAAATCAATCCAGGTACTTGTGATATATTATCAAAGCATTTTGTACCTGAATTGTTTTTGATATTTTAGAAAAAGGCTCCCCCTCAACATGTGCATCGTATGTTTAAAATCATTTTGGCACATGGAGGCAAGAGGAAGAATTCACTTCTTTGATCAATATTTTCTAAAAATATCGACATCCCCTTCCTGATCAAAATTAGTGTTTCAAATACTGTTAAATTTGTTTTTTGGAAAGGATGTGGTTTTCAAAAATTTGCTCCCCCTCAATATGTGCATCGAGATTCGAAAGTGTTTTGCACATATTAGGGAAAACCTGTACTTAGAGACAAAACAATCACGTTTCAATCCTTTTTGGTTTGATATAGATGCTCCCCCTTAACATGTGCATGGGAAATTTGAAACCGTTTGGCACATGTAGGGAGGAGAGCTTGCTAGTCACTTACAAACCATTTGTCGAATTATCAGTTTAAAACCAATTTAAATCACAAATTCTCCCCCGATCACAATTTTCAAATCATTTGAGGTTTGTGATCTCTATAGATTTAAATTGTTTTTAAGAGCTTTTGAGGAGAATTGTGACTTGCTTGTGAAAACATTTAACCGATAAGGATCAAATCTGAGACTTTAAACTCCAAAGATTAAACATGCTTGAGTATCTTTTGAAAACATGAAATAAGCCTTGGTCAGAACCAATTGTATGACAAATAACCTTTTGATTTAATTAACATCATTCTCCCCCTCAATCAATGACATAAATTGTTGATTGAGAGTTAGAGATTTTGACAAATGTCAAGTCCAGATGATTTTCAGAAATTGAGTCCGAGTTATTTTTCAAAGCTATTAGTTTTCATTAGATAACAAATATTTTTCAGAAGAATTTATAGAAGGAAAAATATTTGGGAAGAAAACATTTGTCTTTTTGGTGACAAACATTTGTATTTAGAATCAGAGCATGAGATTTAAAAAATAAGATAAAGCAAGGCTCTGTTCTTTCTTTTAAAAATGGGGTATAGACTGAGATGACTATAAACCTTTTGTTTTTCTTTCTCTCAAAATTATTTATTTATTTATTTATTATTATTTTTTTAAATTATGTACATTCGAACTTCATCTAAAGACCCGTGTCACTCTTTGAATGAAAACACAAAGACCGTAGATGAAATAAAATAAAAGAAAAGATGAGAAAAAAAAATATTTTTTTAGCTTTTTCAAAGATTTTTTGATTTTTTATGGATTTTTGATATTTTATATTTTTCTATTTTCTTTTGTGGGATTTATAATTTTGTATTTTGCTTTTTGAATAGATATTTACAAGAGATGGATGAAGAAAAACTTTTACTCCTCGTCTTCCTCTTGAAGACGTTTGAGTGTTTCCGGTTGTAGACTCTTTAGACCAAGTCGTGGGAGGATAAACTCAAAACGTTCTCTAGGAAGAGCTTTGGTGAAGATGTCTGCTAATTGGTATTCAGTCCTCACAAAATAAAGTTCCACCACACCGTTCTCCACTTGCTAATTTGGAGCCTATCTGTTTAGAAAAATGGTCACATTCATTGGGGTCAGTCGAGGCAAAAATAATATCATCAACATAGATTTGAATGTGGATTAAGTGTTTGCCTGACTTTATGGTGAACAATGTCGGATCAACTGCTCCTTTGCTGAATCCAGTAGATAGAAGAAACTTTGATAGTGTATCGTACCATGACCTTGGAGCTTTCTTCAAACCGTAAAGAGCATTCTTCAAGCGATAGACATGAGTAGGATGCTCTGGATTCACAAAACCTTCAGTTGGATGACGATACGACTTCTTTAAGATCTTAGTTAAGAAAAGCCGTCTTTACATCCATCCGATAGACTACCATGTTCTTACTTGCGCGTTAGCTGTGAAAATTCGATTGCCTCGACACGTGCAACTAGAGCAAATGATTCTTCAAAGTCAATACCCTCCTCTTGACAATCCATTTGCAACTAATCGAGCCTTGTTCTTTAACACATCACCATGCTCATCAAGTTTTACTTTGAAGATCCACTTTAGAGCAATGATCATAGCACGTCGAGAGCAAGTATCGATTCCATACATCTAGTCGATCGAACACATGAATTTCTTCTTGCATGGCATTGAACCAAATTGTCTTCATCCATGACAATTTTAACGTCTTTTGGTTCGATCTTAGATAGTACGGAGTTGAAGAAGTGTTGGATCTAAGACACTCTCCTTGTGTCAATGATATTTTGTATAATATTATCAAGCAAGCGGAATTTACTTAAGTAATACTTAGAAGACGAATTATATGATGTATGAGAGTAAACACAAGTTAACACAAAACTCAAGCTCCAATATTATTAATGAAATAATACGAGTGATCTTGGTATCACTAGGGTTACACTTGAAGCTTTCGTAGGTAATATTGTAAAGTAACACGTACTCTAAGACTATGACCTAGGATCTCCTTTTATACAAGAAGGAGTCTTTACAAGATAAGTATATAGCTAACATAATAGAATATATACAAGATCTATTCTATACTTATCAAGACACGCTTAACCTTATCATTAAGCGATAGCAGTGGTAATGAAGAACTTGCGGTGGAATATGTTTCCACCGCTAGTGTTAAACCAAGCAAGATAAACCATAACTATCCGTGATAATGAATTATTCCCAACAATCCTCCCTAAACTTATGATTTCTCCGCAAATCAATAAGTTTCTTCAATATGTATTAACTTCAAGGATTTAGGAATTCAATCAAACACTTCACTTATTTTCTCTTAACTTTTGTATAGCTCTTGAACACCGATCTTGAAGCCTTTGTAATAATGCTCGACCTTCTCACTTGCCTTCATTAACACGTATGTGTAAGCTTAACATTCTTGTAAGAGCTCCACTCTAAGTGGATATTCTTTCTCGAAGAAGCATGAAAAAGTCGCTCCATTAGTCAGAGAGACATGATGAACATCACATGAATCATAATAAAACCATTTTGTACCAAGACATGTGAATAAGGTTTTCCAAGAGTCATCATCGACATTTGGTTCAAAAAGCCTTCTAAGATTTACCCATAACTGCATCTCCTTTGTATCTTTGAGATCTTGACCATTAAAACTCTCTTGAACTAATTTCCATAATGTATTAAGGTCATCTCACAAAAGCTTTAATAAGATCTTCAAATGTTATGAAAGATGAAGTTTCTCCTCCCACCTTGTAATCTTCCATGTTGAAGCAAGATTGCTAGCAAGGTAAACTTCCCAATCAATGATAGGATGTCGAATTTGCGGTGGTTCGGATAAAAATCTCATCTTCAATCACAATCATTTCACTCATTTGATCTTTAGTGAACTTCTCAAGAGGAATCTCCTTCTCGAGACTTTGTATGATCTTCATCAACCTTAGTCTTCTTAATAGTTTGAGAATCACCGACTTTGGCCTTTCTCTTCAATCTAGGAAATATTCTTTCTTCTTCTTCGTAACCCATTGGAATAAAAGATTTATCTTGTTTCACGCTTACGTAGTAAGCCCTTTCAACTTGATCATCGACATTCCTATGAATTGATGCCTTTTCCAGCTACCAACATGACAACAATAAGTCTTCATAGATGCAAGTATTTGTGCCTTGGTTGGTTGTCTTTGTTTCTTCCGATTCTTCTTGATGAATCGATTACATTATCAAGTGCTTGATTGTTCTTCATCATAATGAAATCTTTCAAGCGAAAGCGCTTCTTTGTTCCTCGCTTAAAGATGCATCAACAACAAGGTCAATTGCCTTTTTCTTGATTTACGGATTATTATCTACCGTAAACCGAATATCTTCTTCAAGAGGAACATAACTAAACTCGAGCTTTCTCTTTCATAACAAAGAGGGTTGGACAAGGAAATTGAATCGACATCTTCCATTCTATCCAATCTTTGAGCTTCCAAAAGCTAGCAACTTCTATGTCTTTCAACCTTTCTTTTCAAAGAATTCTTTCAAGAATTTGATCTTCTAAAATCTTCTTAGCAAGTTCTCCATCATGATCAATCTGAACTTGTCTTTTCTTTGAAACCTTCCTTTAGATTTACATCATCTTCCATAACTGCTTTACCCTTATTATCCTTCAAAGTATCAAATTCTTCACTTGCGGTGGCAAGAGTTGGCTCTCAGAGGAAATATCATCGATGGTAAAATCGGTTGCGGTTTGAAAATGTCTTGATCTTCAAGTTGCTCTCCATGAGTTTCAACTTCTTTTGCTCCTTCACTTGTATCACCTTCATCTTCAAAATCAAGTTTCCTCCCTTAGTGTCGAACTTGTTTTCCTCCCCTTTGGAGGAATTTCCCAAATCTTGATCAACCGAATCACCATTAGCGAGATGAGGATGAAGATGAAATCACCGACTTTGCGTCTTCTTGTGCTTTTGCAACCCCGCACCTCTTCTTTTAAGGTCCGAATCTCGCCTTTAACAGTTGAACATCCTTGGCATGTTGCTTCTTGAAAGTAGCCAATGTCTTTTGTAGAGAATCAACCTATTTTGCTAATTTGGTACACATAACCATCAATTCCAATTGGTTTCCACCGCCTCAACACTTCCAACCGTGTTACCTGTTGGGAGAGGTGAATCATGGGGCATTGGTCCGCACTCCTCCATAGTAGGACTAGGTGGAAGTCTAGAACCAATCGCTTGTTCCTAGACCAAAAGGTTCGAAACTTGTTTGTGTTGTCATGAGAGGAGATGATTGTTTTGACCTTCTCTCATAGGTTCTTGAAATGGTGGTGTATAATCAATGTTGGTACATTAATTATAGGCGTAGTTTGTTCGCTTGAAATTATAGCAAGCGGTTGGGGTAGGAGGGTGTAAAATCATATTTCCATCTTTATTCAAATTTTGAAAACTTTAGGCTTTAGGCAACCGATTTGATAAACAGTAGTGTGAGGTTGCTTGAAATTCATTAAGCACGACTTGCACAAACCTTGGATACATTAAAATTTGGTTTTACTTTGTACATTGCCTTTCATCTTGGTAAAAATATAGTTGGACCGCTTGAAAATCTTATCGATGACTAGACAAACCAAAGGATAAGCCATGGTTGAACTAAATTGCTCATAAGATGTTTTCTTAGGACTAAGGCAATGTAACAAGGTATGAATCAAAAATCTCTAGTGGGGACAAAACTACTCTTTTGAAAGTAGCCTTTTATCGGTGGTATCATACCCCATGGATGATAAAGTATCATGAATGTCGACATAGGTAATGTGATGTGACCATTGAGATCATCCAAGTGAAGTACTCTCCTTAGGGATGACTCGGTAACATCAATAGTTACCCCATCTACAGGGCTCGAGAGCATCCATCGCTTCATGTGTATCTCTATTCTCAAGTGTTATGGACTGAGCGAAGTCCAAAACTGCTTGATTTGAGAGATATAGATTGTGGGTTTGAAAAGCAAAGCATACCTTATATGAGTGGTATGAAGAAAATCCACAACGATGAAAAACAGGCCACTCTTCTGGTATTCTTTTGTAAGAGGCCACTAGGTTGTGCTCATCTCAAATTTCAAAGAAGCCATAAAAACTTTTGAGGAAAAATATTATTATGTCAAGAAGAATTGAAAGAATGACTAGCCAATTGAGAGAAAAGATATATAGGTTAGGGTTTAGAATTGATGCGTAAGTAAAATTATCTTTAGAAAGTAATTATAATATAGAAAGAAGATAATTTACTTAAAATATTAACCCTATATATATGAATATCGATGGTTACTTTCAACGGCTAGTAAAAATTAATTATTGACATAATCGGTTATAACGGCTAGAACAACGATGGTAAAATAACAATGTCGATGGAAACTGTGAACTAGCAATGGTAATTTTTTCACAAAATTTCAAAGAGCGATGGAAGATAAAATCATTAGAAAACAATCTCGCTCCCATTATAGTTTTTAGCAAACTATCAACTATCAATGGATTTGATATGTCTTTACCATGAGCCGCTTGCTATGGACTAGCCAACTCTTAATCATAAAGAATATGGTGAGTTGATAACCATATAGTTTTTGGTAAACTATCAACCATAAACGGATTTGTCAAGTCTTTACCAAGATCCGTTTGCTCGGACTAGTTGATTCTTATGTGTATTAGACATGGTGAATCAATAACCATTTGATGTGTATCTCGGATATACACCTTTTAACTCCAACTTCTCATCAAAACATGATATGCAAACTTAAAAGATGAGAATAACCATTTTTGTGATCAACCAAAATTACCTTTAACCAAACTTTTACTCAAGCAAAATAACTTCCAAAGTCAACTCAATAATATCTATATTTACTCCTTGACCAGTTTTAATACCCCCTTTACCAGCAACTTTACCATGTACTCCACCTCCAAAACTGACATACTGTCCATCATATTGCTCAAAGTCTGAAAGATAGGACTTGTTTCAGTCATGTGCCTTGAACACCCACTATCCGTATATCCTTGATCCGATCTTTTGTTCTTGGATGTTCCCGCACATAAGAGTAAAGAGTTAGTTTCTTTTGGGGACCCAAGCCATGATTGACTTGGATCCGCCTCGTATCAATATAGTTAAATCTATCAAGGTCATTGATACACCATTGGGATTGGTTGAAGAGGTGTTTCCTTTAGGTTTTCATTCCCAACGTGCTGAGGCCTTCACAGCATTGCCCATGTCCCCTTTTCTTATTAAAAACCCTTGCAGTGGTAACTTTTGTATGAGCAGTGGAAACTGCTGGATTCTTTTTAGGTACCCACTGTTGATTTTTATTAACCTTTTTAGCTTGAAAGGTCCTTTTTCCTGTTTGTGCATATTTTGTAAAACTTGTTTTGAAGTTTGCACTTTTAACAGGTGACTTAGGGTGAGCAGTGTTAACAGTTTTTGCAGTGGCAAATGTTTTGAGGCCACTTCTAAGTTGAACTGCTCTTGGGACCATGTTGCAATTAGGACTGGGGTGTACATTATGTTGATTTCTGTTAGACTCCACCCTTTTGATCCCATGAACTTCCCTTCTCCCAACATGATAGTCACAATAAGGATGTAAATGATCAAAACTACCACGGATATAGCATGCCTTATTGTACATAACAAAATCACTACCTAGTTGTCGAGATTTAACATGATTCCAACTCCTCCGTTACCCCTAGGAGTTGTAGGCTTGTTCCTATACATCTCAAAGATATTTAACAGCTTGGTCTAGGTTTATTAACCGGTTTCCTAGGTTCCTCCGTAATAGTATTAGCAACTTTTGGGATAGTAGTCTCTACATTCTTTTTAACACTCTCATCAACAACTCGATGAGTCACTAGCACTCTCAAACACATCATTCTCTAGCTTACTCTCTTCCTCACTCTTCACAACTGTTTCCTTTAAAGGACCATATTCTCTTTCAAGATCTTTAAAGTCTTCTATGCTAGTATGAGCTAAATCTATACCTGGAGGTGATGGAACACCTCTTAGTGGTGGAGGCACTGTATTATAACCCATACCAGACTTAGCTTTATTGTATATTTGAGCATTCTAAATTTTATCAATTTGCTTAGACTGATGATAACATGTGTTTAAAGTTAAATTGACATTTTCAGTTTTCTTTTGAAGTTTTTCTAACTCTTTTTGGTATGCTTCATTCACAGCTGTTGTAAATTCTACCTCTCTCCTAAGATGAATCATATCATCATTATATTTTGATTCATTTGCCTGATAGTGCTCTATTTGCTTTTCTAATACTGCCATAGCTCTTCTAAGATTAGACACAGTATAATTAGCATTATATAACTCTTGTCTTTCATTAGAATATAAATCATTAAGTCTTTCTACTTCTTTAGCAGCCCTACATGTTTTAGAACAACAATCAAAGTTTTGTACCTCAGAGTCAGAGAAAGCCATGAGTGAGTAGATTAAGCTTCTTTCTTGGATCTTCTAAAACAAAATATCGAACCTTGCTCTGATACCACTTGTTGGATCTAAGACACTCTCCTTGTGTCAATGATATTTTGTATAATATTATCAAGCAAGCGAATTTACTTAAGTAATACTTAGAAGACGAATTATATGATGTATGAGAGTAAACACAAGTTAACACAAAACTCAAGCTCCAATATTATTAATGAAATAATACGAGTGATCTTGGTATCACTAGGGTTACACCTTGAAGCTTTTGTAGGTAATATTGTAAAGTAATACGTACCTAAGACTATGACTTAGGATCTCCTTTTATACAAGAAGGAGTCCTTTACAAGATAAGTATATAGCTAACATAATAGAATATACACAAGATCTATTCTATACTTATCAAGACGCGTTTAACCTTATCATTAACTGATAACAGTGGTAATGAAGAACTTGCAGTGGGAATATGTTTCCACTGCTAGTGTTAAACCAAGCAGTATAAACCATAATTATCTGTGATAACGGATTATTCCCAACAAGAAGCATCATAAGGCATCAGTTGCAAGTTGTTTACTAGTAAATACTGGACGAGAGGGGTTTCCAATGATGTTGTCCAATGGATGATCATGTGTCCATTTTCTAAGGTGTTCGTGTGGTTGTTGTTGAGGCTGAAGTAGCGAGTCGTTTCCCACGATGAAGATGGTTCGATGATGGTTCGTGAAAAATATGTTCTCAAAGGGTGCATCTTCTGGGAGTAGCAGGGTTATCTCCATCATAGGTGCTAGAGACAATTCCATAATGTACACTCGATGATT